>OU612094.1:114117261-114717261 GCA_914767995.1 Thecocarcelia acutangulata
GTAAATTGCTTACAAATCTGAACTGACACCTTGCTCGAACAAATAGTAGAAACTAGCTTAAAAAACGTGAAATAATCATCATTAAAAACAATTAAATTTTTAGTTCTTGTTGCACCCAATTGCTTAGTCGTTATTATTTTCGTTTAAAAGTCCTTTTGCTAATTTTTATATTTACACAGAAAAAGTTATAGTAAAAATATATAAAATCAACAAAATTTTTGTCTCAAAAAATAGTTTGTACTCATACATAAATATACAAAAGAATACCTTTGATATCGTATTTTGTTGTTGTTAAAAAAATAGTTGTTTTCGAACAATAATTATTTTTACTAAACTCTTGTTTGAATGCACGAGTTCCTTTAGACGTCCAGCATTCAAATAATTTATTAATTGATTCCACGAATTTCGTTACTGAACACGAAAAAAATTTGTTTTGTGTGCTCTGTTTTTAAGTATAACACTTTCTAAAAAAACACATGTTCTTTAAATTCCAAATGCTATTGAAGTTTGGTTTAGCAGAGATAATGTGATGATCCTAAAGTTTTTGTTGTCTTTGCATTAACATAATTGCTCTCAGAGAGAAACATTAAATGCGCCGTAGAAAAATATATGCTTTATGCATTACCTAGTGATAGCGTATTAGCTATCGAATAGTGGGTAGCAATTGTTAAGACTACTGGTGAATAGGCACAGATATACTAGTCGAGTGGCATATCCTTTCGTTAGAGATTTGAGTGCATAGACAGAACACACCTAGCACTTCGCTAGCCACATTGGGCAATGGTTTCTGCGTGTACCACAGGGATACAGTAGAATGTATGTAAAAATATATATGTATGTCCTAAATAAAGCGCAAAAACGTGTGTTTATGAACAACGCTGGCATTGCAAGAAATTACGAGTTTATAAACGACTAGGAAAATAATTAAAAAAGATAAACACAAACAAATTAATTTTCGAGCGTGTGCCTAAGCAAATTATTATTTTGATACCATTCGCCCACAATTAACTTGACTTTATTTACGAACATACATACATAAATAGAATTAATGCATAATGCTTCTTCATTCCACAATAAAATTATTGCGTTATAATTTTTGCTTTGAAATATTTGCAAATCATTGTGGGAAAGTAATCTAATAAATAAAAAATCTGTTAACGATCTCTTAGTGCAAGGTCACAAAGGCAATTTTAGTTGGGCAATTTTCGTCTTTATAGAAGCTTTTACGAGTAGAGAGGGGAATAAAGTTTTCTGTGTGAACATAAAAAAAATTGTGAAAAATTTGGACAATTAAAATCGCGCTATCTGATCTTTAGTTTTTCAATTAAGTGTATAGTAATAGGCTGCAAGAATACATTCATTTGTTTGTGTGCACACTGAAAATACAATATTCATTCAAATAAGAGAGGTTAACAAAGTAAAGCGAGAAAAAACAGAAAAGATAGTGAATTGCGTTTTATAGTTGGTCGTAATAAATAGATTCTGTCGTATACTCTTCCTAATTCAAATATATATTTTCTCTTATTTGTAAGAGCAAAAGCACGCAAATACAATATAGCTTTTTGATATAGTGCAAGAAATATCGAATAAATGAATGAATAAAACGTTTATAATTCGAACGCACATTACATTCGTTATACTACAAAGAAAAACATTTTGTTAAGACGTAATTTGCTTTTAAGAAATGTGCGCAATAAGGAGTTAAATTGGAGTTTTTTTTATCTTGGACCAGTACTCAGGGGATGACCCCTACATATGCAGTGCATTGTACTGGAACTAGGAAAATAGGTTATGATGAGGTAGGAAAGAGGGAGTAGTGTTCGTGGAGGTTTAACTTAAACAATAACAACACGAAAGACTAAACCAAACTCTATTGCAGCATTTAAAATGTTGGAATTAAATTATTTAAAACTGATCAGTTCCCAGTGTATATACCTTCGATACTGCTCAGATTAGCAACATTTAGTCCAACACCTTCCTCGCTACAAGGTAATGAAGTACATTCAGAAGAAATTAATATTGTGCATATAAAGAAAACGCGGACAACGGTGAAAGAAGAAACAAAAAAAAAAAAAAAACAAAAGGAAACGCGTGTACACATACTGCTACCTATTCCGGTGCACTTTGATTTCATACGTAATTAATAATGAACATATATATGTATATAAAAAATACGAACAACGGTAAAAAAAGAGAGTAAGAACTTTGATAGTATGTTATTGTACCCAGTTACATACATACATAATAGATACATATGTATAAATACAATCGAATGCTATTTGCAACCATTTGCAACCTTTCCTTCTTGCTTTCGTTTTATTTGAATGTGGTTGTGTTTGTTTCTCGACGAGTCGAGTTAATATCATTATTCGTTCGGTTTGTGTATTAATTTCTTTGTTTTTATTAAAATAGAATATGAGTCACTTCGTAGTCAGTTGTATGTGATATGATGCTTTTTTTTTAAGAAATCTACTAAAACAATAGTTTTAGCAACCAAAAAAGGAAAAATAAAGGCCAGACAACATGAGAACCCTATTAGCCGTCCAACCTGTGTTTCTCTCCGCATGGCTGTTCCCCGACCAAATGCAAAAGTCAATTCATACATTTGTTACAATTTATATGCTAAATGGCTGAACCAATGTCGCTGCAGTTTGAAACCTAGATAGATTTGAGTACAAAGGAATCCAGCAAGTTTTTATTGTTGCAAAACTATGACCAAATAGGGCCAAGGGTAATTTTTTCTGCAAAACTCTCTAAACTAATGTTTATGAAATTCAAGACATTGATATAACTTCGTCTAAAAATCAATGAAGACATTTTTGACTGGTATGCCTTACGGCCTGTTGGAATCGTTGTTGTACGGATCCGAACTTTGAAACCCGTACTGGTCATGGCTATAGCCATTATTAGTTACTTTTTCGTTCCTCAATTGAACAATCATGAAAACCTCCAAGTGTCTTTCCGCCTGCCGGTCCTCTGACTAAATGCGAAAATTAATCCGTACGTTTGTTACACTGTATAAGCTAAATATCAGTTTAATTAGAAACATACATATATAGATAGGCAGCAAGTTTATGTTGTTGGAAAACTATGACCATGTAGGATCAATTGTAATTTTTTGTCTGTAAACTTATCTAAACTAATTGCGTAAACAAAAATATATACATAGGGTCTATACATTTTCAAAGCTAATACAAAAATTGCTTGGAGAGACTGTTTCTTCTTCTCTTGAGCTGTTCAACCTACTGTGATGAGATTAAAAGTAAAAATATATATAAGTTTCTCTAAAGGAATACACGTTTTTGAAAATACGTTGATATATAATAAAAAATAACTATATATACATATATAATATAAAAATAAATATATATATATATATATATATATATATATATATATATATATATATATATATATATATATATATATATATATATATATATATATATATATATATATATATATATATATATATATATATATATATATATATATATATATATATATATATATATATATATATATATATATATATATATATATATATATATATATATATTTCTTGGCTAAAGCCAGGTTTGAGCTTGAGCCAGACGAATGATACCACTCAAGGTCAATATATACAATCTATCTGCAAGTCACTGTTTTTGAAGTTTCGCATTTTTCAATAACTCGCACTGAGAACCGTCTTGTAGAAACCTTCTAATATTTTAGATCATGTCTATTTTGTTAGTTTTTTTTTTTAACAAAACAGTTACATTGCTTTTCCATTTACATATACACCATAGGTACAAAACTCTTAACTGGCGTCCATTTTGTCAGCTGTTAAGTGTTTTATGTTTAGTTTGCTTTGGCACTTCAACAAGAATAGGCTGATAACGCTTCTAAATTTTGGAAAACGTATCGCGCTCTACGACAATTTTGCGGTCAACCATCCATTAAGCCAGTTAATTCGATTAACTATGGAACGTTTTTACACTACGCTTTCTCTAAATGATAAAGCGCAGCCATAGACACGTCTTACAGTGCGTATAGAAGCTATTGCTGCTTTAGAGCGTTGCGCAGAGGGAGACCGGAATCAGGCTATCCGCCATGGTGTACAGAAATTGAATATGTGTCCATCCACTTTATGAAAGATTTTACGGAAAGATTTTGGTTTGCGTGCTTATAAAATCCACACGATCAAGCAAGGCGTAAATGCGTTGAATGTCCCAAAACAAAATTGCCATTCAACCCGTTTATCGATGAATCTATCTTTGGTTTAAATGAACTGTAAACAGAACTGCCGTATTTGGCGTGATGATAATTCTCAAGTGTATGTCGAGACACTGTTACATCCCGAAAAACTGACTGGTATGCCTTACGGCCGAACTTTGAAACCCGTACTGGTCAGAACGATAAAGCCAATAGTGATAGCTATAAAGCCATTATTAGTTACTTTTTCGTTCCTCAATTGAACAATCAAGATGTGCAGGAAATGTGGTTCAACAAGACGGCGCAACATCTCACAAAGCTCGTGCCATAAATGATTTATTTAACGTTTAGTAACTGCATAAATTCACGTTGTAGACCCATAAATTGGTGCGATTTAATGCCGCTAGTTGATTTTCTGAGGGAATTTGTGAAGTCGCTAGTCTACAACGTTAGCCGCATTATTGGGTGATATACGGCCACAAAAAATCATCGAAAATGGAACCTCCAGTTTAGACAATGTCCGAGACAGCCGTGACGGTCATATGCCAGGAATCATATAAAAGTTGTAATGACAGAAGATTATCTTTTGAAAAGAAAATTTCATATCAATTTAAAAAATTCATCTTTCTTTTATTCCATTTCAAACTTCTATAACTCTATAAAAACACCCTCTATAACTAAATAAATAAATACATTGTTTCTTTACTTATCAATCAATTTTGGAACAATACAATGTTTTTCATCTTTTAATGATAATAAATTGTAGTACATTATTTTAATTAAAAGCATCATAACCTTGGTCGGAGAAAATGAAGTTTTTCAATTTCAAACAAAACCATTCTTCAAATATAGTATGTATTGGGTGTGTTCCAAGGCGAATTTATACAGGTGAATGCAAGCGGAAAGGCGAATTCAGTACTATGTATTTTGTTATTGTAAAACATATCGTGAATGTCAAAACCTAAATTCGCCTAAGATTGTTCAGCTGGGAAAAAAATTTTATATAAACGTTAAATATAAACTTTTACAATTGTTTGTAATTAAAATCACAGATAATATTAGTTTTTCACTTTTAAATTCACACAAATTTCTTGAAATTGCACTAAATCATACAAAAAAAATCTTCAGATTAAACTGGCGGGAAAAAGTTTGTAACCAAAAGAAAAAAAATTTTACAGTCTCATTGGAAAAAACGCGAGAAGCAAAAAATAATCACCTGTGCTGTTAAGTTCACCTAGTAATGAATTCGCCTTGGTGTGTTCAGTTAGCAAGATAGCTTTGGATGTTTTGATTTGGCATTTCCAAGGTGAATTCATAACAGGTGAAATTGACAGCGCAGCTGATAACTTTTTATTTAATTTTAATCTGTTTGAGAGCCAAGTATGATCCAGAATCCTCCCAAATCCTTCTGGTCATTCTCATCTTTCCAAGCTCTATGATTTCAGACTTCAATTTTCACAAAATAATTAAAAGTTTTGCAAATATTTTTTTAATATATATATATATATATATATATATATATATATATATATATATATATATATATATATATATATATATATATATATATATATATATATATATATATATATATATATATATATATATATATATATATATATATATATATATATATATATATATATATATATATATATATTTTTTTTTTTTAATTCCTTTTTGTGTTTATATTTTTCGCTTGACATTTGAAGATTTTTTAATAGTGTTGTATTTATTGATATTGTATTTACCTGGTATGAATTCGCCTTGTGCATTTCATTGTGGATATGCGGCAGTGTGGCCATATCTAAAAATATTTTACAGCTAAATCAGCTTTAAAATAATGCCAAAAAATGCAAAAAGAAATCCCAAACTGAAAAAAATAATGCTAACATAATAGTATTATATTTTTGTTGTTTTATTAATATTATTATATATTATTAACATACAAGTATCTATATATAAATAGGCATATCTAAAATTCTATAACGCTATTCCTCTAGTACTTTTCAATCGATTTTGTTTATTCTTTTACCGATTAGTAGACATTTTCAAGTTTTCAAGCGGTGCACTAACCGCATATCTGATCTGAAAATAACCTGATCAAAAAATTGCCGGTATTTTAAATTTTTTCAAAAAGTATTTAGTTGTTCATCAATAACTATCTTGTCCCCTTCAAGGTAATCCCGCTCAGGTATAATACACTTATGTCAGCGTTTTTTTTCAATACTCGAAACACTTCTGAAATGCGCTTTTTGGTATCGCCAACAGCTCCTGTTTCGATTTTTCTTTTATCTCCTCAATCGTAGCAAAACACTTTCCTTTCATCGGTGACTTCAGTTTTGGGAGGAGGCAAAAGTCAGCGTGGGCCAAGTCTGGTGAATACGGTGGTTAAGGCATGATAACGGTTTTGTTTTTGGCCAAAAACTCACGCACAAGCATCGATGTGTGAGCTGGTGCGCTATCATGGTGCAAAATCCATGATTTTTCCACAATTCTGTGCGTTTTTGACGAATTGCTTCGCGCAAACGGCGCATAACTTCAAGGTACGCATCCATTGGGATGATTGGCTTTGGTTTCAATGTCACAGCCATACACCCATATTTCGTCACCAGCTAATTTAATTTAACCGATTGCAGAATTTTAAAATTCTGCAAAATATACAGGCTGCTGAATATAGAATTTTTAGTGCCTTTAAATCAGTGAGTGTATGTATGTACGTGAAACTTAAAATAGAATTTTGCAAAAACAAAGAAAAATTGACATTAATTGATTACCCTCAACGTTGAGTTTGATGAATAACACTGCTTTACAAATTTTAAATTTGGAAAAATATCAAGAATGCCACATTTCGATATAAGTTAATTCGGACCTCCTGAATAGGAAAAACGCTGTAATTTTTTTCCTCAGTACCGTTTTTTAGACAACGGTACTTTTGTGTTTTTCGGTGTAAGGTACCACTCAAACCCTTGTGGGGCCCAACCAAAAATTCCGATCGAGATAAATGCCATATCGTTGGAAACGTAATTGAACGCTTAGGGGGAAAAAAATGCAGCGTTTTTCGTGTTCAGGAGGTTCGAATTAACTTATCTAGGCGTGTGGCGTTCTTGGTATTATTTGGCTGTAAGCCAGTATAAAGCTACGTACACACGGTTGTCAGATTTTACAATATTGCCAAAAAAAATTGTCTGAAAATGTATTACAATCGTGTGAACTGCCAATTTTTAACTTACAACGTTGTCAGAAAAACCATTGTTAATCAATTGTAAGACGACAATATTGTTCAGGCATCTGACAATCGTGAGAACACTCTTTGTCGGCATTGTCAGATAATTGGCTGGTATTGTAAGCTCAGTTTTAATTGTCAGATGTATAAAATTAATGCAATGGGCAACACTGCCAAACAGATGGCTGTTGATATACATAAGTGGCAATGCTTTACAACATATCTGGCAATTTTTTTCATCTAACAATATGACAACCGTGTGAACTGAAAATTTTTAGTTGTCAGGTGAATTATTTGTCAGACCATAGTCTCACAATGAAGTTGTAAGATTTTCTTACAATCGTCTGAACACAAAATTTACTTCTGCGGGACAATTTTTCATTGTCAATACATTGGCAGCATGTTGCCAGACCTTACAGTATTGTAACATCTGACAACCGTGTGTACATAGCTTAATGAACGTTGAAGCAATCGCCTTTCAAATGTGTATCCAAAATGTTCACAAGACGATTTGATTTTACGATGAACTCTGTCGTTTGGTTTTTGTTGATTACAAATTTTTAATTTTTGGTGATCACTGTTTGTGCTGTAAATAATTATTTGGTTTTAAATAAGGAATTATAAATAAGAAATTAATAAGGAAGGCCGTAAGCAGTTGATAAGTTACCATTTTACTGTTTTCTTTTTATTAATTCAATAAAAAAACGTGGCATATTCCATTGTATTCTATTGAAGGTATAGAATTTTAATAATTAAAAAAAAAATACATAAAAAAATCCACTAAATAAAAATAAATGTAGTAAATTTATTTTCCAAAATCCGTAAGTATAAAGGCCTCATTGGTTTTTACTTTTTGTTGTCGTTGCGTTCTTTTCTGTAGCAAATATTTCACAATTACTTTTTCTTTGAATATATTCAGCTGTTTTTCAAAACAAAAGAAAAACATTGGAATGAAGAATAAAAAATTTTTATAAAAACTATCTTGTGGGAAAAACCAACAAAAAAAAAAAAAGAAATAAACGAATAGTTTTGTACACTCGCTATGTTTTGCTATGGGTCAGCGTTTATTTGCTTGAGTCTGATGTTTTGTTTTGGTTTTGTCGTATATCTGTTTCAAAATGTTCTGTTTCCAAATGTTTTACTATTTGTTTGTTTGTTTTAAAGATTGTTCTAAAATACAGTGCTTGAAACTACTGCAAATTTCACTTGAAAGACGATAAATGTGTACGCCAAAAGTATTTTTTAGTATTTAATTCTTAAGCCCTTTATTATTCTTTGTTTTAGGCTTCTTTCTACATTTTACTGCCGTATTCATAAAAAAAACACTAACCAGCATTTTAACAACTTTTTAGTTAAAATAGAATTTTCAGCAAAAAAAAAAACACATTTTATAAAAACGTATTCATAAACAGCATTTTAGCTAAAAATCATTTTATTGAAATTTTTTTATTTGTGATTGGCAACGCCATCATATGCAATTCTCATCTGAATCATAGTGCTGCGATAAAAACGGTTTTTTGTTCACATAGTAGTTATGTAAAGAAATGTCTTGTATTGTTTTTTATGAAAATCGACTTTAAAACAAATAAATAAATGTTAACTCCATTTTGTCTTTCATTAAATAGCAAAAAATACTGAGTCAGAAAAGTTTTACTTTGACTCCTTTTGCTTACGCGTAAGAAAAAATACGAATAACGAGCTTTTTTTATTATTTCGTTTTTTACACATCAATGATGTACATGGCATTTTATTACCGTATATTATTTTAAATAAATAAAATCCAGAATAAAATAGATTACTTCTTTCCATGAAAGTTTTCTGTTGCCAGCTATTCAAAGCTTGGGTCATATTTTCTATTAAAAACACATATCTATTGTTATCAATATCATGGGACTTCTGACAAATACACAATAAAAATGTTCGCAACAAATAAATAAACAATACTTAAAAAACACAAATATCACCTTAAAATTGGGTGCAATCAGTTTTAAAAATGGTTGATTTAAAAAACTGCTAAAAAGAAAATTTTAACGTAAAATTCGCTTATGAATACAGTTTTATCGAATTTTCCCTAAAAATGGTTTGAACGGCTGGTTAACTTTTTTATGAATACGGCCGTTACGCTTTTCATCCAAAACAAAAAACCTATTATTCGAAATTAGTAGTAGTTTATTATTATTTGCTTTATTAGATAGCTAGATATTTATATGTCGACAACTAGAAAGCTGGAAAACACAAAAAACAAGCTGTAAATGTATATTTTTTGTTTATTTTTTATTATTATTTCTTTTTGATAAAGAAAATGTATATTGTATGATAACATTTAATTGAAACGTAGGTACTCTTAAGTAGACTGTTATTAATTTTAAAAATCGAAAAAGTCTTAAAGTCTGCCAATTATAACAAATTATATTTTTATCAGGCATTCAGAGACAATAAATTTAATAATTTAATGTCTCGTGTTATAGATACGAATGTTTATACAACTATTACTTTTCAACGAATTTCAATGGTGTTGCTAGCTGCTAGCAAACGGAAACTTGTATGTAGTTGGCTAAGAAAATACACTTGACTTACTAATACGTAGCTGTACCCACTAAAATCGTGTTACAATCTGCAACCTCCTTTTAAAAGAGGACATTCTCTTTTTTTTTTTTATTTACAAACTGAAAGTTTCAGGACCAAAGCAAATTTTTTTCAGCTGTCAATGCTAATTGAACATTAGTGTGTATCAAGGCAGTTTTACCAGGTGCATATAATTGGGTTGAGGAATTTATTATCCTGTGAATAAATCCCTTTTGCTTATAATTTCTCAAGGATTTGAGAAATTATGCGGATAAAACATGGAACAAAAGTAACAAAGAAATTTGTTTAATCAAAATTGTTTGCTGGGAAATGAGAAATAAGTGAAGAGATGTTTACCATTGGTGTGTTGAATTTAAAGTGTTTTATTTGTTTTTTGATTTATTGCCGCAAAGGTTTTTCTTTAGATCCAATTTGACATTGGAATTTAACATTACATTAAAATTTAACATGACATAATTCCATAAATTCATAGTTTACGAGTATGTTAACATAAGACAGTGTACAAATGAGAAATTTATCATACAAATTATATAGAAAATGCAAATTAATTATATTCCGTTAAAAATAATAATTCTATAAAAATTAAGCAATTCATAATTATATGAAAAAAACAACATAAAATTCATTATGTGAATTTTAACACCAGGGTAGTGGTATAAGCACAGCAGTCTTTCGTTTCCTTTGCGTAAATTTGACAAAAATACATAGACTTTCTTACTTTTTCAAACAAAAATAAAACAAATATTTTACAACTTTTCATCATTTCTACCAACAAAATACATGTGATGTTTTTTTGTAATTCTGTTACTACCTATTCCCTTGGTATGTATGAGCAGCACAACAACCCAGTTAGCCGTGTCGTGTGAACGCCGTCGATAGCGGATGTAAGACTCGTCGATACTATGACGACAACCCAGGCCAAATACTGATGACTTTTTCGAACACAGGGCGCTTTATTCGTGTACGACAATAAAAGTAACACTGTAGTTGTTGACGACAATTATAATGAAAATGCCATCAAATTTACATCGACGACGAATTAATGAACACTGAATCAAAGTTGTAACTAACGACAATTATAATGACAAAATATCAAAATTGACGTCAAGAAAAAATCAAATTTTAATGATATCAAAAGTTTACACCGAGCACATAAAATTAATCGGTTCAAGCTTTTTTAACAAAAGAAAAATAGAGATAAAATAAGATAAATAAGATAATTTAACTTACCTTTTTCTTTTTTTTATAAGTAAACTACTCTTGATTGAAGTTTTGTTTTGCTTTAGTTTTAATATAGGCAATTTGACATACAGTTATTTTTTTCGTACTTAAATTAAAAAAAGATGTAAACAATCATTTTGTTGGAATTCAGAAAAAAAGAGCGCCAAATTCTATTTGATGCCCATATTTTAGTTAGTTACACTCCAAACAAGTTGTCGTTATTACATTTGAAGCATAACAACTTGCATGCACTCGTTTTATTTTATTTTATTATTGGTTTCAACATTGGATTTTATATGAGAGTGCATTATTTAAGAGCGGCAAAAAAAAAAAACCGGTGGGTGATTCCCACTAGTTCATGATAAATAGTTGAACGTTTCCTATTAAATATTTTTAATACAACATGATGTTATTTTTCTGGTTAAAGTTCAAATCCGATATTCATCAAGAAAAATTTTAATTTTTTTAATTATAACAACAATTGCTGTGATCAAAAAATATAGATAATAATAATTGAATACACTAAGCAGGGTGGCAACTAGCTGTTTCGTAGTTGATACACTACTCAGCAGCACCCACTAGGACTCGATCTCGGTATGATGTAAACAAAGTGCATTTTAGTACGGCCGCTCAACCAAGTCATCGTTGTTATATGTTGTATACATATGATGAGTAGCGTAGCGACTACGAAACAGCTAATTGTGCCCTAGCTTACCCCCGAAGAGCAGATTTTGCCTTGGCGTATACCAAACCAGGGCACTCTGTTTTCTGGGGCATAGAGGATAAGGAATCCCTCGTTTGTGTTAGCAAATAAATCTCTAGGAAGCCGCATGGCTCATGTTGTGTTTGTTCCGAAACCTTTATCAAAGGTTAAAATTGACAGAACGGAGATCGGCAGTGCTCCCAGGAAGTGTTGTTTGCAGACCATTTCGGAGCTGTAGTTTAAACCCAAAATCGCAGGAGGGGGAACTAGCTTGCCTGATAACTATGGTCCATGACGGTTTTCAGGGGCTAACAATACCCGGAGGAGCTGCAATAGATGCCTGTAGTGTAAGGAACCGGGCGTGACGGTTAGGCAGATAAGTTGTTTAAGGACTTATGCTCTTAATGGACCTCGGCCTACCATCTCATTATCAGGGATTAGAAAACCCGAACTCTTAAGGAACGAATATGTCTATATGGCTACAAAGTTATGGTAAAAAGTTGCAACCTGAGTGAGCCTTGCAAGCTACACGGGGGCGCTGGTGAGTCGTGAATAAATCACCTCGTGGAATTGGTCCATCATCAGATTATTCCCGTCATGGCAGGTGCTGATGTACATCAATTTGACAATATGTCCCCCAGCTTAGTGTATTCAATTATTGTTATTGATCACGGTAATTATTGTTATAATAAAAAAATTAAATAAAAAACTTGACGAAAGCCGGATTTAAACTTTAACCAACAAAAGTTTTTATTTAAAACCATTTTTGTTGACATACGAGTTTTTGTTCAGAATAACTTTGCTCACTCAACACACCTGCAATTTCGTGCTTATTATTCAATAACTTAATTGAATTTTTGTATGAAAGGTTCAGCCTAATAAATGCATTTATTGCGGTAATATCCAGAAAGGTGCTCATGTGAACACTGTATTACTTTTGTGTTATTGTTGCTGTGAAGTATAATTTATTTTATTCCTAAAGTTGTTGTCAAAGATTGGCTTACGTGGTAGCTTACTGCACACGAACAGTGAAGTATGGTCGAAGCTTATATACTTTCCCAATAAGGTGTTGCTCTTCACAGTAAAATCTGGGCAATCATAGAGGAGGTGAAAGACTGTTTCTTCTTTCTCTCTATCCTTACAACTACGACAAATTTCATTACAGGGAAGTCCAAGTCGACTTGCATGTATTCCTAGCCCAGTGTCTAGTTATTTCTGCCACTAACCTCCTGCTATGGGCTATAAGTTGCCTAGTTGGCCATATAAACCTGGTCGTAAGGATACCTCTTTCAATGAACCTCCAAATTAGATATATATATATATATATATATATATATATATATATATATATATATATATATATATATATATATATATATATATATATATATATATATATATATATATATATATATATATATATATATATATATATATATATATATATATATATATATATATATATATATATATATATATATATATATATATATATATATATGCCATAAGCAAAGTGAATAAATAGCTTGCATTGTTTTTGTTTATACACGTAATAATGTTAAGAACGTTTTTCTGTAACACTTTACAGATTCTTAAACAAACACATATATCCACAAGCAAGCAAACACATCCATTCTAAACGTTTAATTTTTTTCAGACCAGTTTTGCCTATCATATTGCTAGTATTTGTAAATTGTTGTCAACAAAAACCTGAAGAGTTTATCCACATTCCTAATTATATTAGGTACCCGAGGTGATGTTGTCTGGCAACAAGTACCTGTAATCTACAGAACCAAAAGTGATGAATTCTCGTAGACGGGAGAGATGCTTAAAGACTGATGCTATTTTTAGACTTGTGGATACTTGTCTGCCAGTGAATGTCTGGGGACATTGCTATGCAAGCGGTTTGTCTATAAGGCTACAAACGTATGACAAGAAGTTGCGGCCTGTGTGTGCCTTGTCAGCTACATGGTTGCGCTGCTGAACCGTGAAATTGGCTCACAATAAGATTAGGTGATGACGCAAATCAATTACATTGCTGCCTCCGTTGTTACATTAATGTCCATTGAAAAAGATAAAGAAGGACGTACGATGGATTCTATTAGAATTAGATTAGAATTTTATTATCATCTAATACCAAAAAATAAATTTATAACCAAAATTCTTGGCTCTGTAGAAATTAAAACAACTGGTTAGAGTTATATATACATATGTATGCATGTTTTTATTCGTTATCTCATATTGCGCACGAACCGTAAAAACAAATGTGTTAATTAATACACGTCTGGTTTTTATTTTGCTTCTATGGACATACATATGTATATAATATGATATTCATATGTATTTGAATAAAAATATGTGCCAACAGTTGTTAAAGACATTCACGTACTAAAAGGCTGCACACAATGTTCTAAAGAAAAAACCTGACTACTTTAAAGTTGTACCAAAAAGCGTTGTCAACTTCGAAATTTTAAAACAAAAAAAAACAAATTTCTTTCCATTAATTTTATAAGTATTTCACAAAATTGTTAGAAAAAGATTAACGATTTGTTAAAAGGACTCAAAATGAATAAAAGTTTTGAATTCCGTTCACAAAACAGAGGCGAGCGATACGTCTAGAAAAATTGTATAGAAAGTATAAAATAATTTCGTGCTTTTTGTAAAAACTTTCTGCACGAGTTGCTGGTCTGCTAACAGCACACAAACATTTGTATAATATAAAAACTATAATATTTTTGTATTAAAAACATAAATATAAAATCTTTTATAACAAAAACAATTATGAGTACTTCTAATATTACATGATGTTATTTTTCTCACTTATGTTCAAATCCGGCTTTCGCCATGAACTATTTTTATTTGTTAATTATGACAATAATTGCGCGATCAATATTACGTGATCAAAGAAGACAGGAAGAAATAATAGAATAAACACGAAGTTTAGCAGAACAGATACTTGTACACAATACGTTCTGGGTAACGCACTGTATACTAAAATATATATTACTTTTGATATTGGGAGCTGGAGAATCAATTCATATTCGCAACACAAGAGCATTCTCGATTCACTAAGAAATATTGAACGCGATAATTTTGCCGCTAGAAAACATTTGGAATTCTCTTTTGATTTTTCTTACGTCAATATTATCTTCACTAAGATTACTTTTTCCACAATTTTTCTTTCCCATTTATATTCCATATACATATATTAAAATTTCTTTTTCTTTAACAGAATTAACAAAATTTTTAAAACCACACAAAACTCCAGAAAATGTAAATTAAATTAAAATGCCAAAAAGTAAATTATATGTCAATAAAGTAAATGTCAACAAAGCGTGTTGCCGAGTACTGAACACAAAATCGATTCTGCCTTCCCCACCGGTAGTTTGCTGCCAAACTAAATGTTTTCTTCCAAATGTTTTCGTCTCTAAATGCAGACTAAGTACTTGTACGAGTATATTTAAATTCTTTTTACTTTTTTGTGCTACTTTTGAAACTTTACCACACATTCTTATGTATTATAGTTGCAAATTGCCAATCAGACACACAACATTTTTCTGTTATGCCTTATTGATTTAGCCAAAGGAAACCTTTTTCAAAATTATATATGTAAATCAACATGAAACATTTCTGAAATTAATCATCTCTCTATCTATCTAGACTACACAACGTTTTGCCTTTTATGGAGGGATTCGTTTGCGAAATCACTATATGACTGTGAGCTTTTGAGACTTCAATTGCAAATGAAATGATGACACTCACACTTGTTCGTTACAAAGATTAAAGAGTAGTGTTTTGTCTTTCGTTCTGTACTCACTTGTATACCTACATATACTTATGTTTATTATTTATTTGTAAAAAACGAAATTTTACTGGAATAGGTAGAGTTTTGCATCATGTGTGTACGTGTTTTTTTTTTATTATTATTTTACTGTCGTTTGTTTTTTTCTATTTATTATTAATTATTTATTTTTTATGTTCCTCCTATGTTGTTTATTATCTTACGGTGTGCTCGGTGTTGAACTAATTTTTGTTATTCTGAGCAGTGTCGAAGGTATGTACACTGGGCACTGATCAGTTTCAAATAATTTAATTTCAGCCTTCTAAATGCTGTGATAATGTTTGTAATACGCATATACACACTCCCAAACATGCCGGCTGAATAATACGAAAGCAACAACAAACAATAAGAAACAAAATACCAAGAATTCAGGAACAACAATAACATAATTTGTAGTTGATTTGCTTGGAATTTTGTATTGTTTAAATCATGTAGGCTTGCTTGTTTGTGTATTATGTTTTTAATTTTCTCTTGTTTTTGTTGTTTTTGTGAATGGGCCTGTATACGTATAAGAAGCAGACCAACGGCTGCACACTGGATTTGTTGTGTTAAATATTCGTAACAATATATTAACATTATGTACAAGTTGTATTAAATATTAGCGTGGGATGGGGTTTAAAAATGTAATAACTCTCGTGTTTATGGAGGTAAGAAACTGTAAGTTGGTAATACGGCAGCCATCTTATCAGATGTTAAATGATTTATGTTTAGTTAAGTTCAGCATTTAAACATGAATAGACTGGCCACGAAAATTAAAGTCAGGTTTTTGAATTTTCGGAGAGATATGCGAATAGAAACAACAAAAGTGTGTTACTACTTTCTCCTACTTATGATTCTGAGTTTAAATATTTTTTTTTTGTTTCCAAATAAAAGCACCGAGAGCAAATACGATAAAGATAAAGTAAATGTAGCATGGCTGAAGTCAAGTCTAAAAAACACTTTCGAATTGTGCAAATTTATTTTGAAAATCATGGTTCTATTCCAAATACGTGTCGTGCACCACGCCCATTTTACGATGAATGTAACAGTTTTGTTTGAATGAATATGTCAGTAAGCAAAACTACCATATTTGGATTGATGATAATCCGCAAGTGTATTTTTGTGGCCCAACGATGTCTTCTGACCCACCCATTACCCTAAATGAGTAATAAATATAAACTGAAAGTTTTGAGTCCCAGACAAAATCGCGGGTATAAACAGCTATTGAGTAATAATGAAGAATAAAAAACAACAAAGTTTGCAAAACAAAAAAAGAAAGAAATCTCATAGCAAAAATAAAATTTAATACATTTTAATAATATAATATGAGTTTTAAATTAGTTGACGTCTGCTTACACTACGTGTGTACGTATGATTCGCCACAAATGCGAGCGGTGTCATTAAGTAATATAAAGCAAACTACTAATTTAAATTCTCTTTATTTGTTTAAAAGACAACAAGAAACGAATAAACTAGACTCGCGAAATGGAGAACGATTTTCTAATAAATAACACGTTACAAGCGTTGCCGGTTTGGTAATTTTTTACCAAAATTGGTACCTTTTTTCCACTGGTAACTTGTGGTAAAGATAACACTAGAGTGGTTCGAAAAAAAAGTTGTGCCAGTCACCCTCTAGAATTAAAAACAATGTAAAAATGATTCCAAAGATATTTTTTGTTTGTTTTTTTGCCCCACTTACAAATACCACACTAAGTATTTTGTTCACTACGTCGCCATTTTGAGTCCGATTTAAGTATTTTATATACCGGTATTCATGGACTCTGTAAGGGCTACATTTCTGTCTCTATTAGTTTTTCACTACCACGTCAAATTCTCAATATGACTTTTGGACTTTGGTTGGGTACGAACCGAATATTTTTGCTTCATGACTAGAATTTGGCATGGTAGTGAAAAACTACAACACTGTAAAATAGTAAAAAAAGAAAATATCACAGGCCTGCGATGGCTTTCCATTTAAAAAACTAATTTAGATACATATTAGGTACTAAGCTACGAAAAAAATAAAATAAAAAAAAATCATCACATAAATTTTCTGAGAAAATTACTTTTTAAAATTTTCCTATATTACCCCGTACTACTGTGGGCGAAATGGTCGATTTAGCGTTGTTTAATTCAATTTTCAAAGTGTTAAACTGCTCCAAAATTGTGTATTTATCCATTACTAATATACCACTGAACTTAAATATCGATTACATTTTGATTGTCATGATCTAATTGAACAGCTGTGAGCTGTGAAACATAATATATGTTTCAGCCTATACATCACTAAGCTTTAACACGTGTTTTCTTTGCATTGCAAAATATTCTCTAAAGTTGCGTTTGTCTCAATTAAGTGGAAGGAAATTGGTTTTATTTATAGTTCGAGGTATGTATTAACTAAAAAAAATTTTATGTGTGACCTGTGTTGAAGTGTTGTAGAAAATATGTGGTACAAGTTGACTATATGACTAACTGCTTAAAAAAAAAAGTCAAAAACAGACTTCTGTGAACCGGAACTTCTGATATTCTTGGGTATTCGCGCTAGAATATTTTTTAAAATTGCTATGTTGTCCTGTGATTGTAAAATGCGCAAATTTATCTGCAGCCACCTGCAACTTTATATGATATTGCATTTTTAGGAACAATGTCGGTGCTTAGACGAGAGTTTGTAAAAAATTTTGTGCCGTTGAAAGTCATTTATTTAATAATATAATTAATACTAACACGTATAAAAGTAATGAAATTAATTTAATAAGCAAAAAAATTAGAAATTTTGTAGCGAAATTGGTTGAAAAATGGAAATTGAATCATAGAAGTAGCCACAAATTTGAAGAAAACAACAAGGAGTGGTTAGATGGACAACTTTTATTAGTTGATCTGCTGACTAGTCGTCGAAGACTCGACAAGATGTTCGACGAATGTTCTAATAAAACGAAATTAAATAAAGTCTCCCAAATTGTTATGTAAATACCTCACAGTGAGCTCGTAGTAGCTACAAGGTGTGGCTTATACAAAGCAAAAAAGAAGGATATCGATAATGATATTTTACAGCTTTTGTTACAACATAGTGTACCACTTTCCATCTTAGATTCATCTACTAGTTCTGAATCGGAATGAAAAAAAACTGTATTAACTTTATTCTGTTTTCCTGAATGAAATAAACAATGTTTAAAATATGAAAAAAAAGTTGCAACTTTCACAAAAAAAAAAAAAAAAATGACAAATATATTACATAAAAAAAATAGTTTTTGTTTAACATCGTAGCTTAATTTATTTGTGACTACAAAAACCAAAAATCCCTAAACACTATTAATTAAACGCCGCTAGATGAGCCTTTTCGCCCACTGTGCGTACTAGCGTTAATTTAAAATTTCTTTAATAACGGAGCATGCTAATAGTACTAATGCTGTTTACATATTAATCTACCATAAAAAGTCATTCTTTGTCGCGATTAAAATCATAGTACGATTTGCATTTATAACTTATGTTCATAGCTGCCAGATTTGACGATAAATCGTAATTTTTGACAATTTTCATGCTCAAATATAATAAAATGAAGCTTTGACGATTTTAGTCTAAAAAGTCTTTGCTATATGAAAAGAATGGCAATATTAAATTATTTGAATTTTTTGTGGGTGAGACACAAAGTATATCTACATATGTAAGTAATGTAACTCAAAAATAATTATAAAAAAAAGCATTTTGTTTGTGTAAACTTAAGGCAAAAGTATTTCATGATTTCAAGAGAATGTAATGTAAGAAACTTAATAATGTAACTTGCGCAAATTTTTACATTGAATTGTGTAACTCGTAATTTCCACTATACAAGTTTTATTAGCTGAGCTGATTGACTTTTAGAGAACAGGGTGAAGTTGTTTACTTCCTGAGGTTAAATACTTCGTCCTGTTCTCTAAAAGTTAATCAGCTCAGCCAATAAGACTTGCACTTTTTCAACTTATTCCCTCTTTCTCTTTCTTTTGTTTATTCCCAGCCACGGTTTTCAACTATTTAGAACCAAAACGCGCCACGAACTTACCAAAAATGCACTAAAAATCGCTGAACTGCCAAAATTTTAAAGGATTAGTTCATATAACAGAAGCAAAGTTATAAAAACAATCTTAAAATTGATATTCTATTTTATATTTATGAAGTTGGGACATATAAAAAGAGTCGAAGTTATTTAGCGTTTACTTTCTAAAATACATAGTAGGGCCAGTTAAGCAATATTTTAAAATCATGCTTATATCCTAGCCAAAAACTGTTTGAATATAGAATTCTTGTAAGTATTTATTACTGAGATGGATGGAATATTATAATTTTTGCATCAAGAATATTCAAAATATTTGGCATATCTTTAATCCGGTTGCTAGAACTAAAAAATTTTATAAATTGTCTAATTGAGCAGTGGTCTTCTTTGCAGTTAAACATTATACCAACATATTTTGAAATAAACAATATTAAATTATGTAAATTGAGGGAGCTTTTGAAAGACTCAAATTTAAAAGCATATTTCGTATTTCTTTCGTATATGTATGTTTTTTCGATATGTAAATTTATTTTGCTATAAAAAATTAAATATAAATTCAATTTATATTTATATTTTTGAACTGCAAAATAAAATCTAATAAGTAAAGGCCCATTTAGCCCACGGTAGAAATCGTAAACGTAACAGTGCGCTTATAGAATACCTAAAACCGTGTCATGTGTTTCTGAAATTTTCTTCCAAATTATTCTTGTTTTCTCTATACCCGGGAGATTATTTGTTATTCATCCATATCTTTATATCAAATAAATTACAAAAAAAAAAAAAAATACTGCTGTTCAAAGCGATGAAAGTTCATAATATTCACTACATACACAAAAGGTAGGAAACGTTTTACAATATTAATACAATATGTAATAACCTGAAAAATTTGAATTCTTGATCATATTTGCTTTGCCCTTTATTTAAATCAATATTTGCAAATAACTCGTTCAGCTCAAGGTCCTTTTTGTTTTTTTTTTTTTTAATATTTAATGTATTTTTCAATATTTCGTCTTCCTTTGGCAAACTTCTTCAGGAAAATTTGTTTTTTTGTGTGTAAATTCAATACAAATTTTGTGAGTAGCTGCTGACATCGCCTCTGTGAAAGACAACGCCACAGTTTGCTCTTTTTTATAGAATAACAACATACCCTGAAGTTGATCTTCGGTCGTCTATATAATTAGCCCAATCGGCATCTGAATACGCTATAATTTCATCGTTGCCTTGTTTAGTAAAACAAACTTTCATATGTTTTGCACATTTCAAATATCGAAGGATTCTTTTTAGAACGTTCCAATGTTCCTGGTCTAGATTATTGTCAAAACGACTTAAAAAACTGACCTCATAACGAATAGCAGGTCTTGTACACTGCATTAAAAATATAAAAGTTCCAATCAATTAAAAACTGACCGCATAACAAATATCAGGTCGTGTACACTGCATTAAAAAAATAAGACTGCCAATTACTTGTGTCTTTTTCTTCCTTTTTAAGCTTTTGATTCGGATCCATGGTAATTGAACAGGATTGCAATCTGGCATATTATATTTTTGTAATATTTTTTTGACATATTCTTCTTGATCTAGATAAATTTTATTTTCACGTTTGCTAATTCTAATGCTTAAACATTTCTTAGCTTCTCCAAGTAGCTTGATATGTAATTTTTCGTTTAATATTTTTTTAACAGTTTCACTAAAATCAACATGATTGCTAAACATAAGCATATCGTCAAATTAATTATCAAATATGTACGTTTATCTTTCGATATGTTATAGTAAACACATGGATCTACTTTGGACTTTTGAAAACCGATAACCAAACTTGTCTGCTTCAGTCGATATAAAGCTTTGTTAAGTTTAAAAAACGAACTCTTACATGAACTATCTACACCCTCTGGCTGATGAATGTAAATATCTTCTTTTAAATCTCCTTGCAAGAAAGCTGTTATTGCATCCATCTGCTCAAATTTCAGATCATACCTAGCTGCTAATGCTATCAACATTCTGAGTAATGTACAACGAATTAGAGGAGAATAGTTTTCTTCATAATCTATGCATTTCTTTACTACCAAACGTGCCTTGTATCTGATTGAACCATCGGCTTCATCTTTAGTCTTGAAAACCCACCTTGTTTTTATTGCGTTTTTGCACATTTTCGAACTAACTTCTGTCCAAGCATTGTTGGTTACCAATGAACTTATTTCATTATTAATTGCTTCTACCCATTTTTTTCTATTTGGAATACTTAAAGCTTGTTCGTAAGTTAAAGGATCAACTTCGTCTACACAATTCGATGCAATAAAGCCAATATTAGTGTTTTGAGCAATCCTTTCACTGCGTCGTAGTAAAGGAACTACTAGTTCACATTCTGAGTTCTTATACTTAAAAACTATTAAAGTTTTTTATTATTTAATTTTTATTTCTTCACAAACCTAAATTTAATACATTACATTATAGCAGCATAACTAACTCTGCAATATGAAAGATTATGTTTGTGGAATATATTTTTGGCAATTAGGCGAATGTAGTGGTTACATATAATGTAACATTTGCAAAAATCGTGCGCAGTATATAAATTATGCTATATATGTACATTCCTTTAGTCTACTTTACAGAACTTAGAGAAAAAGTCTTAAATTTATTAAAATATATTATATGTGTATACAAATTTAACTACTTAAACAGTTCAATTACCAAATAAACAAAAAGTACTGACAGGAATTTTGTGCCACACTCCCATTTACCATCACTGGCAACATCTCTCACGTAACCACGTAATGAAATTCTATTTTCTACAGGTTGAGACGTTGCGGTTACATTTCGTTACAGTCAGGTAAGCTTTTTCATGGTTTCTCGTATAACAAAAACGATCAGCTGTTCCAACTACATTTAAGGTCCATTTAGCCGACCATAGAAATTATAACTGTAACGTAAATGTAAATGTAACATAATGTAAATGTAGTAGCACTTATAGAACACTTAAAACCGTATAATGTGTTTTTGATACAAACAAAAAACAAAAGTGCACGTGAAGAAAGTGTTCTGTTTTTCATTTTTTTATTGTGTGTTAAAGAAAATAATTAATTTTTCATCGTCCATATCAATATCAAATCAATTACAAAAATAAAATAAAAGCAATACGGCTGTTCATAGCAGCGATGAGAGTTCATAGTATTCAGTACATATGCAAAAGGTACGAAACCTGCTTAAATTGTACCAAAAATTTATTTTATATTATTACAATATGTAATTGTTTCGATAAAAATTAATATTAAACGGCAATGTCACAGAATTCACTTCCGTTCGTAATCTAAAAATATGTACTCCTATTTAATATTCATACTGATATATAACTTGCAGATTCGGTGGAAGCCGGATACTTTGCTCCAATCAAGGAAAATCAGTTTGATTGATAAATTCTTTCAATTTACAGATAATTGACTCTGAGAAAAATTCCAATTTTCTATAAACCAAATCCTATTAATGCTTAAACCCAATATTATTACTAAACCCTTATCTGATATCACTAAATACTTATACAAAACTGGCTCCAATTGATAGAGCCCCCTGCACAAACTCCTTGCTGGATGTTAAAGGCTATTAAAAATCAAAAACAATAGAATATACTCGTAGTTCCTCTTCAAGTCGACATAAAAAATTAGCGTCATTACACTCGTCGTTGCTAACAGTTATCTGATCTAAACAGACACTTGACATTTTCTATACGTAAAACAGTATATAGAGAGCTATAATAGCACTGCATTGTTGTGGGCAACGACTGCAATGGTTGCCACCGTCTTTTCTGTGGAGTTAAAAGAGAGTACGATGACGACTTTTGGAATAAGGGGGATTAAATAAAACTCTGACAAATAGCATTTTACACTTTTTCCTTATGATTTCTTGAATAATTGCTTTACTTTTCATGATTTTTTATTTTATTTTAGATAATACATACATATATAATACTTTTGAAAAATTACAAAAATTATAAACAAATTGCAAATAAGCTGATGTCAAGTTAACTTCGGAAAATCGAAGTCAAAAACACTTCATATTTTAATGGAAACACTTTGAAATGTTTTCCTCAAAACAAGTGCTTTCTTTTACAGTGGAAACATGGTGTTACGGTTGCATTTCATTACAGTCAGGTTAAGCATTTCCATGGTTGTTCGCATGATATTCTCTCAATTTTCCTTAACAATCACCATCTGACAAGTATAAGGATTGCGACATTTTCCATAAACTTGTGCTACCGTATTAGTTTATACATTCCCTTGTTTTCAGTTTTGTTTGAAGTTATGTCTAAAAATAATAATAAAATTGTGGCTTCTAACAAAAATGAATAAAAATTTTAAAATAAAATACATACATAAATCTAAAATATATAAAAATGGCCTGAAAAACACCCCAGACTAAAATGCTACCGACACCATGTTGCAATGTACCTTTACGTGGATTAAGACGTTGGCTTTTCGGTCATCTAACCAGTCTTAATTTATCGGAACCTTTTAAATTAAATTTAGACTCATCGAATAATAGTATGGAATTCCTCTGTGTGGTGGTCAAATAATGTGTTCCTTTGCATATTCCAATCTGGCCAGTCTATTTTTCCGTGATATAAAGATCTTTTTTACACTTTTGTATGGTGTGCTTTTAGTCCGCCTTCTGCAGTCTGCCTTTGAAGGCTTCTAGGGGTAAAATTTAATAACAATTGTGTGGCGATGGTTCTTGACGATACGAATCGGTCTCTTTTTTATCAAACGTATTATTGCCTGACCATCTCGTTTACTGATTTTTCGGGAACGCCTACCTTTATGTTATGTAACCAAAGTACCCGAACAACGAAAACGGCTTATAATTCTTGATATAACGCTGTGGTGAATGTCAATTTTTTTTTCAATTGTCACTGATTGGCCGTTATTAAAATCAGCTATTATTTTTTCTTCTAAATGCACTGAATAATATATCGCGCCATTTGTTAGAGAAGTTACAAGTCACGTCCAGAACCAGTTTGAAGGCACGGAAATGATGGAAAACTATATGCAAATTTTCGCTATACAAACAAATAATGCCATCTTTTGGAAGTAGGTCTTTCTTATTGAAAGTAATGAAGAATATTCAAGGTTATCCTACAATATCCTAAGTCATTCTAGTAGAAATAATTTTTTAAATATTTTTAAACCACAAGCATCAAATTGTTCCCTTTGTTTCTAATGTCTAAAGAGTATTTGCTTTTAAATGTAATAATATTTTCTTTAAAATAGACATTCGCTTGAATGCTATCGTAAAGTTCACTGATAAGCAGAAGTCCGTGCTTTTAGTTTTTGGGATCAAATTGGACCCAAGTGGGCTGGCTTTACAATAGCTGGCAGCCTGTTAAACCTAACCTAACATGGGTTTCAAAACGACTACAGATACCTACTTACATCAGCTTATAATTTCTAGCTTTTTCTAATATGAACAATGCACTACACATTTTAGAAAAAATCCATTCTAGGAGTAAATTTCCTTATTCAACTATGTGGCAACGCCTTTTTATATTTCTCTCTAAAAACACTCTTCAAAAATCCTTATTACAAATAATAAGAAGAGAATGAATCTACCTTGTATTTTTTATATCATGGTTGTTCGTATACCAAAAACGATAAGCTGTTTCAACTACATTTACGGTTGGCTAATGGGCCTTTATGTTTCTACATTTACGGTCGGCTAAATGGACCTTAAATATTTTTCTCTAGGATTGATCATTAGGATTTTTTTTTGCCAAAATTAATTGGAATATTGTTATTAATTATGAAAATTTTTTATTCATTATATTAGTTTCTAACATTGATACCAATCAAGCAATTATAAACAACTTGTTCTCTATGTTTCCCAGCTGTCTAAAAGTCGACATTTAATAGGAGCTACCCTAATCATCGGTAGACTTTGGAAATTTTTGAAAGATATTCTGGATTTTTTTTTGCCAAAATTAATTGGAATATTGTTATTAATTATGAAAATTTTTTATTCATTATATTAGTTTCTAACATTGATACCAATCAAGCAATTATAAACAACTTGTTCTCTATGTTTCCCAGCTGTCTAAAAGTCGACATTTAATAGGAGCTACCCTAATCATCGGTAGACTTTGGAAATTTTTGAAAGATATTCTCAAACATTCCACTTTATAACCCAACAATCTAAATAAATTATTGAGAATTTAAAAAACAAATGCTTTAATAACATCTGTGAAAACACAAAAAACAAACTTTCTTCATTTATACACGTCTCTACATTTCTTTACAGCTTTCAAACAAATGTTTTTTTTTTTTTTTTCAATCATTTATGTTTAAATAACTATTTAAACAAATTTAAAATTTTTGATACTGAGATTGTCACGAAAAACTTGAAATTTGGACATACGCTGTTATGCATGAATAATTTTGCATAATATGTAGTTTTAAAAGTACTTGTTGCCAAAAGTTTCCCGAATTCGTTTTCCTCTTTTTCATATTTATATGAATGTATTCACATTTTTTTTTGTCGTATACCTCTGTAATTTTATTGCAGATAATAGTCTTGATCAGTAGTCCCCACAAAGAGAACAGAGTAGATAAATGCATAAGCGCGATTACCCTTGAGGGCATTGCGTGGTGATCAATGATCTAAATACGAGTACAGCGCATTAACAATTTACGCTAAAGAGCGAATACTTATTTAATAAAACGTCACAAACATATTTAGCGAAAATAAAAAAAAAACAAAACCAAGAATTGTGTTTGTTATTATTGAATTTATTTTTTTACTTTTAAGCATAACTATTTACAAAAAATCAGTTTCCACCGATCTTATGCCGGGATCGGAAGTGCCGTCCCAAATACGGTTGCTATTTTAAGAAAGAAAAGTGACGCATGAAAAAAAAAATACATAAAAAAAAATATTCAATGAAAATAATTGTAAACATTCGTAAAATTTATTTTCAGACTAAAAAAATTAACAGCTGAGTAAAATGTTTTTAATTTAAATTAAACCAAAACAAAGCACAAAATGAAATAAACACAAAAGAAGTCTAGCAGAAAAATTGCAATAGTTATAAACAAAATCGCAATGTTAAACTTGTAAAATTGAAAAGAAAACAACAATATATTCTTTGGAAAATAATATATGTAATTAAAAGCAAAATTTCTAAAAAGAAAAGTATTACAATTTAAATTATCGATGTCTGGAACCACTTCACAAAATAAGGACGTAATTAAAAGTGAAAGATTAAAACGGATTATAGTAAATCGAAGATACCACCATCGGCTTCATACAGAAAAACAAACGCTTAAAAATTTCAACAAGTCAAAAAGGATCTCATTCGGCACAACATTTACTCACAAGCTTAGCTAACAGTTGATTCAAGCTTCAAACAAAATGGCTGATAATTTTTATTTACGTCTCCCACCCACGCCTCACTCATCCGTCCAAGCTTTACCACAACATTTTGAAAATCTCTTTATTAACGGCGACTTTTGCGATGATGCCGAGAACAATAATTCAAACGCCGCTGGCAATGGAAATAGTGAACACCACTGTTGGGTATTTGGTTACGGTTCGCTGTGCTGGTTTCCCGGCTTTGAATACAACAAATGTATTACAGGCTATATAAGAGGTTACAGTCGTCGATTTTGGCAGGGGAATACAACACATCGTGGCACAGTTGATAAGGTAGGTATATTTTGTTCATGTTTTTACTACAAGTGCATTATTATATACAAAATTACAAATGCATTATTATTCTTATATTTTTTTTGAGGATTGGGGGAAGTTGAATTATTTGCCAATATGTTTTACGGGATGTGTCCTTGATTTGACGGGATGTGTCCTTGATTTTCATCAGCACCTGCCTTGACGGCCTTATTTAATGATGGTCCAACACCACAGCGGTGAAATATTCTCGATTCACCAGCGCCCCCGTGAGGATTTAAATGCTCACATAGGTCACATCTTCTGTCATATGTTTGTAGCCATACAAACAAACCGCTTGCTGTAGGGCTCGGCTCTTCTAATCTCTCATGCATGCAATTTCCCAGGCGTTCATTGGAAGACACCACTCAATGAGTTGGTAGGCCGGAGCCCATATCAGAGCATCAGCCCTTAAACTAAATTACCCGCCTATCCATCACTACTGGCTCCTTAAATTACAGGTATCTGTTGCAAGACACCAGCCCCTCGGGCATTATTAGCCCCCAAAAACTGGCATGACACCATAGTTATCAGGGAAACTAATTACCCTCCTGCAATTTAGGTTTAAATCACAGTCAGAATACTTCAGCCGTGAAAAGTACCTCACCCAACATCAACGACGGGATGGCCTGCAAAGCAGAACCTACCCTGAGCTTTGTCGATTCCCGTTCTGCCAATTAACCCTTCGCGAGGGCTTTGAAAGTCCAACACAGCCTAAGTTATGCGGCTTTCTAGAGCTTTATACACCAAATGAGGGACTCCTACCTCTCTATTCACCAGAAAGCAGCGTACCCCGGTTATGCGCACATCAAGATAAAACAATTGGGATTATAACAAATTGTATATGTGATCAATATGAGACAAATATAGACGAAACAAGTATGAGTGTAGTATATTCGGCTGGGCCGAATCTAAAATACCCTTCACGATAGTCACGTAAATATATAGTATACATAAATTTGAACTAAATATGCTCGGATATACATACATACGAGTATATGGGCCAATATCGGAAATTTCCAATTTCTGTATTTTAGTAACCTTCTTTTCTTACCACAACTGATTTGAACCAAAAAAAACATGATTCATAAAAAAATGGATTTAGACTATATCTCGGGTATATATGGAATGATATCGAAAATTTGTATTTTCTGTATTTAAGTAACGAGAAATTTGTTCATGGAAAAGTTGGTTTAGATTATATCTCAAATATATGTGGACCGATATGGGAAATTTAAATTTTATGTATTTTGCAACCTCCTTTTATAATCAGAACTCCTTTTAAGCAAAGTTTAAGTTCGCTTACGAGACATTTTCATAAAAAATCGGTTTAAGCTATACCTCGGGTATATATGGACCGATATCGTAAATTTTCATTTTCTTTACTTTAGTAACCAGAACTGCTTTTAGGAAAAAAAAATTCTTAAGTTGGTTTACGCGTTATTTTCATAGAAAATCGGTTTAAGCTATATCTTGGGTGTATATGGACCGATATCGGGATTTTTAATTTTCTGTAATTATATAACCTTATTTTATTACCACAACTGCTTATAAGCAAAAAAATTGTTTCATAAAAAATTCGGTTTAGAATATATCTCGGGTATATATGGACCGATATCGGAATTCTTAATTTTCTGTAATTATAAAACCTTCTTTTATTACCACAACTGCTTATAAGCAAAAAAATTGTTTCATAAAAAATTCGGTTTAGAATATATCTTGGGTATATATGGGCCGATATCAGAAATTTTCATTTTCTGTATTTGGTAACCTCCTTATATTGGCAGAACTGATTTTAAACAAAAAAATTTTTTTAAGTTCGCTTATGCGAAATTTTCATGAAAAAATCGGTTCAGGCTATATCTCGGGTATATATGGACCGATCTCGCAAATTTTAATTTTCTGTACTTTAATAAAAAATCGGTTTAGGCTATATCTCGGGTATATATGGACCGATATCGCAAATTTTCATTTTCTGTACTTTAATAGCCTCCTCATATTTCCAGAACTACTTTTAAGCAAAAAAAGTTGTTCAAGTTCGCTTATGCAACATTTTTATTAAAAAATCGGTTTAGGATATATATGGAATTTTTGATATATCTCAGCTATACGTGAACCGATTTTATGGAATTTCAATAGCAAACCCATGAATCGATGGAGTAATAGAATGTAGAAAGAGAAAAGTTTCTAAGTCTAATGGTTTTCTCAGAAACGGTATTTCAACGGTGGACACAACTTAATCGAATTTTCTATCAATGCTGATTCTTCCGACCTTATAAAGTATGCATACTTTATAAGATCGGAATTGAAAATTGTAGAAATTACAAACGGAATCACAAAAGTGTATATACTTAACATATTTGTGCAGGGTATAAAAAAAAGTGCTCGGTGGCTGAGTTGGTTGAGGGGCCGTATTAAAAATACATCATTTTCACATGATACCGAGTTCGAATCCTAGTGGTGTTAATGAGCAGTGTAGCGACTGCGACACAGCAATTTCTACCCCAGCTTTTAGTATGCAATTATTTTTTCCTGTCTTCTTTGATTAAGAGTTATTGATCGCAGCAATTATTGTAATAATTAAAAAATAAAAATCTCTCTTGGCGAAAGCCAGATTTGAACTTTAACCAGAAAACAATTAGAATATGTGATACATATCAGAAATATTTAATAAGGAAAGCTCAAATACTTAATACCTATACATACATACATAAATTGCTTTTAATTTTACAGTTATTACCAATAATGCAAATGTTTTGTTTTTATGATGCTATGCGTTTTAAGCGCCTAAAATTACTAATATATATTTCAATGAAGAAAGTAAGCAGCACTAGTATTGCAAGATGTACAATTGGGGTTTTTTGCCTTCCAGCACTTTTGTGTAAAATTGGCAGCGTTGTCAACTCATTACGTTTAACCATTTTTCGGTTATTGTGGTTAATTTTATTTTATTCCTTTAAATTTTGGAAACATATCCCATACATAGCATTTCTAGAACCGCAGTCTAAAATAATGTCACAATTGCCTCAGTTTTTCAGAATTAAGACTATTTTCCAGAATTAAGACTATTTGTTAAAAAATGAATTTCATATTTTAAAAATTTTTCGATTTTGAAAGGCTCTTTTTTAAAAAAATGTACTAAAATGCCTTGGCAGATGTAATTAAAAGGTCGTGCATTTCATTAGGAAAAAACAGAATGAAATATATCAGACTTACAATTTTAAGAGTTTGTTTAAAATTAATTTTCACTTCCGGCACCACTGATCGAAACTGAACCGTAATACACAAGGTGCATTAACGTCTACACGGTGCAGCACTAGAGAAAAGTTACAACAAAAACAGGCATGTGGTAAGCTATGTTTGTCAAAAATATTTGTAACTTTTTCATAATTATAAACTATGAATGTACCTTTTCATAATTATAAATTGTTTTTATTTGAATTATTCTTATGTGCACAAAATAATTTTTATAATATATAATATATTATATAAACTCACTTTCAAAAATGTAAACAATACATTTGACGTAAATAGCTTACTATATTGCCAGTAGCAAAATATTGTCACATGTCGTAGCGCTGCCACCTTTTAGATGTTAATGCACCTTGGTAATACACGTCTGCGTAGGTGTGTTTAGTTTAGTGACATACATACGAGTAAGTATGTAAAAATATTGATTTTAAATTTAAACTAATCAACATTTTTGCGACATTAAGGGTCATTGTACGACAAAAAAAAATAGGAAAAACACATTTGAAATATTAGATTAACATTAGGCAGGAAAATTAAAAAATATATTGCAGACTAGTGGAATTTGACAAAAAAAACACAAGAAAAATTAAAGAAAGTATTTGATTAAAAATAAAATTCACGGCACGGGAAAACATACTGCGTGGCCCACTATGTCGCTCCCATAAATACATTTGAAACAAAAAGAAAATTTAAAATGTTGTTTTTGGTATGCATGTATTTATGCGAGCAATCGATGTCGAGTGACATAGTGGGCCAGGCAGATAAAATTTGGGGTTGAATAAATAACGTATAACTTCAAAATTTCCCATAAAAATTAAATTGTAAAAAATAACTGGTGAAAAGAATTTGGATCATGATCACTATGATACGATAATGAGTCCCAGTTGTTTGTAAGGCTATTCCTGATAAATTAAGTTAACCAAGATGAAAAATTGAAAATGCCGATTTACAACGTTTCGGACATACATATATGTATGTATAAGCTTTTGTAATAGCGTTTGAGTTTGATTATTATTTATTAAATTGAGTTTGATTATTTAAGCGATTGAAGAACCGATCAGGATTTCATCTCAAATTTTTTACGGTTTTTACTAATTTCCAACGTTATGACATATTAATTGTTTTCGAAAAGGGCTTCAAAGATTCAGTATTTGGAAGTTTTTGGGAGCGAATATCTAACTTCGGTTTTCACATACCTGGTGATATTTTTTTTTATTATGAATACTAAATAAGCGAACTGCTATTATGCCCTAACTCCGCAAAATATTAAATAATATAATGGGTGATTTTATAAGAACTATCGGAAATTAAAAAAAAAAAAAACATAAAATTTAAAAAAATTCATGAAATATTTATTTGGATCGATAGTTGGGTCGATATAATTTAATGTTTGAAGGTTATTTCATGCAAATGTTGGCCGCGGCTGCGCCTCAAATGGTCCATCCGCTTAGTCCAATTTTGGCATACTCTTTCCAACATCTCGGCCGGTATCTCACGAATAATGTTGGCAATGTTGGCTTCCAGTGCGTCAATCGAAGCGGGCTTGTCGCTATAGACATTAGTCTTAACATAACCCCACAAAAAATAGTCTAGAGGCGTTAAATCGCACGATCTGGGCGGCCAATTGACTGGTCCCAAGCGTGAAATAAACTGTTCACCGAACTCGCCTCTCAATTGGTCCATTGTTTCGCGTGCTGTGTGGCATGTGGCACCGTCTTGTTGAAACCACATGTCATGCAAGTCAAGCTCTTCCATTTTGGGCAAAAAAAAATTTGTTATCATCGCACGGTAGCGCTCACCATTCACAGTAACGTTGTGATTCGCATCATCTTTGAAGAAATACGGCCCAATGATGCCGCCAGCCCATAATCCGCACCAAACGGTTGTTTTTTGTGGATGCATTGGTAGCTCTTGCAATGCTTCTGGCTACTCTTCACTCCAAATACGGCAGTTTTGCTTGTTCACGTATCCATTCAACCAGAAATGAGCCTCGTCGCTGAACACAATTCTTCGATAAAAAAGTGGATCTTCATCTAACTTTTCAAGAGCCCATTCACCAAAAATTTGGCGTTGTGGTAGGTCGTTTGGCTTCAATTCTTGCACCAGCTGTATCTTATAAGGCTTCACACCCAAATCCTTCCCCAAAATTTTCCACGTAGTGGAGTAACAGAGGCCCAATTGCTGCGGACGGCGCCGAATCGATAATTCACGGTCATCACCAACACTGGCCGATACGGCTACGATATTTGCTTCAGTTCGCACTCTACGTAAGCGTGTTGGTGGTTTAATGTCCAACAATGTAAATTTGGTGCGAAATTTTTTTACAATAGCCCGAATAGAAGCCTCAGTAGGTCGATTAAACTGACCATAAAATGGAAAAAGCGCGCGATGAACTTTCTTAACAGAGCACGCATTTTGGTAATAAAATTCAATAATTTGAAAGCGTTGTTCGTTTGTAAGACGATTCATGATTAAATTATAGACCAAACTGAAGATGTTTGACAGTGACGCAAGATACAAAACGTGCGGGAGCTGTCAAAACTAGTGTTGCCAAAAAGATAACAGCAAAAAAATCACTCGTTATAAAAAAGGTAGTCTAAGCACAATTTATATGGCTATGTTCAAAAACTCGATACATGGGTTACTCACGAACTGAAACCCATTTAACACAACGCATTAAGAGCCGCGGTTTGCTAACAAAACGTAATGAAAATAATCCATTATTAAAACGACTTATAACTGGCGAAGAAAAAAGGGTTGTTTACCAGGCCAGGTGAACTAACTCAAACAACATCAAAAGAAGATTTTGTTATCAGTTTGGTGGGTTTACAAAAGAATTGTCTACTTTGAACTCGTACCATCAAACCGAACGATCAATTCTGATGTCAACATTAAACAACTAACGAAAATAAACAATTCAGTTGAAGAAAAGCGGCCCGAATTGACAAATTGAAAAGGTGTTGTATTTCATCATGACAATGCAAGGCCACACACATCTTTGGTCACTCGGCAAATATTATTGGGGCTTGGTTTGGATGTTTTGCCACATCCACCATATAGTCCTGACCTTGCACCTGATTAGGTACTTTTTGTATCGATCTTTACAAAACTCCTTGATTCAATAATGATGATGATGATGTCAAACCGTACCTGATGCAGTTTCTTGCTAATAAAAAGCAGAAGTTTTATGAATGTGGGATTATAATGCTGCCTGAAAGATGTCGAAATGGCATTGATTAAACTTGGCAATACGAGTACATTACAGATTTAGTTCCATGAAAACATTGTCTTTGATTTTCTAAAAAAAACCGCAATTACTTAGTTGCCAAGTCAATGCATGCGTATCTCTTATTGAATAGTAAAAATTATACTGCAATAGATATCGCTCCTTTATTGCAATGTAGTCATAACTCAAAAAAGCTTGAAAAACACATTTCAAACTTTTAGTTTCAATACAAGTCTTAGAATTTTTTTTAGAAAATCCCTCATAAAGGAAACAGTTTAAAAGTAATTTGAATACATTTTTGGCACAATATAAAAGGTAGTACTGTTAACAATTCTGCATTGTTAACCCAAAAAGCTAATTTTTGGAGATATGACTATGTAGCAATAAAGGAGCGATATGCAGGTGTGTATGTGTATTTCAGTGATAAATTTATAATCCAAAATTGGAAATATCTGGAAGTCAGTTTGACATCATTTTAAATTTTATAAATTGTAGTTGGCCTACAATTTTTATATATACATATGCACGTACATACTCGTATGTACTTATACAAAAGTATATAAATCATTACCTAAAATCATGCGCATTTTAGTTTTTTACGGGAAAAACAATGTAATTCTTAAACTATAAAAAAATTTTAAAAACGAAGGCGGATGTGATTTTAGGAACAGTTAAAAATCATTTATAATTATATTAAGTAGTCTTTGAGTGTAGCTACATATTAAATTTGTTTACAAAATTGCTTAAGTAAATTAAATTTTGCATTTTCATTTTCTTTGAAATATATATAAAAAATATATTAAGCTTAATGTAATGCTTTATGTTTTTTCTAGCTGCTCAAATTTGTTGTTGAGATTTGTGTTAATCTTAAATATTTGATAACAGTCTTCAAAATCATTAAAAATATGTTAAATGAATTAATCAAATGATAGACCGAATTCTTTATCAGTTCATTACGCATCGAACAAACAATAAATTATTGTTTTTGTATAAAATAAGTAACCTCACAACCAATAATACTTGGTAATGAGTAAATAAAAACGTACCAACAAATATTGCCTTCATATCGTCACGTTAATCCCCAAAGGCCGTAAATACAATTTCAAGATTTTTTACGTGCTAAACCAAACCCCTTTTAAGATAATTGGAATTTAATTGTTAGCAGCCAACACATTGCAGAATTAAACATAAAAGTGCTCTCCAGATTTAAATTAAAAAACTTTATTCAGAGCTTTTCTCTATTTTTTTTTTTTTTTTTTTTTTTTTTTTTTTTTTTGTTTATCAGTTTGATATGCATAAATTAGCGACATTATAGCTAAAACCTTTGGGAGCATTCCAGAAAAGAAGAAATTTTGATTTTTTGAAAATGGAAAAATTTGGAATTTCTTTAGAGGATGAATTTCTGGACAAGAACAAAAGATGGGCGCATAAAAATTGTTGGAATAGGTAGACATTATTTCTATCTAACGGAATCAATGCTCAAAATCTTTGACGAGGGTCTAAAAATTAAAAAATTTTCATCCGCCTACCTATGACATCCAAAAATTTTCATCCGCCCATCTTCCTTTGTTTTCCTGGAACTCATCCTCTGAAGAAATTGAAATTTAAAAATTTCAAAATGTTAAATTTTACAATTGTTCGAGCGCTGTTAATAATTTTAACGATTGATTCCGTTAGACTCTTAAACTAAAAATTTCATCAACCTTTACTCGCCCATCTTTCTTGGTTCTCCTGTAATTGATCCTCTAAAGAAATTCCATATATCGAATTTTAAAAAATCTAAATTTTTTCATTTTTAGATTCTGAGCAGTGATTTCGTTAGATAGAAATAATGTCTACCTATTCCAAAAAATTTTATCCTCCCATCTTTTTTGGTTCTCTTGGAATTCAGATGACTTCCTGGAAAATTTTATCATTTTTAATATTTGTATAATTTAATTTCTGTTATTAATTTCTTATTAGTTTTTCGTTATTCTAATAGCTGACGGCGCATGGGTTAGCTTTAACTTATTTTTGGGCGGGTGAGTCCAAATATGTGCCCACAATTACGTTTGGAATACATTGCCCACAATTTTTTATGTTTAACAGAGCTATGTTAACTGCTTAACAGATCTCTGTTGGTTTATGTGTAGGGTTATAAATTTTAAAATTTTTCTTCACAGACATTATTTTTGCATTGTTTTTCTTTTAAATAAAAAATAGAAGAAAAAAATTGTGCACAGTGAACTCGGATGCGATTTTCAGGAAATGATATTTTAAATTAGTTCAAACAATTGAGTTTTTTATTCGCTATTGTAGCTTCTAACATTTATACCAATAAAAAATTATAAATAGCTTGTTTTCTATGTTTCCCAGCTATCTATATGTCGACATTTCATAGGAACAACTACCCTAATCGTCAGTAGACTTTGGAAATTATTGAAAGATATTCTCAACCATTCAACTTTATTAACAATCTAAATAAATTACTGAGAATTTAAAAAGAAAAATGCTCTAATAATACCTGCCAAAACACAAAAACAAGCTTTTTCATTTATACACGTCTCTAAAGCAAATCGTAGCAACCAATGGTTGTTCATTTGTTTGAAAGGTGTAAAGAAATATCTTTAACACACAATAATATAAAATTGAAAAACAGAACTATTTTTCTTCACATGTACTTTTATTTTTTGTTTATGTCAAAAATACATGATACGGTATTAAGTGTTCTTTAAAGGCCCATTTAGCCGACCGTAAATGTAGAAATGTAAATGTAGTCGGAACAGCTGATCGTTTTTGTTATACGAGAAACAATGTAAATGCTTATCTGACTGTAAAGTGCGGTCTCCACCTGACTTGAAAACACTAACTATAACGCTAACTTCAAGTTAAAGTTAAATGTGGACCGCTCATGTTAAAGTTTGGTTAAAGTTACAACTTGGTTGTTAAAACATTTCATTTGGAAACTCTGTTATAACTTAAATTGACAACAGCCTGCTATTTGTAGTTGTTTTTCGCCATTTTTATTGTTTTACTATGAAAAGTTACAACTCTAACATCACTACGTGTACGCCGACTTTAACAGATAGATATTTAAACAGCAAGTTTTAACATCATGTTTTAACTGCGTTTCAAGTTAGGTGTAGACTGCATGTAATGAAATGTAACCGTAACGTCTCAACCTGTAGAAAATAGAATTTCATTACGTGTTTACGTGACAAATGTAGTCAGTGATGGTATATGTATATTATTGTGAATGGCAGGATGGCACAAAAACCCTGTTTTCGTACTTTTTGTTTATTTGATAATTGAACTGTTTAAGCAGTTATATTTGTATACACATATAATATGATTTAATAAATTTAAGATTTTTCTGTAAAATACGCAAAATGGATATACATGGTAGCATAATTTATACACAATGCACAATTTTTGCAACTGTCACATTATATGTAACCACAACATTTATTCGGCCGATTTCCAAAAATATATTTATTAAGTGCAATCTTCCAACGATAAAATTAATTTTAAAAATTGGTTTATAATATAGAGTTATGCTGATATAAGTGTAAGAAAGCAATACAGTATAAATTTAGGTCTGTAATGAAATGAAAATGTAATATTAAAAATTGTTTAATATTTTTTAAGTATAACAAGCACAAAAATGTAGAGGGTATATATAAGTTTGTGATTCCGTTTGCAATTTCTACAATTTTTATTTGCGACCGTATAAAGTATATATATTCTGAATCAGAATTAATAGAAAATTCGATAAAGCGATGTCTATCGGTTCACATATAGCTGAGATATGTTCAAAATTCCAAAAAAGGCCATTATTTTTTGCAATTTTGCATGAAAATTTTTGAAAAAAAATTTTTTGTTTTGCTTTAAACTTCACACACTTATTATAGTAATAAATGGAGGTTATTAAAATACAGAAAAAAAGAAATTCCGATATCGGCCCATATACTCGTATACCCAAGATATAACCTAAACCGATTTTTCCATAAATGTGTTTTTTTTTTTTTGCTTATAAGAAGTTCTGATAATATAAGGAGGTTACCAAATAGAGAAAATTTCCGATATCGGTCCATATATACCCGAGATATAGGCTAAACCGATTTTTTAGTGAAAAATTTATTTTGCTTGAAATCAGTTCTGATTATAAAATGCGGTAATTACTCATAAAATACAGAAAATGGAAAATTCTGTTATCGGTTCATATTTAACCGAGATATAGCCTAAACCAATTTTTACATAATAATTTCCATGAAAGATGTCCTTTTTGGAATGGTGATTACAAGACAAACATATTTTTTCCCCGAGGTCGGTTCATATATATCCGAGCATATTTTGTTAAAATTTTTAATATATAATTACTATATATATGTATATAGGTTACTATCGTGAAGGGTATTTTAGATTTGACACAGCCGAATGTACTACGCTCCGGTTATATATTAATATTATTATATATTATAATCAATTAAATTTGTTCTTTTAGAAGTATTAAAGAGCAAAGAACAAAAATTCAAACATTTAAGATTTATTCGCTATAAAAGCTTCCAACATTGGTACTAATCAAAAAATTATAAACAGCTTGTTTTTTATGTTTCCCAGCTGTAGCTTATATGAAATCTCGACAATAGACAGAAAAAGAAATATTATAAATTTTAGGTACCATTTAAACAATTTTCGTACTTTGTGTATATGTACTGAATACTATGAGCTCTCATCACTGCTTTGAACAGCTGTATTGCTTTTATTTTATTTTTGTAAATTATTTAATATAAAGATATGAGTGATGCAAAATTAATTATTTTCTTTAACATACAATAATATAAAAATGAAAAACAGAACACTTTTTCTGTAAATCATTAATAAGTGAACACTTTTTCTTCACAAGCACTTTTGTTTTTTTGTTTGTATCAAAAACACATGATACGGTTTTACGTGTTCTATAAGTGCTACTACATTTACATTTACGTTACATTTACATTTACGTTACAGTTACAATTTCTACAGTTGGCTAAATGGGCCTTAAGTGCTACTACATTTACGTTACATTTACATTTACGCTACAGTTACAATTTCTACGGTCGGCTAAATGGGCCTTAAGTCAAAAAAAATCTGAAAACTGTTGTTGAAAAGGAACATCAATACAATAAAAAATTTAGCAAATCGAAAAAAAATTTTCTCCGAACTGTCCGATTTGTCTTGGAATGCCCCATATATATAGCACCGTGGCCAAACATCAAACTATTTGATCAAATTTATGTACTACTATGTGCTAGTAAAAGTCAAACTTGATTTTAAGATCGTTTTGAAAAAAAATTATGTATATATTTCATTATATGCCAAATTATTATTTGTTTGCAAAAATCCTTTTTTAGATTGTATATGTCTGTATGAAATTTTTAAAATTAAAATATTTTTTTTTTTAATTGAAATTCTTTATAAAAAATGAATAAATTCCAAATTGTTTAAATTATTTTGGGTTTTTTTCAAACTCACATTAAACCATATGTGAGTTTATTGTCACAAACATAGTCAAAAAAAAAGCCTATTATGAAGCAGTTTAATGTGTGGCGGTGCCGCTTAACTCCTTGTTTTCGCGTGCCATCGAATTGAACATGACATGAACATAACATCGACAACACGAAGTTAAAAATAAGTTCATGTTCTTGTGAGTACCGAATACGTATGATTAACCATATAATTTACCTTATGTGTTCAGTTCTGCGCCATTTTGTGCAATTTTGTTCGTGATGGCCAACTTCGTGGCGAACATCGATGCTCAGCCATATGCTCGAGCATCCATGTCAGAGCATGAACGAAACATGGACATGAGCGATCCGCATTAGCCATTTACGACATTTGACATGATGCTCACACCAAGTACATGGGCAATGGAGACCCCCAGTATGCTACAACGGCTACAAATGTCGCCAACTGTTGTAAAATAATTACGAGTAAGTATCCCGCTCTTAATAAGCGGCAGCCGCATAATAAACAACTGATCTGTAGCTTTGATCTTCAGCTTATTGACGCTCATATTAGCTTAATTTCTGATGTATTTATATAGAACAACACCTTATATAAGTCCCAGTCCACATCAGGTTTTCTTGTTCCCTTTGAACTCGCATTTACGTGCACACACAAAGGTTCACGTCAAGTTTTTGCCTCCAACTTATATTATATTATATTTTAACTTGACATTACAGTCAAGTCCATAGCCCTTTCCATTCTCTTCTCCCCATTTTCCAAAAAACTAAAGACTTGATGAATCAAACTTGATGATATATAGTCAAAATAAATATCTTGAATAAAAACACTAGATTTATCAAAAAAAATATAAAAAAATTTATAAAATTTTATTTAACGAAAAATGAAAAAACAAATTAGCGGCAAGCTTATTCTCTTTCAATGGTGCCATTAGGTTTTATGCGTTTTTTCTATTGTACTAAGTTGCATTTCTGGTGATATATTACATTGACAGCAATAATTTCCCCCCGGGGAGCAGGCCCAAACCAGGGCACTCTGCTTTTTGGGGGTATAGAGTCCTTCGTTTGTTGTAGCAAATAAATCTCTACGAAGCCGCAAGACTAATATTGTTTTGGACTTCTGGAACCTAGGATTAAAATTGCCAGAACGGGGATCAGCAAGGCTCCCCGGGAGATTCTGAATTGCACATATCTTGGTGCTGATCATGGTTGAGATGCCTACCTTGGCTGAAATATTGTGGCTGTGGCTTAAAGCTAAAATCGCAGGAAAGGGAGTTAGATTCCCTGATATCTATGGTGCAGACCGGATTTCGGGAGCTAATAACCATCTGTGTTGCTGTTGTCTTGCACTGGATACCCATAATGTAAGGAACCTGGAGTGATAGTTAGGCGAGTAAGTGGACTGATGCTTTTAATGGGCTTCAGCCCTACCAACTCATTAATCCTTGTCCTTCATTGGCTGCTGGTAAAATGCACACAGGAGGGATTAGAAGGGCCGAACTCTTAACCAAGGTGTTTGTCTATATGGCTACAAACTTATGGCGCTGTTTAATTGAAATAATTCCCCCCGTGTAGTTGGTCCATCATCAGATTAGGTCATCAAGGCAGTTGCTGATGTAAATCAATTTCATAATATGTCTTCTTTGATCAAGAGTTGTTATAAAAAAAAATCTGTCTAAAAGTGGAATCGAACTCATAACGTGACAAATCAACGAACTATTTTCATTCTACCTACGATTGTTATTCCTTTAATGAAACATTATTAATAACCCAATGAAATTTTACATTGGCCCAAAAACAAACAAAAATCCTAACATTATTGTAAAATATCGATATATCTGCGAAAGTTTTTCTATCAATGTAGCAAATCATAATCAATCAAAATATCGACTTTCATTGTTTTGACAATAAGCACTCTTCCATGTTCGACAACAATATGTATGTCTGCTAATTTATAATAGTAGGAAAATTTTTTGTGGCTAAAGCGATTTTGTGTATCTAAGATATACTGCATTTATACGCGCAAATTAAATAGAAAATTTCCCACATAAGCGTTAAACAAAGCTTTTATTTTACATTATTGACTTTTTAACATATTCCATAAAAAAATTGATACATAGTCAAATTGATACATAAACAGTGAATTAGTTCTTCCATAGTCAAATTGATACATAAACAGTGAATTAGTTATTTGCAAACATAGTTTTTATATAGTAGTTGATTGCGTAAGGTAACCCTTGTAACCAGTGTTGCCAGAAATGTTGCAAGAAAAATCTTAACTAAATTTTTAAAATATTTTTCATATTTTAATATGAATTCTTACAAAGACATACTCGTAGTACAAGAATTTAAAACCAAAGTTTGAAATAAAACTTCAGTTCAATCAAATTTCTCTCCAAAATTAGTGCTGCGAGTATATATTGTGCTTAAGGCGTAAAAATTTCATGTTATGAAGAAGTCAAACTTCATTGGATGCTGGAAAATAATTTGCACATTAATCATTAGAACCCCAAAAATCTTAATTTTGTGAAAAAGATCTTGAAATCTTATTTTGGATGAAAATCTTTAAAATAAAGGTAAAATCTTTATTTTGGCAACACTGGTTCAGCTTCTAAAAAATGTTTGTTAATCCCAAGTTCAGTTTCTTCTCGCCACCAAAGATTTCTTTTTTATATCATTAAAATTTTAAACTAATTGAAATAAAAACATTTGCTTTAAAATAGATAAAAATTATCTTGTTAACTTTATTTATATCTTATTCAAAAACTAAAATTTTTAATTGTTTTCGCTTTTCTTTAACTAAAAGACGTAGATAAATATTTGTTTATATAAAAAATAATATTTATTTCATATTGAAAAAAATTAACCACTAATTTCTTGATTTAAGACATTTATATATTTACATAAACACCAGTGTGACCAGGTTTTAAAATAACATTATTGAAATAAAGCGAAAAATTAAATATAGAGCTAAACATTTGATTACTTCTTTAATCACTTTGAAAAGGGTTCTTTTTGGTAAAATAACGTTAACTGTAGACAAATATTCTTTCATTGTTATGAGAGAAAAAAACTGAAACTATTTATTAATTATAATATTTTTATTAAATGAATAAAATAAAAACTTCTCAAAATAAATAAGAGTTTAGATAGTGAAAGTCCAATGTAAGCGGCATGCGGCAGCGGACGCTACATAAATTTCAACTTATTGAATTTATTTTAATATGGCAATGCCATTAAAGGCGGCCGAGCGGCAATGTTGAATTCAGTTTAACGTTTTGTTTTGCCGCTTCAATTTGTCAAACCAAGAAGTAAAGAAAAAATTAAAAAAAAAATAGAAGATAGAAATTAATTTTCGGTTTTGAAATTTTTAACAACTGAATTTATTTATTTATTTTGTTTTAAAAAAAAATCAAAATGTTTTTTTTTTTTGTTTAATCTTCTAAGCACAAATTGTTCTTCAATTAGCCGCATTTGCCTACAAAAAATAAACTCAAGCGGCAAATAGAACAGTTGGTTGCCGCTCGTTGCCGCAAGCCGCTTACATTGGCCTTTCACTATTACACATAAAACGTTCAAACGTTGTTAACGTGGTATTGTGTTATCTTTCATCCTGTGCACACGTCTTTTGTTACTGCTGTCCTTATTTTCTATATGTATATCGTTAGTCTTATGTGTAACTGGCATTTTCTCTGAATCGAACTTTTTTAGGGATTCTACTACGTCTCATATAAATATACAGCGTCACAAAAATTTTATTGAATAATTTAATAGATATCACTTTTACACGCAATTAAACAAAAAAAAAAAAAAATACTTGTTAATGAATATACAGTTTCCATTATGGGTTTTCCTTCTCCTGTAAAATTGCTATTATTTTTGTTAGGGCCTTTCTGCATGAGACCAACGATACGAACTAAAACCCAATGTACTAATGTAAAAACCAGAAATCTAATTTACAAATTATAAAGTTCAACAAAAACTCAATAAATTAAAATCTACAAGTACCTACGAAGAATTATTAAAATACATACGAGTATGTTAATAACTAAAAAATATATATACCGATTGTTCAGAGATAGCAAACAAACAACGCGGGCAATTAACAAAAATGCATATGTGATTCAATATGAGATGAATATAGACAAAGAATAATTCAATAGGTCGGTGGCTGAGTGATTAAGGCGGCCGTTCATGATGCGTCATGATCCAACCTCAAATCCGAAAACAGGTGCTAATGAGTAGTGTAGCGACTACGAAACAGCTAATTGTCCCCCAGCTAAACAAATTTATTATTGATCACAGCAAATTTGTATTGTAAAAAATCTTTCTTAAGAAACTTCAGAAAGGAAATACTTGAACTAAAACATGTATTAAAACTAAAATCTAATTTAAAAGCTATTAGTACTATAACAATTTTACATTATTTCAATTTATTTTTCGAGGCGCCAACAATATTCTCATATTTTTCACAATAAAAACAACGCTGAGCGCATAGAAACCTTATTATATATATATAAGAATTTTATAAATATTTTTTTGTTTTTCGTTACAAGATTTTCTGTTATTATAAAGCTTTGACATTTATTTCACCGGACCTGATGATTAAAGATACGAGTATATGTATATGCATAGACTTTCTTATAGCTTCCATAAGTTTTTTATATGTATTTTTAACATATATTTTTGTAAACATGCAACTGAGGTTAACAAAAAGGCCAAGAATTACAAAAAACCTAAAAAATTGAACTGAGAACTAAATCAAAATTTTAAAGTTGTAATAAGCTAACATGGTCACACTTATAAGCAAGTATGTATGTACATATATTAAGGTATGTACATACCAGAGAACTTCAGAATCATAGTTTTCTTGATTTTATTCAGCACAAAAGTGTTTGTTCATTTTAAAGAATAAAGAAAAATTCAATGACGATTAAAAATCATATTCATTCTGCTGCACACATCAAAATCTGATTATGGATAGAATTAACAAAAGCATTTCATGAACAAGTTCGCACAGGCAAGACAAGGGCTTGCAGTAAATTCATCCTGTTTAAACGCTCTTATTCTCATTAACTCATACAATATGTTTGAACCCAACGTTTGTGTGACTTGAGCGTGGTCTTATCCAAAATATATTACAGCTAAATCGGCTTTAAAATAATGCTACAATTTTAACTATCTATAAATCATTTATTTTTCTCTATAGAAACTGCAGCACATCATTTCAATAAAACAAACTAATTAACAACTTACAAATAACTATTCATTAAATATAATGTCCTAAAACTAATAAAAACAAATATCTTTCAGTCAGTATTAGTATTTTTAGCGACTGAGTATAAAAGACCAATTTTTTCGTTCATTTCATTCAACCGTTCACTTTGAATGAACGGCAAGGCATCAATACTTGTTGCTATTTTTCCAGTAGTTTATCAACACAGCTGTTTAAAATAAACAAAAAAGGAAATAAGATAAGCAGAGGAGAACATCCTAATATTTTATTTTATATATTAAGAGATGTAGCAAAAACTAAATCATGACGAAATCTATATAATTTAAATAATAATAATAATAAAATAAAACATTATATTTACATTTTATAAAATAATTAAGAGTAAATAACTTCACTTTAGAAGCTACACTTACATGAAGATGAAATAAAAAATAATATGACATAAGCAAGAAATTCGAACGATACACTACTCAACGAAAAGTAGCTACGATGATCCGTTCAATTAAACCCGATTGTTCCTGAATCTCTAATTTTTCACTTTTGCTGGTACTTGGTCGGCATGAGATTTCTTTGGAGTCACTGCTATGCTCATCCACATCTACACTTTTTCTGAAATGTGATTACAATCAACTTCAAACAAAATTTTGTTTTTATTATATTTTGTTATATTCTAACCTTTCCATTTTTGATGGCAGAAATGACAGAAAATGTGTAAGTGCATGTAGGTATGTTAGTATTTCTGTGGTGAGATAGGTACTTTAATTATTGAGGTTTTGTCTTATGGTGTTTTATTTTCTGATAAATATGTTACACCTATGCTACATCCCTGCAGAAATCGAGACTACTCCTTACATGCGTGTAAAGAGTACTCCACAAGGGACCAGGACTAGTCCAAAAGTAATCCAAATATATGGGAAAAACATGCTCCATTTTGCATTACAATGTCCTAGGAGAGGACCATGTAATCCAAAAAAACATTACATCAGACTAATCCAGTATCTACTTTACAAATTATTAACACAGGGTTAGTCTTGAAAGTACTTCATGCCACTACTCCATGTATTACCACAGAAAACTAGTTTGGAAATCGTTTTTAAATTACTCTGATGTGAATACTCCATGGAATACCACAAGAGACTACTTTAAAAAGTATAATTTTGTAAAAAAAATTTTGAGCACTTTTGGGGTGTTTTTGCAAAAAAAAAAAATACAATGAAATATAATCACAAAATTTTTCGTATAAATTTTTTTCTTCCTTTACTAAAAGACTATTATAAAGAAAAACATAACATAAAAATATAAATAAATAATTGCAAGCATAACAATTGTATTCATAGAATTTACCTGGACTTACGGAATTCAACTTTGGGGACTCAAACCTTGAAGTTCTTCAAAGATTCTAGTCAAAAATATTAAGAACAATAACTAAGGCTCCATGGTTTATGAATAACAAAAATATTAATCGTGACCTTAACATACCTATGGTTACTCGTAAAGATTAAATTAACAAATCCTGTGACAAATATTTATTTAGCAATAATAATAATAAAAAATTATTCGGCTTGTAAGAAAACACACTAACAAAACATTGCGTAACAGCATTACCATAGTTGTATTTTTTTAATAGTGTGTTGCAAGTATTGTAAAATATCTTTTATTTAGTTATCGTGGTCCATGTTTGCATTACATCGGACTATGTTGTAACTACTCCTTTTTATTTAAAACGGATCATGCAGTCTAATAATTTCTGCAGGGATATAGTGGTTCAACACGTTCTTTTCTAAAAAATTTGATACACTATTAAAGGGTACAGTAAACCCCGCTTAATTACCTCACTCAAGTGGCTGTAATTTTTGGGTAATTGTGCGACTAAGGTATTAAAGCGAAGACGTTTAATTACCTCATAGAGGTAATTATGCGAAGACGCTTAAGTAACTCTACGAAGGCATTTATCCAAACGAACTTAAATTAAATCAAAGTCGTTACATACGTCAAAATAAAAAGGCAAAAGAAGTTTTCAAAACAAAATATTTCATTCAATAAAAACAAACAAAAACAATATCATTGTCACAAAAATTATACATACATATATAGAAAAAAAAAAATAGCAGGAGTACATGCATGTGTGTATATAATAAAAGCGTATCAGAACGTTAAAAAGCAAATTGGGTGCATTCACAAGAATTTACGCTTTGTGTTTAACAAGTGACAAATTTGTCCGTAGAGTTGAGTGAATAAATAGGCAGTGTTGAGTAAACAAATGAAGGGATTTTTAGGGAAGTTTTGGATTTGAGATACAATATTTTGGGTAATTACCCAAAATGGGCACTTAAAAGATAGTTAATTAACAGTGTATTTTTGTATGAAAATAAGTGAGAAAAAAACCGGGATTGAATATAAAGGGTGAATAAACGAAAAAGGTATTTAAGCGGTGGGTAATTACACGGGATATACTGTATTATGTTCTTTTCAAAACATGTTGCACTTAAAACTGGCAAAACATGTAGCATGTCCTACACTGTACTTCGAGTAAGGTGGAGATACTACCCTTTTTTACATCTTTGTTTCATACGTGTTTATGCAAATATGAAATTATTTTTTTATTATACTCGTAGATGGGTAAACGGTGCTGCTGATGATAGCTTTTATAAGATAAAAATACACATTATTAAATTAAATAATGTTGATTAATGCTGAAAATAATGCTAACTAAATTTAAAAAAATAATGCTAAATTTATACGCAAAAATGCCAAAATGGCCACGCTGGACTTGAGCAATATGATATACCAACAATGCAAAGAACATGGGCAAGTTTAATCATTTGCCAAAAAGGGCTTGTGTTTTGTTTGCTTTTTATTGTTAAACATGTGTTCGATTAGACAAGGTATGTCAGTAAACTGGAACTTCATCCAAACCCTCTTGCGCACAATATACTTAATTTTGGTGGCCACACTCGGTTGAGAAGAAGGGATACTGTTGCCACCATCAGAACGTTCAATAGCTGATTTTACCGATATTGCTCCCGTATAATAAAACTTTTTGTCTAGTATTGGCTTGACTTAAGTAAGAAGCACATTTTTATTTTTTTTATATTTAGTGTTAAGATTTTTTCTTTCTTAAGTTTCTTAAGAAGGATTTTTTTTACAAGACAAATTTGCTGAGTTCAATCATTTTTGATTGAAGAAAACTAGAAAAAATAATCAAACCTTTTTAGCTGGAGGACAACTAACTGTTTCGTAGTCGCTACACTATTCATTAGAACCCATTTTCGGATTTGATTACGTGTCATGAACGGCCGCCTTAACCACTCACCCACTAAGCCATTGAATTATGCTCTATCTATATTCATCTCATGTTGAATCACGTATGCATTTGTTTGTTAATTGACTGCATTCTTTCTACACCATAATTTTAAATATTATTTGCAATATCAAACTGCAAATATAATTAATATTTTCTTTAAAAAATTTCCTACTTTCCCATAGACAACACGAACAGACATCAAAAACCAAAGTAAATTACAACAAAAAAAGTTTGCCTTTGTTGATAGGAATGAACGAACTCGCAAACAATGATTTCTTGCTTTTTGTGCCTCAATGTCTATCAAACTTTTGAGTGTTGAGTGGATAAATGCACGAGTTGACAAGTTTGATTAGACCTATGATAAAAATAAACAAGTGTTCAACCTGCATGTGGTTCGATTGCCTTAAATGAACAACGTTATTGTATAAAATGTATAAAAGTTCGAGCAAGTTTGATTATTTTATTCATTTCCACTTTAAAGAAGAGGCATACGAGGTCTTATCCAAGAATAATTGTTATTTTCAAATTTCGTGAGTTACGTATGTTCGATTTTAGAATTTTTTTATGTCATGTTGGTACGCATATTTGTAACATATGTTGGCAATATCAGCCATTTTGGATAGTCAATTTGTTTTTGACAGATAAAAAGGTTAGACGTGTTTTAGTGTGCTCTTCGATTTTTTACTATACGAAAAAATGGATCAAAGAAACTGTATTAAGCTTTGTGTAAAACATGAAATTAAATACGCAAAGATTGAAATGTTGACTAAGGCGTTTGGCGAGTCTACTGTGAGGAGAACACAAGTTCAATTGTGGTATAACCGGTTTAAGGAAGGTCCAGAAGATTTCGCCCCAGCACCTTAACAACCAATGAAAACATTGAAGCAGTGAAGAAAACGATTTTGGATAATCGTCGATTCACTATCAGAGAGGTTGCTGATGATGTTGGTATATCGTTCGGCTCATGCCAAACAAATTTTACGCATGAAACTGTTCCAAAATTTCTAAATTTTGAGCAAAACAACGTCGCATGGACATCGCTCAGGAGCTGTTGAATATTGTCAACCAGATTTCCTCAAAAAGATCATAACTGGTGACGAGTCGTCACCAGGCTATGATATTGAAACCAAAGCCCAATCATCCCAATCGAATCGTCCAAGACCGAAAAAATCATGTCAAGTTCGGTCAAATGTGAAGGCTTTGTTCACCATTTTCTTCGACTGCAATGGCGTGGTACATCATGAATTCTTGCCACAAGGTCGTACGGTCAATAAAGAATACTACCTTAAAGTTATGCGCCGTTTGCGCGAAGCAGTTTCTCAGAAAGGCACAGAATTATGGAAAAAACAATCATGGATTTAGCACCACGATAACGCACCACCCTATACATCGATGCTTGCGCGTGAGTTATTGGCCAAAAACAAAACTGTTATCATGCCTCAAGCGCCGTATTCACCCGCTGACTTTTTCCTCTTCCCAAAACTGAAAACACCGATGAAAGCAAAGCGTTTTGCTACGATTTGGGGAGATAAAAGAAAAATCAAAAAAGAAGCTGTAGGCGATAGCAAAAAGCCCGTTTCAGAAGTATTTCGAGGATTGGAAAAAACGCTGGCATAAGTGTATTATATCTGAGAGGGATTACTTAGATAGCTATTGATGAATAAATAAATACTTTTTGAAAAAATTTTAAATAATGGTTTTTAATCAGACCTCGTATATTCAGTTGCTTTAAAATGAACAACAAAAGCGAGTCTGTAGTTTGGTTTGAGTTTGATCAATTGCAAATAAAACACAAGTTTTTTGTGCTTTTTTTATTGTTGAACGATTTTTTAATCAACAAGTGAAGTTCTCTGGTGCATACTTAGTTGTGTCTTAAATACTATTGAAAAATATTTATTAAAAACACCGTTCTGCTCGTGATCACAAAAGAAACTTATAATGGCGTGAATGTGGGATGTTTTTAAAATTGAACGGTCCATTTTGCATTTAGTACTACAAGCTGTAGTAATAGTAGCACTTGATAATACGTTGTGTAGTATTGAAAATAATGGGTGAAGGACGGACGTTTTACAATATAATTTAAATATATTTGCATACAGATGTGTGATTTAATATATAAATTTTAAAATAAATGAACTGCGATAAAAACAATATTAAAATAAAAATTTAATTAATTTCTTTATTTATGTTTGCGAAAAAAAAACTTTATTAATGCATTTAAATTTTTTTTTCTTTCTTTGCAGCCTGGACGTGTTGCTACGCTTGTTAATGACAAAGCGGTATGTAAAAACTTTAAATTACTGAAAATTCTTAAAAATTTAGGTCCTACGGTCACGTTTTTTTTTTTTTTCAAGGCGAACCAATATATGAAATGGTTTTTTGAAAGTGGTATAAGTCCATTTTTTCATATATTGAGATATTTAAGGGTTTGCGTTTAAATCAATTTAAAAATATTGGCCAACTTTAATCAGTTTGAGTGATGTTATTTACACTATAAACCTTTTAAATTTTGTTGTGAAATAAAAGTGACTAAAATTATTTGAAAAAATAAACGATTTTGCCACTTTCAAAAAGAACATATTCCAAGATATAAAAATAGTAGCGTAATAAGTCCATATATTTGTAGACATAAATGCTTTACTGAATTAGATTTTTATGTAAAAAGTAGTAGTTAAAATGAAGACGTATAAATATACGAATAACCAAGTTTAGTAAGAGTTTATTTCAATTGTTATAAAAATCATTAAAATCTTTCTGGCGCTTACTTACCAACGTCACTTTCAGACCAAATTGACGGATTTTCGTATTCTTCACAAGTATATGAATTTATGGTAACAAGTAATATTATTTATTTAAACGTTTAATTTTCTGGTTTAACAGCAATTATACTTAAATAATACTATTTGGATAACAACCAAGGCCCGTAGGATAACTATACAAAACTTCTCATCATTTCATCAGAACAATAATACCTTTATTTTGTTACCAATGTTATTTTTAATACATTAGCACTAAATAAGCCACCAGCGTGCAATAACTAATAATAATTGCAACTAAAAAGTTTTTTTAATTATATACTTATGTATTAGGAATGGACTTATTCCACTTTCAAAAGAAATTTGTTTGCGATACCACTGTACAGCAAAACTGTTTTCGTTCGTTTTATTTGAAAAAAGAACTGTATTGAAACTATGATTATTACTATAGAGAGAAGGTATATGTAGCTCATTAAAACTACCGTTAACTTAGTTTTTTTTTTTAAAGTGGACTTATACCATTAAAAAAAAAACAATTCATATTACTGAAAAAACAATCAATAACAATTTTATATGTTGGTTTTTAGTCAATGGATTTATACAAAACAAGAATCTAAAATACCCTTCACGATAGTCACGTAAATATATATTACAAATTTGAACTAAGTTTGCTCGGATATACTTATATGGGCCGATATCGGGGAAAAAATATTTTTATCTTGTAATCGCCATGCCAAAATGATAATCTTTCATGGAAAAATCGATTTAGGTTATTTAAAGCACAAAAAAAAATTGTCTCATGGAAAAATCGGATTAGACTATATCTCGGGTATATATGGACCGATATCCTAAATTTTTATTTTCATTTTCAGGATACCAACTCTTTATATTACCAGAACTTATTTTAAGCAAAAAACTATGTTTAAGGTCGCTTACGCGACATTTTCATGACAAAATCGGATTATGCTATATTCTAGGGTATATATGGACCGATATCGGAAATTTTCATATTCTCTATTTGGTAACCTCATTATATAGGGTGTTTTTTTAAGCTAGATAGAACTTTAAATTGTAAAAAGTAACACAAAAAATTAAATTTTGATGAAACATTTTTTTTATTTGTTTCAGTATACTCTGACAAATCATCATGAATAGACTCACGCTTGAACAACGCTACGAAATTATCCAAATTTACTTTGAAAATCAGTCCCGTTGTTTTATCGCAAAATTGTGTTCAGCGATGAGGCGCATTTTTGGCTTAACGGGTTTCTTAATAAGCAAAATTGCCGCATATGGAGTGAGACCAATCCACAAGAGACCCTACAGACTCCATTACATCCAGAAAAATGCACTGTTTGGTGCGGTTTTCATGCTGGTGGCATCATCGGACCTTATTTCTTCAAAAATGAGGCCGGAGCTCGCGTTACGGTCAATGGAGATCGTTACCGCACCATGATCAATGATTTTTTGTTTGAAAATATGGATGACATTGATCCGGAGGAGATGTGGTTTCAACAGGATGGCGCTACGTGCCATACGGCGAACGCAACCATCGACTTACTGAAATCAAAATTTGGCGATAAGTTGATTTCGAGAAATGGACCTGTCAATTGGCCTCCAAGGTCGTGCGATTTGACACCTCTCGATTATTTCCTGTGGGGCTACGTGAAGTCACTGGTTTATGCTGATAAACCAGCAACAATTGACGCCTTGGAGGCCAGCATTGTTCGTGTTGTTCGTGACATACGGCCAGCAGTGCTCGAAAAAGTGGCCCAAAATTGGACGTCCAGAATGCGCTTCGTCAAGAACAGCCGCGGTGCCCATATGCCCGAAATCATTTTCAAATGTTAATGTCACGTATTGATCTTTCGAATAAAAAAAAATTTTGATTACAATTTAATTTTTTGTGTTATTTTTTACAATTTCAAGTTCTATCGGGCTTAAAAAAACACCCTTTATTACCAGAACTCATTTTAAGCAAAAAAAGTTGTTTACGTTTGCTTACGTGACATTTTCATGGAAAATTAGTTTAGGATATATATCTCATATATATATATATATATATATATATATATATATATATATATATATATATATATATATATATATATATATATATATATATATATATATATATATATATATATATATATATATATATATATATATATATATATATATATATATATATATATATATATATATATATATATATATATATATATATATATATATATATATATATATATATATATATATATATATATGTATATGGACCGATAGCGGGAAAATTTTTATTTCCTTTTAATTGCCATGCCAAATAATTGTAATAAGTTTGAAGCAAAAAAATTTTTTCAAAAAACTTTCATACAAAATTGCAAAAAAAGGGGTTTTTCCGAATTTTTGGTATATCTCAGCTATACGTGAACCGATTTTACTGCATTGCAATAGCAAACCCATGAATCGATTGAGTAATAGAATGGTGAAGGTTTTTCTCAGAAATGGAATTTCAACGGCCGAAAGGTGTGCAGACGGACATCGCTTAATCGAATTTTCTATTTTCTATTTTCGAAGATAAATGCGTAACATATTGCTCCCACAAAGTCTAAAATGCGTCAATGTAAACGTTCCTAAAAGTATTATTTGCACATATTTATTCATTAAATATGGTTTATTTAGAGATGTATATGTATATATATAGTTTATCTAAAAAAAATGCGGTTGGAAGTTTGTTAACTGATCGAATTTCCCAACGTAAGCTCCGTTGTGTGTGGTGAAAGGAATCATTATTGATAATGATTATTTTCACAACTTGTCAATGACTTAACAATCTGGCACGTTTCCACAGACACAAACATGTAAATTCGTTTCAAATGAAACTCTTTATAAATGTTTGAGAATTTCCATGGAATATAGGTGAATATTTCCGATCGTAAATACTTTTTACACCTCGACACTCTCTATCTTCGGCCCGGAGACTTTCCCCAGGGTTTGTAAACCAATCCTGCAGCACGAAAAGCGCATGAGGATTGGCAATGTGGAGTTACCAGAACTCGTTTGTGACCCCGAGAGACATGCATGGAAGACTCGAAAAACATACCTCCAGCTCCCAGTACTGTCTTAGTAAATAGGGTATATATTCAAAGAACTAAAGAAAAAAGAATACGAGAATTAATAATTGTGTGTTGCTTACTAATGAAACATGTTTTTTGTTATCGATAAAGCATAGAAATTCACATGCACACACACATAAGCAATTATTGTTAATTGCCAGCGGTAAACTTATCGAAGCCCACAGAAATAAGGCCTTCAGCGCGTATACAAGTAACAGGCAATTTACCAATTTCGAATGAAAATGAATGCGAAAGAAAGCTAGTCACTCACATTCGAATCAATTTGGGTTTGTCTATCTCACTATTATTCGTTCGCATATTCTTATGTATTTTCATTGAGTTTTGACAGATCGTTCGCATAGAAAAAAGTTAGACGAACCAAAATCAATTTTCTCTCGCTTAGATTGCGAACGCAAGCACGCTGTCGAGAATGGTAAACTGGCTGTAAATCTTTTTTTTTTATTATATTTTGTCGTTTGTTTTTTTTTTCTATTTGTTATTATTAATTTCTTTTTTATGTTCCTCCTATGTATTTTATTATCTTACGGTGTGCGCGGTGTTAATCTAATTTTTGTTTGTCTGAGCAGTGTCGAAGGTATATACACTGGGCACTGATCAGTTTTAACTAATTTAATTTCAACATTCTAAATGATGTGATATTGTTTGTTTTGGTCGTTCCGTGTGTAAAGTTCACAAACACTACTCCCCCTTTCCTCCTTCTCACAATCTATTTTCTTAGTTCCAGTACAATGCACTTCATATGTAAGGGTTATCCCCTGAGTACTGGTCCAAGATATAAAAAAATCAAAAAACCCGTTCAGATTACATTTTAAAAGCAAAACTAAATGAAAAAACGATGAAAATTAAAAAAGAAAAATCAAAATAGCCAAAAACCAGCAAAATTTAATGGGCGATAAATTAATTCGGAATTTTAATCACGACTGGCTATACAATAATATAAATACTTTTAAAACCTTGAAATCAGAAACTTTTAGAATTTTGCAGTTTAACTGTACAAAAAATATTAAAGAAAGAAATCAAATATATAGCACTTATTTATACGGTGATTTAAAGTTATGTGTTTTTTGTTTATAATACTTTTTAAATATGCTACCAAAATCATGTTACATTTTTACGATGATTTTTACGTCATGCCAATTTTTTAATTGTTGCCGTTAAAAAAATCGTATCTTTTTAAACCGTTTGTTATTATCGATGTAGTCACCTTGCCAGTCGAATGAAAATAAAACAGTTTAAGAAAATAATAAGTGAGTTAAATGGAATATTAAAGAAGAAAAAAAAACAGAAAACATGCCTTTTTTCCTTATGGCAATTTTTCAATGGAAGGCTATTGTTGAAAGATAAATTAAAAAGATTTGTGCACATTTAAATGTTCAAAAGCACAAAAAATTTCAGTTCTATTACATTTTTACTGTTATTTAATAAAATAGTTTTCGCCTATTAATGGATTATTTTTATTTATAATGAGTTTTCTTACACATTCATATTCTGAGATATATGTAATATTTTACAATATTGAAATGAAAGCATTTTTCTATACTAATGTATATAATTATTAGCTGTTGAGGCCTAACATAAAAAGTATATATAATATATATGTATATTTATTTTTAATTTTAATATTTGCAATAAATTCCTTCAGCTAAAGGTTCTTTTGGTTAAAAAAAAAAAAAATTGTTAATATATTTTTTCAATATTTCGTCTTTCTTTGGAAGGCTTCTTCAGGCAAATTTGTTTCAAATATTTTATTGAATTTACAATAATAAAAAAATTTCCTGAAGAAGGCTTCCGAAGACGAAAGGAAGACGCAATATTGAAAAAATACAATAACAAATTTATTTAAAAAACCAATATTAACCTTAACCTTAAGCTGAAAGAATTTATTGCATTTATTTAATTAAATAAAGGTCAAAGCAACTAGGATCAAGATCAAAATTCTTCAATTTTATTAATCCACTCACAGTATATACATACATATACATATGTACATATATTTGCGTTTCGAAAAGCAATTTTTTGAATATCAAGTCTTCGATTAATCTACCATTCTTTAATTACACTAATGTAGATAAAGCAATTAACAACGACATCGCTAGTTAAAATACATATATATGTATGCAAAGAAAATATGTATATAAAAAAGGCCCAACACTTACCATTCAGAAATAAGCCATACAACACTTAATTTACCCCAAAGTTAGTCGCCATATGTTCTATGTGTAGCGTCAAAAATACTTTTTGAGCGCTCGCTAACAGAATATTTATACAGAGAGAGAGAGAGAGAGAGAGCTAAACACAAAGAATACGAGAACCACATTCATGGAAAACGTGGTGTCTTGGATAAAGTTTAAAAATAGAATACACATGCATTAACAAAAATTGTGGGGATGCCAGAGATATGTATATATGTGTGCCGTAAAAAACGCAATTTTTCGTATGAATACTTTTATATCATATTCAGACGAGATATGAAACACGTTTTTCTCTCTTTGAATAACGATTGTGTAACACGTGTCTCTTAACTCGTCTGCAGTGTTTTCACAACAAAACTATATTTACAACCAAAATGCTTAAAAGTTACCAAATAAGCAAAAAATAACCAAATTTAAATTACTTTTTTATTTGAAAAAATATTTAAGTTAATTTTAATTTGCATTGTATTCCAAAAGATATTTGCACTTTCTAGCTAAATAATAATTACAAAACCAAAAATACGAAAACAAACATATATAATTATTTTACACACTAATGCATTTTAACAAAATTTTGTATGGAATTTTTGAACTAAAATTCATTTCACACTCATTTTAGTTTTTATGAATATGACCATAAAAATTTTTACTTGCATACATATATACATATCGCTCCTTTATTGCAACATAGTCATAACTCAAAAAAGCTTGTTTCGAGAAAAATACATTTAAAATTTTTAGTTTCCATACAAGTCTTAGAAAAAATGTTTAGAAAATATCTCCTAAGAGAAACAGTTTAAAAGTAATTTGAATAAATTTTTGGCACAATATAAAAGGTAGTACTGTTGATAATTCTGCATTGTTAACTCTAAAAGCACATTTTTTTAGATATGACTATGTTGCAATAAAGGAGTAATATATACTTACAAAAAATTAGGAAAAGTATTAACATAAAAGTATTTATATGTAAATCATTAATAAGTGAACTTTTTTAGTTATATACTACATATGTACGATATTAACTAACTAGTTGTGGGTTCGAGTCCAATTTCATATTTAATTTAATTTAATTATAACAATAATTGCTGTGAAACAATAAGAGTAAAGAAGAACAGAAAAAATAATTGAATACCATGTAGCTGGGGGACAACTTGCTATTTCGTAGTCGCTACACTACTCATTAGCACCCACCGGGATTCGAACTCGTGATAATGTGAACAGGATATATTTTTAGTACGGTTGCATGTCTTTGAAGAAAAATTTAAAATGAGACGATTATAAACATTTGTTTCGCGAGTCGAACTATTTTTGTTACATATTTTGAAAAATTCAATATATTTTCGTTAAGTTTTACTATTATTTAATACTGTTTTCACTATATATCAAAAGATATATCCGATTATATTTTCAACCTTGAAGACCCGTCTAACCTGAGTTAAGCATAGTAAACAAAAACTTTTTTAAATTAAGTTGCTCTTTTCAAGATGCTTTTTTAGAGAACTTTTTCGTAAAATATTGTTTCTGTAAAGCATAGGAATCTTCTAAGCCTAAAAACTTGAAGATGGACACACTGAAGTATACATTTATGCAAATGAATTTATGTTGCTGCCCCGTGTTCAGTAGTCGACTACACGACTACAATTGCCGGTTTCAGCATTTGCTGTCGTGAAGTGGTGAAGTCTGTTGTGTTGTATGTTTCATACTTAAGTTTAAATAAAAATACTAAAGAGTACATTTATTTTGATACACTGTTTATGTTTTGTAAGAAGATCGAATTTTTAATAAAAATATATTTACGTATGATTTTCTTTATAGGGTATTACATGGGGCTGCGCCTATAGAATAACAGGAGAAACTGCTTTAAATTATTTGAAACAGCGAGAGTGCACTCTAGGTAAGTTACTGATATCTCAACTCTCATACACTAATATTTCAAAATTAAAAGTTCATTATATGTATGTACATTGTCTCACCATAAAAAGGTTATTACAACCATAATTTTTAAAAGATTGTCAAGAAGAAAAAAAAAACAATTAAATTTATTTTAATTTGCGGTCTGATAAAAAAATAACCACTATGTTAAATTTTTTTCAAAAAGTATTTATTTACTCATCATTTTGTCCCCTTCAAAGTAATACCCTCAGATACAATAAACGTATGTTAGCGTTTTTTCCAATCCTAAAAACACTTCAGAAACGCGCTTTTTGATATCGCCAACAGCTCCTGTTTCGATTTTTCTTTTATCAATTTTAAAAACGCTTTCTTTTCATCGGTGTCTTCAGTTCTGAAAAGAGGAAAAAGTCAGCGGGTCCCAATACAGTAGTTGAGGCATGATAACGGTTTTGTTTTTAGCCAAAAACTCACGCACAATCATCGACGTATAAGCTGGTGCGTTATCATTATGCAATATCCATGATTATTTATATACAATTCTGTGCGGTTCTGACACGATTGCTTCGCGCAAACAGCGCATAACTTCAAGGTAGTATTCCTTATTGACGATACGTCCTTGCGGCAAGAATTCATGATGCACCACGCCATTGCAGTCGAAGAAAACAGTGAGCAAAACCTTCACATTTGACCGAACTTGACGCGATTTTTTCGGTCTTGGCTCTTCTGGACGCTTCCATTGAGATGATTGGGCTTTGGTTTCAATGTCATAACCATACACCCACTATTCGTCAGCAGTTATGACCTTTTTGAGGAATTCTGGATCGTCGTTATACCACAATTGAACTTGTGTTCTACTCATAGTAGACTCGCCAAACGCCACAGTCAACATTTCAAATGTCCTTGCGCATTTAATTTCATATTTTACACAAAACTTAATACAGTTTTAATTTATTGAATTTTTTGTTGAACTTTTTTATAACTTTTGAATTCGATTTTTGTTTGTATGTACATCGGGTTTTAGTTCAAGTTTTTCCTTTCAATACAATACAAATTTGCTGTGATCAATAATTTTTGATTGAAGAAGACAAGAAAACTAATAATCAAATCTTTAGCTGGGGAACAACTAGCTATTTCGTAGTTGCTACATTACTCATCAGCACCCATTCGGATTTGAACTCGGGTCATGACGTATCATGAACGCGTATATTCACGAATAACTACCCTACATAATCGTGCGATCTGCCAAATGTTGCATGTGGGATGAAAAAGTATACTAGTTGTGCAATTTGAAAATTTTCATAAAATCATCGTTCCATATAGGTTCATATGAGAGCACTTTCTCGGGGTTTAGCCATTTTTTCTCATTTTAAAAATACGAGTATGTTCATTAACAAAAATTTTTTCTGCCATTGGCCATGAATTATCACTTAGGTCACATTAATTTATTACTTTATATTAATTTTCTCAAAATTTGTCTAAAATTTTAAATTTTCCTCAAATAATTTTAATATTTTTAAAATTACACGTCTGTAAAACCGGAGGTGATGAAGCTCCGTTTTTGACATTGTCTTACACAAAAACTGTATGTTAACATTATGTAATATAAGGTAACATTTTTGAAAAATGTAGCGTAATTTCTCAAAATCTATACTGGTTTTAGATATAAGCTACACTGTTTTGAAATCTCCATTGTCATAGCTGTCAGTCAGATAGATCCATATGAGAGCACCTTCTCGATTTTGCCCATTTTTTTTACTTTCAAAATTTGCCCGTATAGTAAAATTAACAAAATTTCGTTCTTTCCTGACATTGGTCATAAATTATCACTTAGGTCACACTAATTAATTTATTGCTTTATATTAATTTTCTCTAAATTTGTTTAAAATTTTAAATTTTCATAAAAAAAAACTTTAATATTTTTAAAGTTACAGGTTTTTAAGAAAGGAGCTGACGAAGCTAATTCCAGCTCCGTTTTTAACATTGTCGTACACAAAAACTGTTTATTAACATTATGTAATATAACACTTTTGATAAAATAAGCTTAATTCCAAAAACTGAATTTTCAATATATGTTTATCCTTGCTTGCTTTGCGAGATGATCAAAGCTCTAGATTAACCGAAAACATTTGCAGTAGTGATATTTATAAAATTTTTAGGTTAGGCAAAAAATCTCAAGAATCATTGATTTACATAAATTATAATAAATTTTATTAATATGTTGATTTCATTTTATATTTTTCATTTAAGGTGGCTATACAACAATTGATACGAAATTCTATCCCCGCATTGCATCCTATGACACGCCGTTTGGCGGTGAAGCGCTTGAAGTTTTAGTTTATGTTGCCAATACAGAAAGTGAACATTGGTTGGGCGAGGACACATTAGAAAATATAGCAAAACAAATTGTCGAATGTGAGGGTCCTAGTGGCCATAATGCAGAATATCTATTACGCTTGGCAAAATTTATGCATGAAGAAATACCAGAAGGTTACGACGAGCATTTATTCAAATTAGAAAACGCTGTGTTACAAGAATTACACAACCACAACATACCTCTTTGGTCTGTGATGGGTATGAATCCAGACCGCATACGGCGAGATTCTCATGAGGATATCAGACGACCTCCGAGCTTTGAGTTTACATCTCGTATACCGGAACGTAAGCTGCGTTGTTTGAACATTTGAGCAACGCAATACTTTCAAAATGTAGTCAAGAGGAAGTATTAACGTTAATGCTGTGACAATGGGCGCATAAACTATTAGCTTTAAGATATCTGATAAGAAAATTATCAAATACCTATTTGACATAAAAACACATAAACATTTTTCACATCTATTGTCAGAACATTCGTATAACGTTGCATCCTTTAACATAATTATAAATTATATTTTATTAAAAAAGAAAACTTAAATTTAATAAAAATTTCACAAGTAGGTACTAAAAATCATTAAAAAAAAGAGCATATTTAAAACCAATATTTTTTAATTATAAATTAATGAACTAAAAAAAATAGCAAACCAATTGTAAATAAAAATTGTCTAAACAAATTTTCTTCATCTATTTAAAATTTATCTTTCACATGTAAAGACATAATAACAGAAGTAAGTATATGAACGGAGTTTAATTTTAATTGTCGTGATAAACTATTTTTCTCTAAAAAAGTATAAAAGGTTTACACACAAAATTTTACCTCCTACTTTTATGCCTTAATAAGTAGGCACGGCAAAAATGTTGGCGACGAATCATTAATTTTAATATGCATAACTACCCGTCCACACGATCAATCTGATTGACAATTATTGCCTTGGCAATTGCCAAAATCGATTGCCGACACAAGATATTTGCGTGTGGAACGCACGAATATGTATTGAAACACATGTTCAGCAATTATTTGTAGAAGATATTGCTGAGCAATTATCTTTCAACATAAGCTGTCAAAATACACTTATCATCACTGATGTTTATGAACATACATACAAAAATACGCTTCAATATATAAACAAACCCAGACACTGCTTTGCTAAGCAAAAAGGCAAGATCTTCGTGTGCCAAGGTACTTAGGCGTGAAAAGTTTCTTCACGAACAGCGCCTTCAAGCTTACAGCTCCCCGGGGCAGTAAGACCTTTTGGTCTTTTGTTAAGAGAGTAAAGAACAGTGCTAGTTTATCAATTCCAACTCTCTTAAAGAATGACCAAGCATTCACTGACCCGGTTGACAATGCTAACCTGCTGGCTGAAATTTTTGCAAGCACGTCTTATGTGCCGGAAAGCAGTCAACCGCTACCCGAATTCGAAAGATTATCTGCAACTATGCCAAAGATATTTTTCCGGCCTCGAGTAGTTAAAAGGATTTTGGCCGACCTCGACATAAATAAGGCATTCCAACACTGGTCTTGAAACAGTGTTCTTCTACGCTTGCGCGTCCATTAGCACGCCTCTTCAGCAAACTTTACCATCATGGTGAGTTGCCATCATGCTGGACGGTTGCTAATGTAACACCAACCCCAAAAAAAAGGGTGAGGCAAATAACCCTGAAAATTATTTGCAATTTGCTCTGCGCTTTCCAAAGTAATTGAAAGTATGGTTAACTACCACCTTGTGAAATATCTAGAATCGCATAAATTACTTTGTGACCGCCAATATGGATTTCGCAAGGGTCGTACTACTGGCGATCTTATGGCATATCTGTCAGAGAAATGGTGCTACTCAATCCATCATTTCGGTGAAAGTAAGGTGGTGGCTCTGGATATTTCCAAAGCATTTGACAGAGTGTGGCATGGTGCGCTAATGGCAAAACTCACTGCTTTTGTGTCGGTGATGACTTCTCTCGGCTTATATCGAGCTTTCTCAGTGACCGCACTATGGGGTTCAATCAAACGAGTTCAAGACTAATTCAGAGGTACCGCAAGGCTCCGTTCTTTCTCCTACAGTATTTCTTATTTTTCTCAGTAACCTTCTCTATCAAACTTCCAACCCTATCCACTCTTTCAGAGATGACAGCAGCATTTGCTATTCGCACTCTTTTCGCTATAGGCCCAGTCTATCAGAGATCGCTGCCAAGAGGCTAAATATGAGCGATTCACTGAATAGTGACCTTCTATTAATCTCCGAACGGTGTCGTAAAAACAGAGTCGCCTTCAACGCCCGTAAGACCCAGTGTTTTTTATTAACACACAAACAAACGACCGCAGGTGCTGCCTCATCTGTACTCATGGATGGTGTAAATATTGAGGACTCGGATGCTCTTGGTGTTCTTGGAATGAAGATACAGTCTGACGTTCGCTGGACTGAACACATTTTTAATGTCTCTAAAGCACCCCATACACGTTTCAACTCAGTTGGCAACTGAGTCGGTTGTTGTCCAAATCAAAGCGTGTATGGGTTTGTCAGTTGATTAGTTTGGCAGTTGTCGAGTTGGTTGAAGAAAAATTAAAACGTTTTGATTTTTTCAAGTTGATTAGCAAGTCTTTCAATTCGATTGTGTTGTGTGTGCTCGAATCTCTTGATCAGGTCTCAAAATTTATATTTGTGGTGTTTTTGCAAGGAGAACGCTATATATTTTTAAAATTGTCTATAATTTCATTGAATTTAATAGTTGAATGAAAATCTTTCAATTCAGTTTATGAAGTGTGGGGGCTATAATCAATTCAGTTGAAAGACTCAATTCACAATTGAATTGAAACGTGTATGGGCCGCTTAAAGAAGCATTCAAGTGCCTTCATAGGCCAGTAAGTTTACTGCCAACAATTTCAAAACTGTTCGAAAAATTGTTAATGGCGAAGTTGTCTCCAATACTGAATAATGTGGGATGTATCCCTAATTATGAATTTGGCTTTCGGGCTAAACATAACACCATAGAACAAACATATAGACTAGTCAATGTCATAAGACAAAAAGTATTGCTCAGCTCTATTCATCGACATTTCCCAAGCTTTTTATGAAGTGTGGCACGATGGACTGATACACAAAATAAAGTTGAACTTGCCTGCAAACACTCACAAGCTTCTGGAAAGCTACTTATGCGACCGTAAATTTGTTATCAAAAAAGGTGACTTTATAAGTCTGTCACAGTCAATCGGAGCAGGAGTTCCCCAAGGTAGCATTCTAGGACCCACTCTATATTTGATTTACGCATCTGACATGCCAACGAGATCCGGAGTCCATACTTCAACTTTTGCAGATGACACAGCTTTTTTCAGCGTTCATGAAAACCATGAAGAAGCTTCACGAAATTTGCAGCAGTATATTTCAATATTAGAGAAATGCTTGAAACTTTGGAAAATAAAAGTTAATGAACAAAAATGTACTTACGTTACATTCACACTGCGTAAGCAAACATGTTCGGCTATCCAAATTAACAATACACCTATTCCGCAGCATAATGAAGTTAAATACCTTGGTATTTACCTCGACCGTAGGCTAACGTGGAAGCCTCACATTGATGCAAAAGTCACTCAGTTGAAATTAAAAGCAGCGTAACTAAATTGGCTTATGGGTAGAAATTGGATTGCAAACTTTTGTTATATAACGCAATTTTAAAGCCTATATGGTGCTACGGAATTCAATTATGGGGAACCGCCTCTACATTTAACATTGAAAAAATCCAAAGACGACAAAACCAAATTCTTCGTACGGTTACTGCAGCTCCATGGTACGTAAGAAACTCACGAATTCACAAGGTTCTGTGTGTTCCGTTGGTAAAAGACGAATTTTCTAAGTATGCGACAAGGTATATCAGTAAACTGGAACTTCACCCAAATCCACTTGCACGTAACATACCTCATTTTGACGACCACTCTCGGTTGAGAAGGGATACCCTTGCCACCATCAAATCGTCAAATAGGTGATTTTATGATATTGTTCGCGCAAGCATTGGCTGGACTTATTTAATTTTATGTTTAGTATTAGGATTTGAATACTTATTGTTATTCATATTTTGAATGTATGTAAAACAAAAAAACAAAATCTGAGCGGACACCAAGAAATATATTTTATTTTCCAACAAGATAATGCAACAATCCATGTCAGCAGATCAACTAGACCTTTGTCTGAGGAGCATGGGGTATCAAAAATGGAGTAGCCAGCATGTTCTCTCGGTCTTAATATAATGGAAAATCTGTGGGAACTGCTTGTTAGCTAATATACTGAAAACCATCATTACAGTTCTGTGCAGGAACTTAAAATAGCAATTTTTAATACTTGGCGGAATATAAGGCTAGAAACACACAAAAAATTTTAAATTTTGTGCCAAATCGTATCTTTAAAAATGGCAATTGCATAAATTAAAAACGTATACATCATTTCTTATCCGGTTGAAATAACATGAAGTGACCTTATCATTTTGACACACTTTAAAAGGTTTTTTTTGTTAATTTGAATAAAAAGTAAAAAACGCAATTTAAAATTAAAATTTTCTTTTGTATATATAAGCATTTCGGATAAATTTCATATAGGTGTATTGCAACACTCTTTGCATCAGAAATAAAGCTAAATTACCTTATCATTCTGCTTCACACTACATCAAAGTGTTTGTAGATTAGGTTAGGTTAGGTTGTACAGGCCGCCAGTTTCATGAAACCAGCCCACTTGGGTCCTTTTGGTCCCATTGTGTTGCCTGAGGGAGAAGTGCAGCCCGCGAGACTTACACTTCCCCCGACGGTTCAGATTCAAACCAACCCGAAAGCCGGATAAAGGAATCCAGTCCGTTCACTCGGCATTCCGATATATCTGCTAACCCGTGCAGCATTGGTCCGCCTAAGTACAGCGCTCTCATAGAACTGAGAGCCGGGCATCGACAGAGGAAATGCTCAACACTTTCCTCCTCGTCCTCATCCCCGCAACTTCTGCAGAAATCATTAAATGGAAGATTTAACCTCCTAGCATGCGTCCCTATGAGACAATGTCCTGTCAGAACTGCCACCAAGGTACGCAACCTTTGACGGGGAAACCCCTTTAAAACCGCAGTTCTACTACGATCATACGCAGGCCATGTCAGCCTTGCTACTCGGCAGGTGACCTCACCAGACCATCTGTCCTGTGCAGTCCCTACAAGTTGACGCTGCACTTGGTTTTTACAGCTGTTAAGCGGGACTCCAACCATCGTATCAATGTCCCCTCTCTGTAGACGAGCTCCGGCTTTCGCCAGCTCATCCGCCACAATATTTCCGGGCACTCCACTGTGCCCCGGCACCCAGAAAAGCTCCAGGCTCGAATGTCTCGCCATCTCATTAAGAGATATCCGGCATTCCTGAACCAACCTGGACGTCGTATAGACACCCACAAGCGCATTTAACGCAGCCTTACTATCAGTACAGATTCGGATATTCACCCCGTATACCCTATAGTACCTCAACCAGTTAGCTGCTCTCAAAATAGCTGTAATTTCAGCCTGCATTACGCTACACTCATCGTATAGCTTAAAACTGATCCTCTTCTGATACTGGGGCATAAAGATACCACCACCAACTCCCATGTCCGACTTGTATCCATCTGTGAAAATTTCAAGCACGTCCTCTTGGCGACCCATTTGGTTCGCTGCCGAGGCCGTCCTTGATAAGATCACGTCAAATCTCTTGTCGGGCATTAGAGCTGGTGCACAGTAATCAATATACTCCGGGAGGTCCGTTATACTTTCTATTATCGAAGCGTGACCTTCTGTCGCTTCTTTCCACATCTCACTGGCTTTTAGCCTAATTGCCGAGCACATGGCCACTTCCTTCACCATGAGATCAGCTGGCAGCCAATGCATCATCGTAATTAGTGCTTTAGTTGGCGTAGTACAAGAAGCACCACTTACCATCAAAGCAGATGACCGCAGTATCCTTTCTATGAATCTGCAATAGGTGGTTTTCTCTAAAGCCGTCCACCAAACAAGCGCCCCATACATTAATATGGGCTTTATTACCATGTTAAATAGCCAGCAAGAATTCCAAGGATTTATACCCCAGGTCTTCCCAATGGCCTTACGACACAGGTACAAGGCAACAGCCGCCTTGTCCGCTCTAAATTGGACATTCTTCTTCCAAGACAGTTTTGAATCAAGATAGATTCCCAGGTACTTGGCACTATCTGCCAAACTAAGCTCAACGCCCTTTAGGGTTGGCAGATCGAAAGGAGGAGTCTTGTATTTTCGGGTGAAAAGTACAAGCTCCGTTTTTTGTGGATTCACACTGAGACCACTATGGGTGCTCCACCCATCTATGACCCTCAGTGCGGAATTCAAACACTGTGAGAGGGTGTCCGGATATTTACCCGACACCGCCACAGCAATATCATCGGCATATGCCACAGTCTTGAAACGCATGGAGTCTAACTCCACCAGTAATGAGTTTAGGGCAAGATTCCATAGGAAGGGAGATAAAACTCCCCCCTGCGGAGTACCCCTGTTTGCCACTCTGCATATGGTGGCCCGTCCCATACTAGATGTTATGACCCTCTCAGTCAGTGTTTGTAGATTACTAGTTTATATTATATAGTATTTTTCCAAGAATATTTTAAATTTATATTGTAAAAAATTAAGTTTTTGTATTATTTTTCATAAACATGTTTCATTTTGAGTGACTTAATTAAATAAACCTACACTAGTTCGTTAAAATTTCTGCAGCGCGTGATTCCATTAATTTTTCCATGGAAGTAATGCTAGACATCCAATTATCCAATGTTGCTGCCATTCCTGCTATTTGTGGCCGATCAAGAACGCGAGGTAATACCTATACAAATAAATGTTGATTATATTATTATAAATACAACAATTCAGAATATTTACCCAAGACATATTTACAACGCCAGCAACTTGATCAATTTCTCCTTTAACTAAATCTAACGCCAAAGCTTTCATGATTAATAGTTCAACTTCATTAAGAGGCAGTTGAGTTTCGCTGGCAATATCGTTGAAAGATATTGATCTTTGTGTGGCAGAGCGTTTGAAAGTCATTTCCATTAGGCACAGTAAAGAAATTTTCTGTCGCAATTTTGTCTCTTGTGCAGCTAAATCAGGAATTTTAGACCAGACTGGTTTCATTTGATTGAATCTAAAAATTTTTTATTTTGGTATTAGGTTTTCTTAAATAAAAATTGTTATGTATTTGCTTACTTTTTAATATCTCCGGTGTTAAAAGCTTTCAGCAAATCCACTAACCACTCGTTTTCTGTGCCCTTTAATGACGTCAAAATGGGATGGGCCAACTATTTATAAAATGCACTCGTTTACAACAACTGACCATTGATGCTATATTTATCTACTCACCAGTTCACCAATATTATAAATTCCATCTCCAAGCAAAGCTGCCAAGCCAAGGAAAAATGCCTGTTCTGCCCACTGATCCTTAGGGTAATCATCAATGGAACAGCCTAAAAATTGAAGTCCGCAACGGTAATAATCACTATGTTTGCCAACACTACGGTAGTATTGTGACGCTAACATATAGTATTTTCCATGAACTGGAGTCACATTTCCTACATCTTCTAATATGTCATGCAATTCTTCGATTATGTTTTTGCAAGCATCCGTATCCTTTAAATTTGATAAGAAAATATTGCCTTGAAGTACCTGTAATTAGAGAAAAAAAGGAAGCATAAATTAACTTGATTTTAAAAAAGTTTGCATCCTCTCATATAGACTTAACAATTTTGAATTAAAATTTTTTCAAGGCAAACAAGATAATTGTTAGTTTTTTTCATAGAAAGATTATGTGCAATTTTTATGTGTAATTAAAATTTCTATTCATAATGCGAGAGTTGGATTCAATCGATTGTTTTTATGTGGATAGTTAGTTTCTTGCTGAAATAATTGAAGTCCGATTTGGGACCTACATACATGTATATTTATACTAATAAAATGAGAGAAACAAGTAATACAAACATTAAATTACTTGGCAATTTATAAAATGTTGTTCTTCCTTTAGGTTATTAGCAACAGTGCTGACAAATAGAAAGATAAATTAGCTTCCCCAAGCGAAACCCAAACTGAAAGCGTAATATACCATGATTTTAATAGAGTATAGAAATACAAATGTACATGCTATTGAATAAACGTAATATGATATTAGTGTCAAGTTTTGGTACATGTACAACGATGGAATCCTTATAGATTGCACTTAAGTGTAAAGAGACTTTTATATGATAAACGACGGGGAAAACCCTAATAAGCGTACCTATGATCACAAACTGCATGCATTTTTCTTAACTTATATTAATCCACAGGTTAAACAAAATTTCCTGGAACTTACACAATCAAGTCTAATGTGACTGTAGCAATATTGGCTGTTACTTATACATATCTATATGTAAGTACATACATATATGCAAAACAGAATACACGTGATGTATATTATTAATTGAAAAATTCGAGGCCACAAAAAGAAAATTTTAAATGCGAGATGCTTTACATATGTACTTATAATTTTCAAAATAAATCTATTCTAATTATTGATCATATTTGCTTTGACCTTTATTTAATTCAATATTTGCAATAAATTTCTTCAGTTCGTGCTTTTTTTTTTTTAATGTATTTTACAATATTTCGTCGACTTTTTCAGGAAAAATATTTTATTGAATTTATCACACAAAGAAACAAATTGTCCTGAAGAAGTCTTCCGCAGGAAGACGAAATATTGAAAAATATGTATATTAAAAATAAAAAATACGACCTTGAACTGAGGAATTTATTGCAAATATAAATCTATTCTCGTTACTATAAATGAGAACTGTTTAGAAGTTATATATTCGCAACATTTCGAGGTCCTACTTTTTACAACTTACCTGAACATACCAAACAGCTTCATCACATATTTTCACTTTATCTTTGATTTTGGTCAAGAACTCAATGGCTTCCTTCTTGTCAGTAATGTGCTCAACAATTACTTCAATAATTTCCACTAAACCATAAGGATTAATTCTAAAAAGGTTTCCAATTCAAAACAATTATAGTACAACCATAACCTATTGAAGGAAAATTACATTTCCGAAAACTTACTTCATTTCGAAAGTTTGCAAGAAATTTTGATACAATTGCAACAATGCGTCCTCATCTTGCATTGCTGCATGTCGTACAAATTTATTAAGTTTTAAAGTTAGTTCATTCCACAATCTAAACAAAAGTAATTTGTTTTTTTTTATTAAGGACAAACTTGTGAAAATTTTCTTGACTCACTTTTCATTATAAAGATCTTCTAAAGCGGCCCACTCAGTGGCTAATTCTTTATTCGTAGTTTTCTTTTGATTTGCCAAATAGGTAGCAACATTTACGGTTGATTGTGCCATTTTATTTTATAAATTACCTTCTTTAAACAAATTTAAAAAAAAATCTTCAAGTCAGTAATTTCTGCAAATCACAATTCGAAGGCGCTGCTGTCAAAAAAATCACTATAAAATATTATAGAATTATGCTTTGCGACATATCACTCAAGTAGAGTTGCCAGATTCATTGAGTAATGAAAGGTTTACAAATTACAAGACTTTTAACATGCGATGTTAATGTTATGTCACACTTTCATTGCATTACTTTTCTACGAAACATTTTCTGAAAACATAGTCAGCTTTTACATTTGTACAGACGACGGGCAGACAGACGAAATTTGATGGTGCGGTAACAAAAATTTTCGGTGGGGGAGAGTGTGTAGTACACGACTCTCTGTACTAGACATTTGTGGACATTCTTTGTTTCTCTTTTTAACTTTTCGTATTTCTTATGTTGTTGCTTCATATCATTATTCTCATATCAACATCAACTTCATATAAACACACTAGCTGTGCTTAAAAAAACAACAACAACAAAAGAAAAACGAAAAGTTCCTGTCTGTCTATTAATTTCTTAAATGTAAAAGGTTTAGGCAAGACCAAAAGAGAATTGAAAAAATGTCTGCCCATCGTCTGTACAAATGTAAAAGCAGACATAGTTAAATTCCTTTTTAAAATAGCCTTCGTGTCCACACTGAACATTTTGTTTGCGGTTTGTTTTGTTTGAAGTGCGCTCATTTTGTTCTTCATTTTACTTTTTGGCATACATTTTTCAATTTAATATTATAATTCTTAATTAAAAACTTCATGGCGAAAGGTGTGAACGAGAATCTCGACAAAACTGTATATATATGAAACCAGGGGCCAAATTCCGCAACGATGAGTTTTTAAATGGTCACCAATTTCAGTGTTCACTTTTAATTTTTTAAGATTTTGGCAAAGATGAGAATGAATAATTTTGACATTTAAAGTGTACGCTTAATAATAATTTTTTCACTCAAAAATCTTCGATGAATTTTAATTTTTTGTAAAATATTTTGGACTTGAAAAAAATAAACAAAAGGATTATGTGTGTATATTAGAACTATCTATTCAACAACTTGTGTGACATAGTTAATTTGACAAATCAGCCTTGGGTTCTGATAAACAATTAATTTTATATAATATTTCATTTTCATTAGCGAAAATGTCTTCTCGAATGATTTTATGCAAATTTTTGTTCATATATAATAAAATATATATAACGTTTTTTCTTTTATTTATTTATTGAATCTTCACAATGTGAACTAACAGTAGCAGTTTCAAAAAGAAAGAAAGGAAAAATACGCACATGTTTTCAAAAGTCGTAGTGAAAACTAGGTGTTACTGTATTCTGTAGTATTACTCTGCGTTTACAGTTTTGTTTGACTGTGATATAATATCAGAGAAAACATTGGCATAATGAGAAAACAAATTTCTTCACGTTCATCTCAATATCACTTAAGGTCTATAAGTATTTTTGTTTATAAAAAATTATAAATAGCTTGTTTTCTATGTTTGCCAGCTATCTATATGTTGATTTTTCATAGAAGCTCCCCTAATTATCAGTAGACTTTGGAAATTTTTGAAATATATTTTCAATCATTCAATTTTATATCCCAACAATCTAAATAATTTAAAAAGAAACATTTTTTATTAATACCTATCAGAAATAAATAAATAAAATTATTGGGAGTTTAAAGAGATAAATGTTTTAATAATACCTGTCAAAACACAAAAAACAAGTTTTTTGCACGGATGATTATGGCAGTTCCTATAAAATGTCAACATAGAAAACAAGCTGTTTATAATTTTTTAACTAATATAGTAAATAAAACTCAATTGTAAAATTATTATTATAATAATAGTTTCTAATTATTTCACTATATTTATAAATTATTGCAATGATACTTGTATAATAGTGTGGACTACAACGCCACTTTGAAGCGATTTTGTAAAGCCGGCCAGGCTCTTAAAACATTTTCGTGTTAATGAATCGTGCGATTGTGTGGGATAGTGTATCAGGCAGGATACACTTAAAAAAATTGAATTCTTTCAATTTAACTTTGAATTCATAAAATTTAAATAACTTTTACAGTTTTGTTTTTTCACTTTTTTTAATATATATTTCTGTCACATGCTTTTGACAGCTTGGCTTCATTGCAAAAACAAAATACATGCAATGTTTCTTGAAGTTGTTGCTATTGTAGCGAAGCGGCAACTTTATTACATATACTTTGGTATCAGGGCCTTAAGCTGAAAGTCCATAACACGCGTTCTACGTGACAACGCGTTCTAAGCGTCTGACAAAAAAATAAAATCAGTATAATTTTTTGTGACAGGTTACACAGCACAACGCGTAGGACTCGCTAAACGCGTACGAAGCCAAAAGTAGGTTTATTTTGTACTTTTGCACGTGTCATAAGCGTTATCATAATTCATTATATTTTTTCGAAGTTATCGCCAAGAATATTTGTGCCGTGGATTGTTATTTTATGTTTTTGTGTTAAAAAGATGTTTTTATTTAAAAAATACTTCAAACACAACAAAAAACTTATCGCATGAAAAGCGTTGCATGTAACTTGGAGTTTATAAAAGTGTAAAACGCGTAGAAAATTTGAAATGCGTTAAAGGCGTAACGCAGATAACGCGTGGTATGGAATTTCAGCGACGTGCCACAGTTTTATCTGCAATTGTATTTGACATTCCCATCATAGATGTATTCAGTGATAAATATTATCGCAGGTGTGGCCACTGTGTGATTTAAGTACAATGAAAGTTAATTTTTGGCAAGTTTACTTAAATTTTAAATATTATGAAAAGTGTGTTAATGCAAATTTGTTAGGGCCAGGTTTTGACTTCGCATTTAAATACAAAATTAGTAAATTTTAAAATGCGAATTAATGTAAGTAATGCAATGAAAGTGTGACAGCTTTACTTATATCCAAATATTATATTATGTTCCATAGAACAGCTGTTTGTTATTGGAAAATTTTTTCAAGCACGGAGTGAAGCGTTTTACCTCACGACTAATCAGTTTGCAATGAATGAAGCAAGTAAGGAAATATATTAAATATATCAACGATGCGACTTTATTCGTCATATATCATAAAATCCGTTTGGAAAATGTAGATATTGAAATGGTGAAGGAAATTAAATATCTGGGAGTAATAGTGGATGATAAATTAGGCTTCAGTCCACATCTTGAGTACTTATGTAACAAAATACCGGCAAAAAATTGCGTTTTTTAGAAGAATTAGGCACAAGTTAACATACATAACAGCTGTAAATATTTACAACACAATTATAAAGCCACACTTTGAATACTGCTCAACTATATTATTTTTGGGCAATCAGCAAATGAGAAAAAGACTGCAACAACTTCGAAATAAAGGAATGAGATGTATTCTTCAATGCCACAGACTCACACAAGTTCATATCATGCTATCAACACTGCAACGGCTCTCAATAAATCAGCGCTTAATGATGAATGCACTGTTATTTATTTTTAAAATAAAAAATGGTATGCTGCCTAGGTATATGCAACAATATTTAATTAATGCAGCAGATCCACAACCATATAACCTTAATAGTGCGATTCTGTAACTTATATAACGATAATCGAATCATTAAAATAATTATAACGATATTTTATCGAATTTGCTACTCTGTAACATTTTCTTAACGATATTCGTAGTCGATCAAAATCAGCTGTTAATTTTACTGCGGATTGTCGATTTCTTAAAGACAAAAATTTTCTTGCTGTTTATTCAATCGTTGAAGTATATTTTTCTTAATTGTGCATCCATGAAATAAAGTGCTTAAAATCTGATTTTTAAGACATAAAAATATTTATTATATATTAAATAGATAAATAAATACATAAAATATTTATTAAATAAATTTTCAGAAACAAAAATTTCAGTATAATTTTTTCAAGGGATGAAAAAAGTTTGAACGCTTGAAGGGATAATCAGTGTGATTATCGGGAGTTGGACAATTCCTTTGAGTTGAAAGTTAATGAATTTAAAAAGTTATATTGATTATCACCAGTCTTAGTTGTGGTCATTCTGAACATATAGAAATTAGTACATATAAAAAAATAAATGAAACATATGGACACTTATTTTATTTTACTTACCTTATTACAAATTAAATAATATTTATTGTCACTTAAAAATAAAAATCAATATGTATACATTTTTTTACGGAAAAATTTTATTGTTTTTTCTTTTCTTCTTTGTGGTTTTCGCTTTTTTCTGGCAGAGATGCCACGTGATGCTTATATGAATGAACAGAAAAATACAGCTGTTTACCATCGTTAGAATTAAGTTACAGAATCACTCAATCGTTAGTGCAAGCGATGAAATTTGATGACAAAAGTTGCGATTATCGAATCGTTAAAAGATAGAGAATCGCACTACAGGAATGCAAATGACTTCAGGGGGCTAATTCTGTCATTCGTGATTGAAATTACAATCGGGTAGAAAATAATTTCGATATCGTGTAAATTTCTCATGATGTGACTCGTTACGTAACGAGTCGAGTTATCACTTCAGTGTTGCGAAATACTGACAAAATGTGCCGAAAATTGTATGTATTTGCATACTTTGTATACATGTTGTACATTAAAAAATAAATGAAATAATATTTGATATTATATCAGGTATAGCTCTATGTAAACAAAACGATATAATATTAAATTTTTCAAGAATTCCAGAAAAAAGTTTAATAAAAGAGTCATAAAATCATTAAAATATTTATAAAATATAGTTTATTGTTCTTTTTGTTGTTGGAATATATAAATTTGTTTAAGAAAAATACAACATTCAACGATGTTTACTGCATGGTTGGTTAAAAATTATGAAATATTATGATATTTGCAAAAATACTTGGCACCATGCTAGATATGAACGAAAATATAATTTGTTTTTTCTCGTTAATCTGCTGACATTCTCTCTCATATTATATCAGAATTAATATCAGTTGTAGACACTGTGTTATGTGTTTTGACAGCTCATATCATGATATGGTTTTCTGAATAAATATTATCAAAACACAGTTGTAAAGCAGCTCTGGGCTGAAGAACAGCTCTCGCGTCATCGTAATTATTTCTTAAGTGCGGTCAGGCTTGTGTTTGTTTTTCGGTCTTCGAGAGTTTTGCGTCTCGCTCGCACTGGTTAACGGTTTACCTCAACTAACTGTATTGGTTTACAGTTTTTTTTAGAGGTTATTCATTGTTAACCACGTGGAAAGTTCCTATGTGAAGGCATAGGTCGTTGTAGTAAGTCACAGCGCGCTACAAAAGTACTCTGCATTATGGTCTTTGTCACCCCGCCCACGCTGTGCATCCTAATTTTGCAAATTTACTTTGCAACTGTATAGTTACTAAATAATAAATTAAATAAATAAATATTATCAAAACAATATTGTGATATATGATATAATATTGCAATAATACTAATTTTGAAGGCTACACGTGATATAATTCTCTCTGCTATCAAATTTGACGTTTGCTGATAGAAACAGATTTGATATTTAATCACGTATAGACTCTATGTTTCCGGGTACCCGCTATCTGCTTTTAAAGCAACACTAATGTGAGTTGTCAAAGAGTCGAACAAAAATTTTGTGTGCAATGACAGTTCGAACGGAACAGCTGTAAATATTGGATGTGTTGTGCGGAAGAAGAACCAACCCGAGAATTGGAAAGTTAAAGCATTAGGAAAAATAATAAAAGGATTAATACATCTTGAACAGTGTTTTTGTTAATGTTAAACCAGGAAAATTATACGTTGAAATTGTGGAGAAACAAAACAACTGGCATAGAAATGCATTGGAAAATTTATAAATCCAAACTAAACTAGTGTGTATAAAAATGGGAAGAGCTTTAAAAAATTCAAACAAAAATATATTTGTGTAACATTTTGCAATTCTTGTCGCCAATTATAACTAATAGAGAAAGGAAAAATTATATAATAAATTCAATTGGCAACCAAATTGTACGCTAAAAAAAAGATTTTCATTGATTTCAGATTATGGCTCTTTAGTCTAATGATATTGTTTTTGTATAGAAAGTAAATTAATTCGAAAGTGTCCGAAATTGTGAACGAGTGTTAAAATACATATGCATGCGTGTGCAGTAACGTAAATAGTTACAAGCATATAATAAGTAAAAGTAAAAAACGTTTAATAATTACAATAAATAAAATATCTTGTGGGGTTTATACTAAATAAATGGTATGTATATTTAAATCAATTTTTCTTTCAGAGTGTCCTGAAATAATATTTATAATAAATTCCCGCAATCATTATTTTCCTTACGGCTTATAACTTTTAGCAATCCTAACTTAAACTTAAAAGGCCCAAACAACATTTATATATGTACATATCTATGCAAGTCTGATTAATTCTGCCGGATGCAATATCTGAATGAGTATCCTAAAATTTTATACTATAGCTCCATTGCAGTTTATGCACAGTCTTCCAAAAAATTATATACACGGGTAGAATATTAAAAAATCAGAGAAAAATATTAAGTAAAAAAGTTGGCGCAAACTCATAGTTTTCGAGTTATGGACCTTTAAATTTTCGATATACGTATAGATGAAGTTGCGATTTTCATTACATTTCCAAAGTTATTTAGGCAAAATTGGTATCATTCGAAAGCCTCCCAATAGGTATATTTGGACATGTGAAATTGTTTTATTTTTTAATACGTTAGGAAGCCGTACGAATTTTTGAATATGTAAAGGCTTTGGATAAAGAATAAAAAATATTTATTCTAGATAAACTTTAGTCAGCGACTTCGAAGTTTGTTATACCATGGAGGCGAAAATCTCTCCGCTCGGCCAATGGGCGGTTGTTATACCATTAAGGAGAAAATCCCTCCGCCAGGCCGAAGGCCCGCTATGCAAAGAAATTTTAGCGAAGCTGGTATTTTTTATACCATATAAGAGAAACTCCCACCGCCCGGCCGAAAGCCGGCATTGCAGGGAAATTTTGGTCAGCGAAACCAGTGTTTGTTATACCATCCAATTTTGTTAGTTAATCGGGTGTTATTTAATAAAATTTGAAACATACGTTCGTTTTTATAAAATTATGATATTTTATATTAAGATAGACCACGTTCGTCTAAAAATGTTTAAAAACTGTGTTATCATTCAAGGAATTCAAAAACGTTTCCATAGTATATATATATCTATTCAAAGGCATTCGAGAGATATCAAATTTTTAAAAATTGTACTAGCATTTAAGGAATTAAAAAACGTTTCCATTCGAGTGATATCAAATTTGTATAAATATTTTGAGAAATGTAGTGAAAATTGCAATTTCATTCACACGTATATTAAAACTTCAGAGGTCTTCAACTTGGAAATTATGCGTTTTCGCTAACTTTTTATATATTCTTGCTATTTTTCAATTTTCTTCGTTATTTTGGCCCTGTAGGCTTGTATTACAAATAAATTGAATAAATAATAATAAAATAATAATAAATTGCACAGCACGACATTTTGAATTTATATTGCCCTTGATCCATCAGAGATTATTAATATCGGAATTCTAGCTGCGATTATAAAGAAATTCAGTACATCATTATAAATCTATCATGTTATGCTACCCGAATCTTCACTTTAGCGTTTGTTTGAAAAGATCTACGATTGTCATTGCGTTGCGTAGAATAATGTTAAGTTGATATATGTAATACTAGGAAGACAACTGCGACGAATTTTGCCGTTAGCCACGAAATACTCGTTGTATAAATTAGTCGTGTGAAGCATATTATTTACGAACTGTAGTATAACATTGTTTACTCTCCGTGCAAAGAAAAAATTAATATAAATACTAAGGGGCCATATTAAGAGTAAACCTATATAAATCTCATTCGAAAGAGGGATTTTTAAGTGCCAATCCCCAGATAACGAAGCTATTCTTTCGCACAACTACATTCCAAACAATAACAATATTTTTAATGTGGTTTTTGTTTTAAATATAGTTGTGCAACGAACGATCAGCTGCGTTATCCGGGAATTGGCACTAAATCTATTTCAACTTTCGCTGAGTATGACGAATTTCGATCAACACCATGGCTGTGTGCATTTTCATATACATCAATTTGTATAATTTTTGGCGACGAATATTCGCGACCAAAAATTTGTCCTTTGGCAGTTGTGTTCCTAGCATTATGCTAGGAACATAACTGCGACGAACGACGAATTTCGCTGTTTTGTTTATCGTTCGTTGACGAAACAATTAGAAATAAATCTATTTCAACTTTCGCTGTGTATGACGAATTTCGACCAACACCACGATTTTGTGCATTTTCTTATGCACTAATGTGTTTTATTTTTGGCAACAAATATTCGCGACGAAAAATTCGTCGTTTGACGCAGTTGTGTTCCTAGCATAAGATGTAGTTTATGAACTGCCGAATACATTTATTTAATAATACATGCTGTTATTTAATTATTTTATATTTATCTTTTGATATTTGTTATGTTGTTTAAAACTCGAAAAAGAGCTAAAGGCAACAAATCCGTTGTTTTGCGCCTTGTATTTACAAACCAATTTATTTGAGTGCAAAATAGATGCGGCATGAAAGAAGAAACTGTTTTCAATACCATGGCCCTAATATATTTGTTAACTTTTCCAGAGAAAAAGTTTTAATCAATAAAATATTGAATTTTGATTTTTAAATATTTGGATCTTAAGTGTTAAAAAGTCGCATGTATTATCGATGACTTAATGTAGTAAATAAAATAAATACAAATAAACTAAGGTATGAGCGGATAAAATATTACACCAAAAACTGAGCGAAAATTATACTGTTTAGCAAAAAACATTTTTTTGCAGTCTTTTGAACAAAAGTACGTAAAATTCCTATATGGATTCTGATGGGTTTTATTTAATTCTGCCTTCAGTCTTTCTACATCATGCAGGGACAGTTCTACAATCCCGGTTAGTTTTACACCAAAACTTTATCGACTAATCTTATATATTTCGCCATAAAACACCAATAAATGCGATATAAAATTTTGCAAAAAATATCACTTTCTACTTTTTTTTGTTTTATAGTCATTCAAAAAATAATGGTGCAAAAAACTTGTTTGATGCAAAATCTGTTAGATTTCTTATTTTCAAAGTGCAACAAAAAATACATATCTTCGATATTTTAAATTATTCTAAAGCAGAATATCTAAGAAAGCTATAAACCATAAAAATTTAGTGCCAAGTGTTGATTTTATTCAAAATTAAAAGCAGTTTACGCCCTGCTGAAAATTTTGTAAAATTCACTGGTTCCACAAACAAGCATTTATATTTTCGTAAAGATTGCATTTCATTCGTTGCACAAATTGTTAAATATGGGCAACTACTATCCATTGCGGAAAAAATTAGCATTTATCAACTGAATATCAGGGCTTATTGATTTTTTATGTTATGGTATGTAGCTTTTAGAAAAAGTGTAAAATTTGGTAAATATACATACATTACAATACTTTATGTTATGTATGTATATTTACCAAATTTCATTAAATAAATTTTCATTAAATAAAACTCAATTAAAAACTAACTTTATAAAATTTTAATTTTAAAATTATTTCATTGCTACACGTGTTCTTTCTTTAATAGTCAAATAAAATTTAAACTTTTTCCAAAATTTTTTGCAATAACCAAGTAAAAATTTTTAATTCAAATTTATTTTAAGATAAAAAAAATTGTACATCCTTTTTGTTTTATTACTCCATCCCATCTCCTGGTCATTCCATTAACTAAGTAATTTGTTACATGTGCTGATATTTTGCCATTCTTGTGAGATAATTTTTTTAACTATTCGAACCTAATTTCTCAACAGTTTGTTAACATTTACTTTTAATATATTAAGATAACGTGTTTTATCCATAAGTTGGTCGATAAACATTCACTTTCGGTGAACATATACAGCCCCAAACCATTACACTTTCTTCACCACGTCTAACTGAATATATAGTGTTGTTTTTATCAAATCCACTGTTTGGTTTTCGCCAAACTAATGTTTTGTCATCTGATTGAAAAATGTTAAACTTGATCTAGTCAGAGAATAGCACATTCTTACAAAAGGCGTCTCCCTTGTTCTTATATTCTATGAGCGGTTTTCTCCTAGCTACTCTTCATACCCAGCACGGTGTAGCGTTCTGCGTACAGTTTTACCGTGAGTTTCCTTCCCAAAATCTTCTTTAACATCTGCTCAAGTCAATTCTAGGTTCTTTTTAATTTTTCGGACTATTTGCGCTTCTCTGATAGTAAGAGCTCCTGGTCGACCGGTACGTTTTTTGCTAGCCAAATTTGTTGAATCAACATTATATAATTTTTTGAAATTTAAATTTTAAAATATCGAAATGTTAAATTTTTATAGTGTTCGTCCGCGAACGAATTTAATACAAAGGAATTTAATTTTTCATATTACAAAGAACTATTATTTTTCGTTCGCGAATTTTATACATAAAAACCGTGAGTGAAGTTGAAAACCCGAGAAGAATTAAATTCTGCTCGCGAATTTAACAATAAAGTTCGTGAGAGAATTAATTTAATTCGTAAGTGAATTTAATAGCTAATTTCGCTAATTATTTCGAACAGACTTAAAATAAAACCATAATTCGTATAAATTAAAAATCATCTTTTGATGATTTTTAAATTATCATAAGAAGCAGCGGATGGCTATACTAGCAGCATGTAACGCTACACTAAAAGGTTCCCGCATCTCCTTTCCATTCCCGTCCATCCTTTCCACTCACTATCATTTTCCTATAACTTTTCTTCTTCACTTTACTATTTTATCTTTTCAGGCAATCACAAAGGGAACGACTATAGGACCCAAGTAAGCTGGACAACCTAGATTATTCCGGGTATCCAGCGGCCTGCCTATCTAACCTAACCTAAACTATCAAATTACATTTCGGATCAAAAATCATTAAAAATGTGTTAAAATTATCGTTCTGCAAAAACAAAAAGAACTCTTTTCATTGTTCTTCTTGCTTGCAAAATTCTGTTCGCGAATTTTATTTTTAAATATTTTAACGTTTAGAACTTTGTCAAATATTCTGAGCATTAATGTCTACCAATTCCATAAATTTTTATCCGCCAATCTTCTGTGGTTCTTTTGGAATTTAGATAACTTCCTAGAAATTTTATCATTTTTAACATTTGTATATTTTAACTTCTGTTACTAATTAGCTAGGTTAGGTTAGGTTGTACAGGCCGCCAGTTTCATGAAACCAGCCCACTTGGGTCCTTTTGGTCCCGTTGTGTTGCCTGAGGGAGAAGTGCAGTCCGCGAGACTTACACTTCCCCCGACGGTTCAGATTCAAACCAACCCGAAAGCCGGATAAAGGAATCCAGTCCGTTCACTCGGCATTCCGATATATCTGCTAAACCGTGCAGCATCGGTCCGCCTAAGTACAGCGCTCTCATAGAACTGAGAGCCGGGCATCGACAGAGGAAATGCTCAACACTTTCCTCCTCGTCCTCATCCCCGCAACTTCTGCAGAAATCATTAAATGGAAGATTTAACCTCCTAGCATGCGTCCCTATGAGATAATGTCCTTTCAGAACTGCCACCAAGGTACGCAACCTTTGACGGGGAAAACCCTTTAAGACCGCAGTTCTACTACGATCATACGCAGGCCATGTCAGCCTTGCTACTCGGCAGGTGACCTCACCAGACCATCTGTCCTGCGCAGTCCCTACAAGTTGACGCTGCACTTGCTTTTTAACGCTTGTTAAGCGGGACTCCAACCATCGTATCAATGTCCCCTCTCTGTAGACGAGCTCCGGCTTTCGCCAGCTCATCCGCCACAATATTTCCGGGCACTCCACTGTGCCCCGGTACCCAGAAAAGCTCCAGGCTCGAATGTCTCGCTATCTCATTAAGAGATATCCGGCATTCCTGAACCAACCTGGACTTCGTATAGACACCCATTTAAGGCAGGCCGTAAAAATCCGAATCAACCATGGCATGATCAGTTCCGCAATATTTTGCAAGTCTGCTGGTATAATACCATCCGGACCCGGTGATTTATATGGGCCAAAGCTCTTCAACGCCCAAAGGACCCGGTTCCTATCGACAGAGAAACATACTTCTCCTTGTCTGTTTCGTTCAACGGCCATACCTGCCCCCGTGTAGGGTGTACAGCCTGGAAAATGCGTATCCATGAGTACCTCAAGGGTCTCCTGGCCGCTGGTTGTCCAATTATCACATTGTTTCTTTATGAAACCTGGTATGGACTGCGTGGTCGATATGATTTTGCGAAGCCTACTTGTCTCAGAGGCTCCTTCTACGCCACTGCAGAAGGATATCCAAGACCTCCGCTTTGCATTTCTTATCATATTTTTAAATCTGTTTACTTAGGCTTTGTACTCCGACCAGTCTCCCAGTCTTTTTGCCTCATTGAAAAGTCTGCGAGACTCTTTTCGAGCTCTCGCTATCTCTAAGTTCCACCATGGTGGTTTACTCTTACCTCGGCACACGCTAGGTCTGCACGATTCCGAGATAGCTGTATCAAAAGACTCAGTTAGTAAGTCTACAGCTCTCTCAATATCCTCACAACCTCTTATAGTAGGAGGATCCGGAAGAAGGTTCGAGAGAACTCTACCCTGTTCCTCCCAATTCGTCCTCTTCCTGTTTCTTCTTGGGACTAACCCTATTTCCTGAATTCCTATTTCAAACTCAATATACCTGTGATCAGAAAATGAAAAGTCATTCGACACCTTCCATCCGTTGATCATATCAGCATGCCTAGTACTAACTAGCGTAATATCCAGAACCTCTCTTCTATTTACCACAACAAAAGTAGGTTCCGACCCAACGTTCACAACGTTTAAATTTGCGCATAGTATGAAATCAAAAATCGACTCACCTCTTGCATTTGTGTCGGAGCTGCCCCACACCATGTGATGTGCGTTTGCATCGGCTCCTATTATTACTGGCAGGTTTCTCTCACCAGCCATCCGAACAACATCGCGAACTTTAGTTGGTGGTGGTTCGCACTAACCACCACCATTAGCTAGTTTTTTGATATTCTAATAGGTGATGGGGTATGGGTTAACTTTAATTTATTTTTGGGTTGGTGTTTCCAAAAATGTGCCCACAATTGGGTTTGGAATACATAGCCCCAAATTTTGTATGTTTAACAGAGTTATGTTAACTCCTTAACATAATGATTAAAATCCAGGGTTATAAAATTGAAAATTTATCTTTACACACATATTTTTTGATTGGCATAAATATTGGAAGGTAATAAAGTAAATAAGAAAAAACTTAACTGTTAAAATTAATATTTTAGCTTTGGAGATACGTACGCATTTACTTTCATAAACAGGAATCACGGGGTTTTAGCCGGCGATTTTAATTTTTTTTTAAGCTTTGGCTTTCTGTTAAAATAATCCTTCCTAATATAATAGTTACTTTTCGACAAACCTAGACGACGAAATTAAGGATTATCACATAATCATATTAAGGATTACCCTAATATATATAAATGCATACGTACGCAAGCCTTGTAATGTTTATCAGGTACACTATACTCGTATTGTTTTATATGAAGTTAAAGAAAAGAAAAAAAATTAAAATCAAAACTTGTTGCAAAAATTTTCGTTGAACGTGAAATGAAAAACAAATTAATGAAACAAGTTTCTCCATAAAAACTTAGGAGGAAAGAAAAAAAATGATACAATCGAATCTATAGTTGACAGCACTTGGGAAGCTATTGAAAAGAAACATATGTTTCTTGTACTAATTTTTTTTAAACTCAAAATTTTATCATAAAATTTAGTTTAATTTTCAGCAAAGCCTGTAAAAACCTGTAGCTAATTTCATGTATATGAAATGAACACGTATCCCAATATATAGAAGAAACTCCGTACCAACGATCACTCTTCTCTCCCATTTCTCCTATAAAAAGTTAAAAAGGTTACTCCGTAATAAAGAAAGGTAAACTATCGTACAAATTTTCTTACGTGCACTATAATGCGTATTTATAATTATCTTTTTATATATTTTTTTGTTCGTTTTTTGTTTATATTGAAAATAACACTTACTCGCATTTCAAAAGTAGCATTTGCTACTTAAACGAAATTTGGACATAGAAATTTTTAACACTAATAGTTTTAATGCTTTTCATAAAAATTTCTCTAAACAGCACATTAAGTAAAAGGGCAAATTCTAAGGTTTTATAAATTTTGAGCCTCTATTGCTAATATTTGATAATTTTTTTACTAAATTTTGTGAACAACTTATAAAATTAACAAAAATATTTTTTTTCCCATTTTGGTGCGTTTTGAAATTTAAAGGTTGACAACGTTGTTGCCCCTATTCGAATTATTCGAAAATCGGGTTTAGAAAAAAGTCAAGTAATCGATTACCCTAGTTATCGCACAACATCAGCTTTCGCAACGGTAACTTGAGCAAGAAAGAGTGCAGGATATTTTTCTGAGTCGAATCTAAAATACTCTTTACAATAGTCACGTAATATATACTGCCTTATTTATAAAAAATCTTTCATGTTTACGAGTATTAAGCTCTTATTGCAGTAATTTCTATACAAAATTTGTGTAATAAGAGCTTAATAAACACGACAAATCTTTTATAAATAAGACCGATAGTATATATTACAAATTTGAACTAAATATGCTCGGTCCGATATCGAGGACAAAATTTGTTTGGCTTGTAATCGCCCTGCCTAAAACGTAATCTTTCATGCACATTTTCATGGAAAAATTTTAATTTTTTGTATTGTTGTGTCCTCCTTTTGTAACCAGAACTGATTTTCAGCAAAAAAAAAAAATTCAAGGAAAAACCGGTTATATATGGATCAATATCGGAAATTTTCATTTTTTGTATTTTGTAACCTCCTTTTATTATCAGAACTGCTTTTAAACACAAAAAAAATTGTTTAAGTTCGCTTACGAGACATTCACATTAAAAAATCAGTTTAGCCTATATCTTGGGTATATATGGACTGATATCGGAAATTTTCATTTTCTGTATTTTAGTAACCTCCTTTTTTCATACATTTATGTATTAAAATCTTAATACTAAACATAAAAAATTAAATAAATGCAGACAATAAAGTTTTATTTTGCGCGAACAATATCGGTAAAATCACCTATTTGACATTCTGATGATAGCATAGGTATCTCTTCTTCTCAATCGGGTATGGCCGTCAAAATTAAGTACGTTGCGTGCAATTTACTGATATACCTTGTCGCGTACTTAAAGAACTTTTCTTTTAAAAGCGTAACACACAGATCCTAGTTAATTCGTGAGTTTCTTACGTACCATGCAGTTGCAGTAATCGTCCAAAGAATTTTGTTTATTCGTCTTTGAACCTATTTATATTACCAGAACTACCTTTAACTAACTATTTGTGAGTTCGAGTCCAACTTCAGTCAAAAGGGGTTATTTTTAATTATAACAATAAATGCTGTGAAACAATAAGACCATAGAAAAACAGAAAAATAATTGAATACCACATAGCTATTTCCTAGTCGCTACACTACTCATCAGTACTGGGTTTCGAACTCGGTTGTTTCACAGCAATTATTGTTGTAATTAAAAATGATCCCTTTTCTTGACTGAAGTTGGACTCGCACTCACAACTACTTAGTTAATATCGTACATATGTAATAACTAAACAGTTCATTTATTAACGATTTATACATAAAATTTTTTTAAGTTCGCTTATGCGACACTTTCATGAAAAAATCGCTTTAGGCTATATCTCGGGTATACATTATCCGATATCGGAAATTTTTATTTTCTATATTTAAGTAACCTCCTTTTACTACTGCTGTTAGTACTTTTAAGCAAAAAAAGTTCTTTAAGTTCGTTTACGCGACATTTTCATGGAAAATCGGTTTAGGCTATATCTCCGATATATATTGATCGATATCGGGGGCACATTTTTTTGCCTTTTAATCGCTATGCCAAATAATTAATACCAAATAAACAATTTTTTTTTTTCAAAAATCTTCGTACAAAATAGCAAAAATTGAGTTTTTCGGATTTTTGGATATATCTCAGCAATTATACTGAATTTCAATAGTAAACTCATGAATCGATGGAGCAATAGAATGGTGAAAGAAAAAAGTTTCTAAGTCTAATGGCTTTCTCAGAAATGGTATTCTGAATATGTATACTTCATATGGTCGGAAATGAAAATTGTACAAATTACAAACGGAATCACAAACTTATATATACCCTCTACATTTTTGTGAAGGGTAGAAAAGTATTTCGGACATTACTTTCTTATACACGAATTTTATGTGATGGACGTGTATATTAAGTCGCTAGCAATTTTACTTTCTTTCAGGTTTTGTTCTTTCTTCATTGAACCATTTAATTTTAAAGAGAAAAAGTATTTTTTCCATCAGTTGGTAACATCTTGTGTTTTGCTTAATTTTTAATTTCTTTTTTTGAGGCTGCGCCATTGACGAATATCGTAAAAAAATTGTTTAACTATGTTTAAAGTGTAGAAATAAGGAAGAGGATTAATGCAGTGCTCGTATACAGGTTGTTGACTGAAAAAATATTTGTGTTTTTCATTTGAGAAAGAAAACTACACAAGTAATGATGTGCGTTAACGTGTGCTATTTACTTTGGAATTTTCTTTAAAGCAAAATAACTTTTTCATGGTTAAATTGCTTTTATTTTTACAAGTGTGTGCGAGTAGAAATACAAATATATATTTTTAAATTCTAATTTAATAACAATCTATACAAAGAGAAAAAGTATTTAAAAATAAAATATTTGTGCTGAACCTGAGCAGTTAATGTGATGAAATTATGTTTTTTTTTTTTTTGCATTTAACATGGACTTCCATGAAAAACAACAATATTAACAACTCAATAAAGCAGCCTGTTATTTATTTAGCTTGAAGAAAAATACGGCTGTTATATATTGGCTGCATTATATTAATACATAAATATGTATGTATGGATTTGTAATGTTACAATGTTTTCATTTGGCTGCTTGGTTGGTTTATTCGCTTTTACCAACTCTTGACTGATTTCGTAATTGAGCAAACGAATACCACATTGAACAACCTGATATAAGACAGTTGATTTAATTTTATACAAAAAGTTTACAACATCTTAAATATTGCTTAAGTTTGGATTTTTGATCAGCTGCTATTCAATGTACATATATATGTAAGTACTTATGTTGCCAACATAAATGTAATAACTAAGTATTGTATACTTTTAATTATTATTCTTGATTGCTTTTATAATCTGTTTTGATAATCCACCATAGATTTTACTCTTAAGCTTTTGGCATTAAACATGGGAATTGCTTTTAAGGTCAAAGTAATTAAACAAAAATTAGCAAAGATGAACAATATGCAGTTTCTTTTTGAAATTCAGCTAACGGACTAACAGTGTTAGAAATAATACAGTGAAAAGAAATTAGGCAATAACAGGCAGATGTTAAATTTACTAATACTTAAATATCCATGATGCGCCATGGCCCGAGTTCAACCCCGAAAATGGGTGAGCAGTGTAGCGGCTACGAAACAGCTACTTGCGCCCAACTCAAAAAAGTTTAATTATTTTTTCTGGTCTTCTTTAATATAAAAATTATTGATACAGCAAATTTGTATATATTATAAAAAAATCCTTCATAAGAAACTTAACCCTCTTGTGCCATTTAAAAAAAAAAATATTATTGCGTTTTAGCTTTTTCTAAAAGTAAAGAATATAAAAATGTCTTTTTTATATTCTTTTTTATATATAGGCGTTTACCATGGCTAAGTCAAACAAATGTACGAATAGTCGTCGTCTTGTTGCTCTTCACTGGAATTTTGTAGCGCCGAATAAGACAATCCATTCATTTCATTTATAATGCTGTAATCAGGCAGGCTCAACGCGTTTCCGTGATGATGTAATAATTGAAGCAATCGAAGTAGTAGGTAATAACAATTTTGCCAGTGATGCTGAACTTCCCCTTTAGGTAACACAAATCTCCGATTCCAGGATTGAATCTGACATGTTCAAACCTCACCAAACCAATGTTGATATGACACTCCATATCGCAAGCATCCTCAACCAAATCATCCATATCTTCTGCGTCAGTGTCGCTATCTAAATTCATCAAATCTAATATTTTTCCGATCTCTTTATCAGAAACCGATGACAGACTTTCCATGTCTATTAGAAATAATTTTTTATTTTCTGAGAGGTTCAACTTTCGAACTTACCTAATAGAGTTTTTTCCGAGTTTTCCTAAGATCGCCTTCAGACGGGCCAATTTCCAAGATTAGGAAAAAGCTCGCAAACTCTTTTCCCCCTTTTTTTATTCGTTTTTTGCTTTCCTTAGACAAACAGCGACACAGCAATAATTTTTACTTCTGACTGTGTAAACTTTTTGATATTTAAAAAAATTTTTTAAATTCACACTTATTGCAAAATAATTACTTTGTCCGTATTGCACAACTTTCCAACTTCAAATGACGGACATAAAGCATCAACTTACGTTCTAAATACAATAAAATAAATTTTTGGGCTTCCAAAAAAAAAAAAAAAAAAAAATTTTGGCACCGAATAAGCCAGCAATAAATTTATCCCGTCTAGTGGCGTTCTTGGGGGCTAGAGGGTTAAGAAACGAAAAACTTGAACTAAAACTCGATGTGCAATGTACAAAAAACCAAAAATCTAATATAAAGTTGGGGGAAAAAAAAAACAATAAATTAATATTCAAATATTAAATTTTAGAAAAATAACTGTGTTTTAGTTTAGTAAATGGAAAACGTTAAGACCAATAGTCTTTAAAATGGAATAAAAATGTTTTTCATATTCCTACTACTGTAAATAGAAATTATACCAGAGAAGCTTTTTTCTCAAACGCAGTTTTTCTAAGTGAAATGCAGTAGTAGAACATATTATGCGCAAACAGCTGCATTATAAAAATCGCTGATGTAGGTATTGAATTTGTTTACGCATTTTTGAGTTTGCTGCTGAGTTTGTTTAAGCAAAATAATGGAATAAAGATTTTTCAATCATTCATAATGTTCACAACTAATCATAGAACGCAGTGATGCATTTACGAACATTCCCTTACTTAGTTTCATTAGCAAACAAAAGTATTGTTCTGTATCTTTCAATTATCAAAATATATGTTATTTTTTTAGTGTTGTATTTATTATATATTCCGCTACTACCTGGTGATGTTTGCGTACCTATATACTTTTTTTTTGCTTTTTGGAAACACTGTCCGTTTGAAAATGAGGAAATTAAACAAATAGTGCGCAGGCGTATTGACTTTTTTTAAATCTGTGATTTGGCTACACGCTGTCTTTTAGCTAGCTACAAGCTGTTTTTCATCGTCTGCCTTATCTGCCACACGCACCAATGCGCACCATGTGTGCATATATGTGTGTTGTATGCATGTATATAAAAGTAACACGTTTTTTTCTTTTTGGAAAAAGTACTTGATATTTTTACTGTTTGGCTATCAGAAGTTTTAATGGTCAAATTTTGTTACCTATTTAATTAATTAAGCTTTATCATTTAAAATTTATTTTGCATTATTATGTATATGCGCTTTTTTATATTTATAGATAAAAAAAACTGATAGGTTTTGTGTGGTGTGTGCCCAATATTATTTTGCCAACAATATTTCACCAACTCAATAGCAATAACAAAAAATAATAATAATAAACTTTCTCCACCTGTTAAGCCCAACCTGTATATAAATAAGTGTTTATAAAATTTGTATATGCGCAACCAGTTTGTTGTTGCAGTTTTCATAGAGACTGCATATTATGCATAAGTGGCATGGCGAGTTATTACCAAATCAAATATTTCATGTCATACTCATACCAACATAATGACTGAATTTTGTTATTTACAACTAAAAAAAAAAAAACAATTTTAATACTCGGGTTATTTATTAAATTTATAAACAAAATCAAAAATCAGTTGTATGTGTAGGTGCCATCACGCGTGCGCTCCTTTATTTTTATTTTAATGAGTATGATTGCATTTGTTAGTTTGTTTCATCATTCATTCATCTTTTTTTCCATTTGAATTGTTTTTCTTGATTTTGGATTTTTATAAAGACACATTAAAAACTATTTTTCTATTACACATGTGTGTATATTTATTTATGTGCATATTGAAATACTGTTGTTCGTAACACAGTGAGACGGGGATGGAATTTAATAACTAATTTTTTTAAAGTTTTAGTTTGTTGAATAGTTTTCTATAAAGTTATTCTGCTTAATATATTCTTAATTTATTTTTATATTGCCTACGCATCACACAATTTGTAAGACAATTGGTATAGTTAGTACCTATCCAAATATATGTATTTGAAATAATTTTTAGTATTGTAATTTTTTTTATTTAAATGCTTTTTATATAAATCAATGTAAGAACCGTTTTTCGTCAAGAGGTTGCCTTTATTAGTTAGATTCCCCCATTTTCGGCCGTAATCCTAATATACCTTATATACAGTTTTTAATTTGGTTTATCAGACCAACTGTTTACTTATTACGAACAGAATATGGAATTGAATTAGGTCAGCATCTGCCTTGACGGCTTTTCGAATGATGTACCAACTCGAAGGGAACAATTCACTAGCGCCCCCGTGTGGCTTGCAAGGTTCACACAAGTCGCAACTTTTGCCATGAGTTTGTAGCTATATGAACAGATCGCGTTCTAAAGAGCTCGGGTCTTCTAATCTCTCCTGGATGCAATTTCCTAGACAGTCAATAGAAGACAATAGGTTAATGAGTTGGTGGGCCGAAGTCCATTGAGAGCATTAGTCTTTAACCTTACATTATATCTGTGCCAATATGGAAGAGTAGCTTGTGTCGAATATTGTAGTTTTGAGATATTCGCATTTTTGTTGAACTTTTCTTCAACAAATTTTTTTGCTATGAATCTCTATCCTATTAGCAACTAATGTTTTAAAAAATTGTAAGTCAATTTAAAAGATTTTGTATCTTTTATACTTAAGCGCCTTTGCAATACTGAACGTTTTTTATTTTTATTTTGGACCAGTACTCAGGGGATGACCCCTACATATGCAGTGCCAGAACTAGGAAAATGGGTTGTGAGGATGGGCAAAGAGGGAGTAGTGTTTGCTATTTTATAGCAGTATAAATAGCTTAAGCGCATTTGTTGAAATAATAACTGTGTATCAGAGGTTCAATTAGTCGCATAGATGTCGGCGGCGGCGACTCGGCAGAAAAAAGGTCGGTGGCGGCTAAAAGCTGGCTGTAGCCGACATATATGCTTTTTCACGTACATGTAGTATTATTTTAATTTATTATATTACATGCCAAACTATTGTTGAAAAAAGTACGTTTTTAGACAAATACCTTCCTCACTATTTTTAATCTAATTTCATAAACATTTTAAGCTAATTATATAAAAACTTTCGTTGTACAAATTTACTAAATACCGCTGATTTATTCAAACGACGTCATAGTTAAAAATATACACATACTTTTTTCGAGCCAACCATGCAGAATTGTTAACAATACTATCCTTTGTACTGTTCCATAAATTCATTCAAATAACTTTTGAACTGCCTCTTTAAGGAGCTATCTTCTAAACTTACATATTTTCTTAGACCAGTATGGAAATTAAAAATGTAAAAAGTGTTATTTTTTTCGAAACTATGGCTTTTCATTCACTTATTAAAGGCACCCACAGATGATATGTTTTTACGTCTGTTTTTTTTTTTTTTAATATGTAATTTCTGATGTATTTTTTCATGTCTGTCAAAATTATAATATTTACAGACGGTTTGTAAAATTTGCTCACAAACGTACATGTACATTTACGTCTGACATTATCTATGTTTTTTATTATTATAAAAAAAAAATTATTTAAAACATATTAAAATATTAATTCGTTAAAATTTCCTCAAGCCGAATAATTATACCGCCCAAAGTAAACCGCTGCTGAATTGTTCGCAAGGCGTAGAGTTCTAATGTCATGTGATTACTAACAAAATAAAATACACTCTATTTGCAATTTTGTCAGTTGACTTTGCTCATGTTTTTTACAAAAGCAATGTTATTGAGGTAACAGACGACATGTAGGCATTTTACATTGTGAAAAATGACATCTACATTGTTAAAAACATATCGTGTGTTATCACTTTACAATCAAACGAACGCAGTGAAACAAGTTATACTAAAAATTATTTCTAATTTATATATATTATAGATATGTTAACAGGGCAATTTGTTACGTGTTTTTGTCATCGGCAGAGGTAGCAAAGCGACGGAGCTAAAAGGAAACTATGTTGAGAAATAAATGGTTTAAAAAAAGTTTCCTATTTAGGTAACTTCAATATCAATCCGCCTTCGTATCTACATAAATTTATGTATCAAATGCTGAATTTAATGCAAGTAATCAAATAACCCTCTTGCAACCCAATATTTTCCCAAGTTTACGAAACTAATGGAACAGCACAATAGGCAGATGTATCATCAAAGACATATTTTTGAAATCTATAACAATTAGCTATAAAATTGTAGACATTAATTTTATTGATCAATTAATTCCAAATACTAAAAATACATACATAGGTGTACAATTTTGCTTCCGCCGTTTTTTCCGAAATTATAGGCTTTATTGTAAAAAACTGTTTTTACATTTATGATTCAAAGTACTGTCCATTGCTGGCGACTACTTTCTCCTATCTTTCGGAAAGCGTACGAGTCCCGCATTGAAAAATCCAATTTTTTACTTCTTCATAAGACCGGAAGTGCTGGTCAGGTGGACCGTGTGACAGTGATTAAAAATGCGATAGTCCGAGGCAGCAGCGTCTGGAGAATACGCGGGTGAGGTAGGACTTCTCATTTTCAACGTTTCCAATTGCATTCGAAAACGATTGTCTGTGATTGTTTCAGTTGGTTTTAACAACTCATAATACACTCTAAATACTGGGCATGGCCTTGGAACTGTTAATAAAAAAAATTCGGTTTAATCGTCGACGTGGAAGCATGGCCGGGATATCCCAATCATCTTCTGCGCTTGGGATTATCGTAATGACCCCATTTTTCGTCGTTTCCGTCCCCAGTCACAATGCGATACAGAACCCCCTTTTGGCTGTTCACAGACAAAAAAAAAAGGCCGTTCAACATCTCTCGGCTGCTACTCGTACGGCAGCCAATTTCCTTGTTTCTGAACTATTTCCATGACTTCCAGGCATTTTAAAATGGCTTGTTTTTTCACTCCCAATGATCCTGCCAATTCTTGTTGCGTTTGACACAAGTCTTAATCAAGTAATGCCTCCAATTCTGCATCTTCGAAAATGTTCTCTCTTACACCGCCATGCTGGTCTTCGACGTCAAAATCACCGTTCTTAAAGCGTTGAAACCACTCTCGGTACGTTCTTTCACTAATAGCGACCTCACCATAGATATTTGAGAGCATTCGATGAGCCTCCGTCGCAGATTTCTTCATATTAAAGCTGGAAACTAAAACCTTCCGCAAATTATGACAATTTGGCTCGAAAGCTGCCATGTCAAGAATAACTGTATGATGCAGACACGAATCGATGGTGTTATTTTAGCAAATACCTAAGCTTAATGTATAACATCTACGATCTATTTATTTTGACTGCCACTTATCGCTACAGCCGGCTGAGGCAAATTTGTACACCTAATATAATATTTAAACCTAATAGTGACCTACTTTTAATTTTAAGTATCAACAATTTAATATTTTTTATGAGTTTTTACTATTAAGTAGAATTTGGTTTCGTTAAGATGTAATAAACATTTTAAATAATGCACATGTACTACTGCACCATACATTTGTTCATACACACATACTTACATATTTATACATATACATACATATATGCATACACATAAGCAACGTTTTGCGTACCAGCGTCATACTCATATAAACAACTCAACCACCGATTTTATTTATAATTCCTTCGTACTAAGTAAGTACAAAAAAAAAAAATATTAAAAGAAGAAATAATTATTTAATTCATATTAGTATTTTTCAAGTTTATTATGTATAGGATTGTATCATGCCATACATATTAATTATAATTTTATACACATTTATATATAACGCAAAGATTCAGTTTTATGTGTGTACTCGTATGTAAGTGTGTGGTTGCAGTCTTTAAACTTCTTCCTTTCTTTTCTTGCAGTAATAATGGCAGAAAAATGTCATTTTGTTTATTTTTCTTTTTTTTTTCTTTTTTCTATATTTAAGTTTGTTTTTCATTACTTTGATGTTATTGTTAAATGCATTTTTTCTTAATAAATTACAAGAAAATTACAATGCACCACTATGCATACACAAATATTTCCGTAAACATTTCAATTAACTTTTTCTAAAAAGAGTTGTTAAGGGCAGAGATCTGCAACCGGTAGCTTTTTTAATGATCTTAATACACCCGTCTTAAATTGAGTTGCGGTGCATATTATTTGCACAAGTATGTTTTCTACTCGTTAGAGCTTTCGTAACTAGAGTATATAACATACCCAATCAAATTTGCATGCGGTGGCTGCTTGATTTGGTTTCTCAATTATTTTTCCACATTCGGGCAATCGAACTCGTACTTCTTTTTAACAACGAAAATAATATTTGTAAGAGTTTGCAGTCACACATTTACCTTACCCATTAGATTGTGCGTGTTCAGTTTTATGTATTTACTCACTTACACTCAGTAAACGTATTCGTACTAAGCGCGGCGTTGCCAGAAGGTTTTTAAAACATCATGTTTTGAAGAAAATATATACACATCTTTCATTTGAACATATTTAGTACAAAACCGGTACAAATAATAACGTCCACAAATAAAATAGATTTTTTTTATGAAGCCCATTTTCATAAAATTTCTTTTATTTTTTGTTCCTTCACTTATAATAATTTTTATTGCTTGGTTTTAATCCATAATCACAAGTTACACATACATATAACCAATTGTGGAAAAAAGTTTGTTTAAATTGAATTTTCGTTCCAAATTTTTCAGCAAAAAAAAAATTTTAAATCATTTTTCAGTATGCTACTTTCAAAATCGTCAACATGGTTGTAAATTATTAAATCTGGCAGCCGCGATTTCAGTTAATGTTAAATAAAAGGTGTCGCATATACACAACAAAAGAATATATCGAGAATCTTGTTTTTACAAGTTGATTTTGTGACAACGTCATGTATGTATTATTAAAAAAACGATTAGCAACCAAAACAGAAAATACTCAAAATGTTTCTCTTGCTAAATGCTAGTAAAAACAACAACATTCTTTTTAGTGGTCATTTCTTTTAGGCTTCAAAAAATACACAAGATACGAAAGTGACTGGATACATTTTTGATGTATCAAGATTTCGCAGACAAACGACAGGTATATATACCACCATCAATTTTTAAGAGTGTTCAAAATACACTTATGGTTGCGGTACACCGGTGCATGTCTCTGGTTAAGGGGTTCTTCTTTATAGTATGCATGTAAATGTATATGTATGTGCTTTGTAGCTATGCGTAAAAAACGGCTTAATGAAAGAAAATTCTAAAATGTAATTCTTATGAAACGACGACTTTAACGTAGTTTTTTAAGAGAAGAAATTAGCTATTGATGCCAGAATTGCGTGTAGGCAGTCGCATAGTTTTATTCAGTCATAGATTAATAAAAATGTAACAAATTTATAATAAAAAAAAAAAAATGTTTAATAAACATTTAAAAGCTGTAACTCTTAGGCTTAAATTAATTCTAGCAAACGTTCAGGAAATGTTATTTTTTTAATATGATAATTTTACTTAAACACGGCTATAAAGTTTGGCTAAAAACGTTTTGTAGCAATTGCCGGACTTTCAATACAAGTATATAAAGGGCGTTTTTACAGAGGTATAAAGCTTTGAAATGGAGTAAAACAAATATGAAATTTACTTTATTCGAAAACCAATGTTCTGGCATTATTTAAATATGACTTCCACCGCTGACCCGGTCGTTGTCTGGTACAATTTTCGATGATCTTTTCAAAGATATGTGCCCATATATCGGCAATAACGCGGCGAAAGTTGTTCTACAAGTGGTTAATCGTTTCGGGTTTATTGGCGTAGAGGCGTTACATCGTACTATCTTGGCGGCCAATTCACGGGTTCGAAACGTGAAACTATTCTGTTACAAAACGCTTTCTTCAATAAATCAATTGTGGCGCTAGCTGTGTGACATATTGCTTTGTCTTGTTGAAACCGCAACCCCTTCACATTATGGTAGTTCAATTGATGAAAAGTTAGTCATCATGGCTCTATAGCGCTCATTATTAAGTGTACGTTTTAGCCAGCATTGTTTTAAAAGATTCCACCAGCCCATGAAACGCACCAAACAGTCGGTTTTTCTAGATGTAGCGATGTCTCAAGATACACTTGGGGATTGCCATCACTACAAATACAGCAGTTCTGTTTAATGACGTATCCATGTAAATAAAAGTGAGCTTCATTGCTACGCAAAACTCTCTTAAGAAAATTGGAATCAACGGCACTCTTGTTTTGGATCCTCTTGCACAGTTTGGAAGCATTGTTCAGTATATTCATGTTGACATGCCAAACCAAACTAAACAAATGACAAAATGACCGTCAATTAAGAAATGCTGCAACTTAAAAGGTTATACCTGTATAAAAACCACCCTTTATTAATTAAAGTAACATTCCAATTCCAAAGAAATGTTTAGTTTTTATAGACCGTCTTCTAAATTATTTTGAAAGTAATTCTATTTAAAATAAAAACCTGTTTTCTTTATACAGTATCATCATGATAATTCGTACACCGTTTAACCGAAAATCTTAATAATTGCATGGTGCGGTGAAAAAATCGAGTTAAATGTTATTTCGAAAAGGTGACTCAAAATTGCCGATGGTCTTTAAATTCCTTCTAACGTTTTTCTTACAATTTTATTATCTTTTTTTTTTTTTTGATTTAGGTTTATAAAGAAGACTTGGAGGATTTAAATAGTGCACAACTGAACAACGTTCCCAAATCGTTTTATTTTTCGTTAGCAAAACTTCAGGATGTTCTGCTGTTGGTTTCGTCGTTAACTACTACAGTATACCCCGTATATTTACCCATCGCTTTAATGCCTTTTTCGTTTATTCACCCATTATATTCTATCCCCGTTTATTTTTCACTTATTTTCATGCAAAAATGTACGGTTAATTAACTTTCTTTTAATTGCCCATTTTGGATAATTACCCAAATTATTGCATCCCAAATCCAAAAACTCCTTAAAAATTCTTTTATTTGTTTACCCAACACTGCCTACCAATACACCCAACTCTGTTGACAGATTTGTCACTTGTTAAACATAAAGGGTAAATTTTTGTGAATCCAGCTAATTTGTTTTTTAACGTTCTGATACGCTTTTGTTATATACATACTTGCATGTCCTGTTATTGTTTTCTATATATGTACGTACTTATATATATGTACGTATAATTTTAGTGATATGAATGTGTTAGTTTTTGTTTGTTTTTTTATTTTTTTTATACCCTTCACAAAAATGTTAAGGGTATATATAAGTTTGTGATTCCGTTTGTAATTTCTACAGTTTTTTTTTGCGACCCTATAAAGTATATATATTCTGAATCAGAATTAATGGAAAAGTCGATTAAGCGATGTCCGTCTGTCCGTCTGTCCGCTGTTGAAATACCGTTTCTGAGAAAACCATTAGACTTAGAAACTTTTTTCTTTCACCATTCTTTTACCCCATCGATTCATGGGTTTGCTATTGAAATTCAGTAATATCGGTCCACGTATAGCTGAGATATATTCAAAATTCCGAAAAAAGCCATTTTTTTTGCAGTTTTGTATGAAAATTTTTGAAAACAAAAGTTGTTCGTTTTGCTTCAAACTTCACACACTTATTAAGCATGGTGACTAAAAGACAAAAATTTTTTTTTTTAGATATCGGTCCATATATACCCGAGATATAGCCCAAATCGGATTTTAATGAAAATGTCGCATAAGCGAAGCTAAATAACTTTTTTTTGCTCAAAAGCAGTTCTGGTGATAAAATTAGGTTACATAAATATGGAAAATGAAAATTTCCGATATCGGTCCATATATACCCGAGATATAGCCCAAACCGGGTTTTTCATGAAAATGTCGCGTAAGCGAACTTAAACAACTTTTTTGTGCTCAAAAGCAGTTCTGGTAATGAAGTAGGGTCATATAAATATGAAAAATAAAAATTTTCGATATCAGTCCATATATACCCGAGATATAGCCTAGACCGCGGTTTTCATCAAAATGCCGCGTAAGCGAACTTAAACAACTTTTTTGTGCTCAAAAGTAGTTCTGGTAATGAAATTAGGTTACATAAATATGGAAAATGAAAATTTCCGATATTGGTCCATATATACCCGAGATATAGCCTAGACCGGGGTTTTCATGAAAATGCCACGTAAGCGAACTTAAACAACTTTTTTGTGCTCAAAAGCAGTTCTGGTAATGAAATTAGGTTACATAAATATGAAAAATGAAAATTTCCGATATCGGTCCATATATACCCGAGATATAGCCCAAATCGGGTTTTTCATGAAAATGCCGCGTAAGCGAACTTAAACAACTTTTTTGTGCTCAAAAGCAGTTCTGGTAATGAAGTAGAGTCATATAAATATGAAAAATGAAAATTTTTGATATCAGTCCATATATACCCGAGATATAGCCTAGACCGCGGTTTTCATCAAAATGCCGCGTAAGCGAACTTAAACAACTTTTTTGTGCTCAAAAGCAGTTCTGGTAATGAAATTAGGTTACATAAATATGGAAAATGAAAATTTCCGATATCGGTCCATATATACCCGAGATATAGCCTAGACCGGGGTTTTCATGAAAATGCCACGTAAGCGAACTTAAACAACTTTTTTGTGCTCAAAAGCAGTTCTGGTAATGAAATTAGGTTACATAAATATGGAAAATGAAAATTTCCGATATCGGTCCATATATACCCGAGATATAGCCTAGACCGGGGTTTTCATGAAAATGCCACGTAAGCGAACTTAAACAACTTTTTTGTGCTCAAAAGCAGTTCTGGTAATGAAATTAGGTTACATAAATATGAAAATGAAAATTTCCGATATCGGTCCATATATACCCGAGATATAGCCCAAATTGGGTTTTTCATGAAAATGTCGCGTAAGCGAACTTAAACAACTTTTTTGTGCTCAAAAGCAGTTCTGGTAATGAAGTAGGGTCATATAAATATGAAAAATGAAAATTTTCGATATCGGTCCATATATACCCGAGATATAGCCTAGACCGCGGTTTTCATGAAAATGCCGCGTAAGCGAACTTAAACAACTTTTTTGTGCTCAAAAGCAGTTCTGGTAATGAAATTAGGTTACATAAATATGGAAAATGAAAATTTCCGATATCGGTCCATATATACCCGAGATATAGCCTAGACCGGGGTTTTCATGAAAATGCCACGTAAGCGAACTTAAACAACTTTTTTGTGCTCAAAAGCAGTTCTGGTAATGAAATTAGGTTACATAAATATGGAAAATGAAAATTTCCGATATCGGTCCATATATACCCGAGATATAGCCTAGGCCGGGGTTTTCATGAAAATGCCACGTAAGCGAACTTAAACAACTTTTTTGTGCTCAAAAGCAGTTCTGGTAATGAAATTAGGTTACATAAATATGAAAAATGAAAATTTCCGATATCGGTCCATATATACCCGAGATATAGCCCAAATCGGGTTTTTCATGAAAATGTCGCGTAAGCGAACTTAAACAACTTTTTTGTGCTCAAAAGCAGTTCTAGTAATGAAATAGGGTCATATAAATATGAAAAATGAAAATTTTCGATATCGGTCCATATATACCCGAGATATAGCCTAGACCGGGGTTTTCATGAAAATGTCGCGTAAGCGAACTTAAACAACTTTTTTGTGCTCAAAAACAGTTCTGGTAATGAAATTAGGTTACATAAATATGGAAAATAGAAATTTCCGATATCGGTCCATATATACCCGAGATATAGCCTAGACCAGGGTTTTCATGAAAATGCCGCGTAAGCGAACTTAACAGCTTTTTTGTGCTCAAAAGCAGTTCTGGTAATGAAATTAGGTTACCTAAATATGGAAAATGAAAGTTTTCGATATCGGTCCATATATACCCGAGATATAGCCTAGAACGTGGTTTTCATGAAAACGCCGCGTCAGCGAAATTAAACAACTTTTGTTTGCTTAAAAGCAGTTCTGGTAATCAAATAAGGTTATATAAGTAGGGAAATTAAAATTTCCGATATCGGTCCATATATACCCGAGATATAGCGCAAACCGGGTTTTTCATGAAAATGTCGCGTAAGCGAACTTTAACAACTTTTTTTGCTTAAAAGCAGTTCTAATAGCAAAATAAGGTTATATAGGTATGGAAAATGAAAATTTCCGATATCGGTCCATATATACCCGAGATATAGCCCAAACCGGGTTTGTCATGAAAATGTCGCGTAAGCGAACTTAAACAACAATTTTTTTTTTTGCTTAAAACAGTTCTGGTAATAAGATGAGGTTATATAAATGTGGAAGATAAAAATTTCCGATATCGGTCCATATATACCCGAGATATAGCCTAGACCAGGGTTTTCATGAAAATGCCGCGTAAGCGAACTTAAACAGCTTTTTTGTGCTCAAAAGCAGTTCTGGTAATGAAATTAGGTTACCTAAATATGGAAAATGAAAATTTCCGATATCGGTCCATATGTACCCGAGATATAGCCCAAATCGGGTTTTTCATGAAAATGTCGCGTAAGCGAACTTAAACAATTTGTTGTGCTCAAAAGCAGTTCTGGTAATGAAATAAGGTTATATAAATTTGGAAAATTAAAGTTTTCGATATCGGTCCATATATACCCGAGATATAGCCTGAACCGATTTTTTCATTAAAAAAACTTTTTTTTTTTGCTGAAAAGCAATTCTTGTTATAAAAGAAGGTTACTAAAATACAGAAAATAGAAAATTCCGATATCGGTTCATATATAACCGAGCATATTCAGGCCACATTTTTAATATACTATACATATTCGTGACTATCGTGAAGGGTATTTTAGATTCGGCCCAGCCGAATATACTACACTCTTACTTGTTTATTTTGACAACTTCTTTTGCGTTTACATTTTATTTTGACGTATGTATGTAATGACTTTGATTTAATTTAGCGTCTCCGCTTTAATACCTTACTCGCTCAATTGCCCAAAAATCACAGCAACTTGAGTGAGGTAATTAAGCGGGGTTCACTGTAGATGGTTCTCGTTTTATAAAAATAAACTTTTCCTTTCAAATCACGCAACAAAAAGTTTTAAACACTTTTTATTTTCCTCATCCCTACGACTTCTACAAAAATGGAAGATTTAATCTTTACGGATGCGTTTATACGTGATAACGGCCCGTCAGAAACGTATGCAACCTGTGTCGGGACAGATCGGTTAAGACAATAGTCGTTATATTATCATACCTGGGACATGCAAAAGTCGAAATATGATAGGTAACCTCATTAGGTCATCTGTCCTGTACAGTGTCTAAAAATTTACGCAGTAACTAGTTCTTACAGCCCGTCTGTTTAAAATAAAAATATTTTAAACAAAAATTTTTACACATTATATGAGTTATTTCTGAATTAAAAATTTAGGTATTTTCATACATTATAAAATAAAATATTGAAATGTCCAGCAAAGCTCTAGTTTCGAATGTCTAGCTATTTCAATAACATTGATCTGGCATTCACGAAAGAACGCCATATAGGCTCCCTCTAAAGCACTATCAGAGCAAATTCTGATGCGCTCTGCGTATAAGTTATAGTACTTCAACCAGTTTTCCGTACTCAATATAGCCGCGATTTCATTCTGCGTCACGTTACACCCATTATGCGGCGTAAAGCTAAACCTCCTGTGATATAAGGGAAAAAGTTCCCTTGCCCAACTTGAATTCAATCACGTTCTCTCGACGATTTGTAACGACCGTACATGTTGGATTAATTACTTCAAATCTCTTGTTGGACAGTAGAGCTGGTAAGCAGTAATCGATATTCACCGAAATGTCCACTTTTCTTCTCATAAATGAAGGATAACCAATTATCGTATCTTACGCACTCTACTTGTCCATACGCTGATTCCGAATTCATAGGCATGAGTTTAGCCGACAGTAGTTCATCATTGCAAAATAAGCCTGTAAAAAACAAAATATTTTTTATGTATATTGAAGATTCCCCCCGGAGAACAGATTTTGCCTTGGCGTATTCCTAACCAGGGCACTCTGTTTTTCGGGTAAAGAGGGGAAGCGGTCCCTCGTTTGTTGTACCAAATAAAACCGGGAAGCCGCATGACTTATGTTGTGCTGTCTTCCGAAACCAAGGGTTTAAATTGGCAGAACGGGAATCAGCAAGGCCCCCGGGTGGTTCTGCTTGCAGTTCAACCCGGGCTGATCATGGTTGAGTTGAGTACCTTGGCTGAAACGCTCTGGCTGTGGGTGAAACCTAAAACGCAGGAAGGAGGTGTTAGTACCCTTGATAACTGTTTGGTGTGTGGCTTTTTTCAGGCACTACCAATCTCCCAAGGGTCTGTTGCCTTTACAACAGATACCTGTACTGTAAGGAACCAGTGATGATGGTTGACGGGTGAGTTGGTTTATGGGCTGATTCTTCTAGTGGGCTTCGGCCTACCAACTCATTAAGCCTTGTCTTCCATTGATTGCTGGGAAATTGCATACAGGACGGATTAGAAGGTCCGAACTCCTCAACAAGAAGTTGCTCATGTGGCTAAAATATATGGTAAAAATTGCTACCTGTGTGAGCCTAGCTGGTGAATCGTGAATAATTCACTCTCCGTGGAAATGGTCCATCATCAGATTAGGCCGCAAGGCAGTTGCTGATGTAAATCTTTTTCACAACTGTATATTGCCGATTATATAATAATAAAATTTTCGAAGGTGATTACAAATTCTACCAATTTTAAAATAAATTACAAATATGGAAATTTAATCACAAAAAATTAAATCGAAACAATTCTATTCCAAAGAATTTTTTCAAATTTTCAAATTATTATTAAAAATATTTCATTAAAATTCCAATTAACTTATTTTAATTATAACTTTAAACAATTAATATTCTTACCGGCTTCTGAATAAATGCGCCTAATTCCACATTAAGAATGAATTTAAATTCAACATCCATCTATCTAATTGCCTCGTATTAGATAAACTAAACCAACCCAACAACTTTAAATGCGTTGATAATTAACTTGGCAAAATGCAATTTCTCTAGTTTTCTAATTAAATACTCGTAGTAAATTCAAAGAATCATGAATGCTGTATTCGTACTGTATGTAAATAAGTAAAACTAAGTAATTTTTCGAATGCAGTTTGTACTCATCTTAAAATGCTGCAAGTTTTTCTGGCAATTAAAATGTTGTTTTATTTTACTGTGACAGGCGCAACATTCTTTATCGCAACATCCACCAACACTTGGTTAGTTAGTCACGTCATACAAATAATAATGTAAACGTCTAAATATTAACATAACATTGGCCGAAATTGAAAAGAAACTGTTTGAATATGATTTGAATATAAATATTAGTAAAAATGTGCAGCTTTAAAGTGTTGATACAATGTAGTCGTATAAATAATATCCGTCAGACAATCAGTTTTCTACGAGGTTAGTTTGTTTGGTTGGCCGAAATAAAAGAATTAACTTTTTTTTGATTTTTTACAACTCTACAACTTTTATTTTGTTTATTGAGGTGCGATCTTCCGCGCTTCTCGAAAGCTGTATCAGCAAAAAGAAATTTATGCTTAAATGTTGGAAATGGTATTTGTTAAACTGTGTATAAAGCGTTCTTTGAAGTTAAAACAAACAGCTTGTTTGGCTTTAACACTTTGCTGCCTAAGTAAATCTATCTTGAAACTGTGGCTGCGAAATATTTATGTACTCGTATTCACTATTTATTAAAACGCTGTTGAAATTTGCCCATAAACAAACATCAATATACCTACATTCTTATTTTGACTAAATTTTGAGTGAAGTTAATGTTAATGATGTTGATCTTGTTTGTGTTTTTATTGACCTATGTACATATGTACATACATACTCATATGCCTGTATATTTAAGTCCACTTGTGGAAGAGGTGTGTCTTACTTTTGTGTTGATGAAGAATACAAAGAACCAGAATAATGCCAAATGACAATCGTAAATACATGTCACATGTCTCATATTAAATAACATCTTATTATTAATGCTGATTTTAATGCCGCTTTCATAGAAAAAAAGACAGCATCCGCCATATACGAGTATGAACGGCATAAGCTAGACTAGTCTAGACGACTTTACAAGTGTGGAAGATTTTTAAAAGCTTTATTTGAAAGTGGGAAATTTTTGAAATATTGCACACAAAATGACAATAAGGTGGTGGCCAACCAATTCAACAATATTTAACGTTTTAGATTTGCTTAAAAATATTATACATTTTAGGGTTTTAAAATTAATTTAAATTTCTATAAGTTTTGTGTGTAGTACACAGAAAAATTTATAGTAAAAATAAAATTGATAAATTTTTTTTTTTGCAAAAATGATCAAATTTCGTGAGTTACGTATGTTCGATTTTCACATTTTTTTCCTGCTATGTTGCAACATATGTCTGTTATATATGTTGGCAATACCAGCCATTTCGGATTGTCAGTTTGTTTTTGACAGATAAAAAGGTTAGTCGTGTTTAAGTGTGCTCTTCGATTTTTGATTAAATTGACTAAACTTTGAGCGAAAACAACGTCGCATGGACATCGCTCAGGAGCTGTTGAACATGGTCAACAACGATCCAGATTTCCTCAAAAAGCTCATAACTAGTGACAAATCGTGGGTGTATGGCTATGACATTGAAAACCAAGTTTGGTCAAATGTGAAGGTTTTGCTCACTGTTTTATTCGACTGCAATGGCGTGGTGCATCATAAACTATTGCCACAAGGTCGTACGGTCAACAAGGAGTACTACCTTCAAGTTATGCGCCGTTTGCGCGAGGCAATTTGTCAGCGACGCACAGAAGTGTGGAAAGAACAATCATGGATTTTGCACCATGACAACGCACCAGCTCACACATCGATGCTAGTGCGTGAGTTTTTGGCAAAAAAAAAAAAACCGTGATCATGCCTCAACCATCGCATTCCCTGGACTTGGCCCCCGCTGACTTTTTCCTCTTCCCAAAACTGAACACCCCGATGAAAGGAGAGCGTTTTGCTACGATTGAGGAGATAAAAGTTAAAAGAAAAATCGAAACAGGAACTGTTGCCGATACCAAAAAGCAGAAGTGTTTCGAGGATTGGAAAAAACGCTGGCATACGCGTATTATATCTGAGGGGGATTACTTTAAAGGGGACAAAATAGTTATTGATGAATAAGTAATACTTTTCGAAAAAATTTAAATTAGCGGTTATTTTATTTATCAATCCTCATATATACATGGTTAAAAAAAATAATTTGGATATCATATTTTGTTGTTGTTGAAAAAATAGTTGCTTTCGATCAATAATTATTTTGAAACAATTTTTGTTTGAATCCCTGAATTCTTTTACAGTTTTGTATTCAAAAAGTATGTTAGCTGATTCAGCTAATTTCGTTACGGAATATGAAAAACATTTTTTTCTGTCCACCAGCAAACGGTAAATATAGTATTCCTTTCACTTCATTTTTATCGCTTTATATCTTATTGATTTTATCCAGAACAATCGTTGTTGAAGTTCCAGATTTATGTTCATAATCAGAAAATTTTTAGTTTTTAAAAAATAAAAACTAATCTAATCAATTAACAAATGTATTTCTCAGTCACACTACTGCTAATTAATTGTAGTTAACACGTGTTAATCATCGTATATTAACCATGTTTCATCATCCACGTCCCATTCTAAAAAGTTCGATTTTCAGAGCGCATATATTTGTGTGGGACAAATTGCTGCAAGCTATTTTTATAAAAGTGTGGAATAAATTAAATAAATTGCTTGATGATGATGAGTACAATATTGAAGATGACATTCCCCTCACTAAATTGATTACATCAAAAAGTGCGTGCAACAACACCTTCAATGAAAAAATGTTATTGTTGAGGACAACAGTTTGAAGTTACGATAATTTGAACATTATTATTGTTGACACTGAAAGAAGCCGTAAATAAATTTCAGAAAATAATGATGATATCTGAAAGTCCGGATGTGGTAATAATAGCTCAAGTGAGATATTCAAACATTTTTGGAAAATCCAGAAGTTTCAGAAATCAGTTAACAACGCTTTAGTAGTTTGTCAACATTCGCCCGAAAATGGTTCAGAGTAGCGTGATCGATTATTTGACTTTTTTTTCGCAAACTACCGGTTTTCGAATAGTGGCAATTTGAAAAAACCGGATTTCGGTTAAAAATTAAAGAAATACATTAAAAATAAAAGAATACAGTTAACCGGTTTTTTAAACAATAATTAAAAACAAATTTTTAGTAAAATAGTACTCGAAAAAAAAAAAATAATTCACAATATGGAAAAAAAACCTAAGAATTTATGCATTTACCACTAACCAATCTTTTGTGTTCTCAATAAAAGCTCACGAACAAAAAAAAAAAAAAATGTCAGACATACAGTGATGGATGAAATAATAGGAACACAAAGTAACATTAAAATTAAAAAAAGGAAAAATTTTAAAGCAAAATCGTATATTACAAAAAAATTAAAAGTGATCTGTGGATAATTTGTCTAGCTTTTGTTTGCGTCTAATATGGACCAGATTATGTACGTCACCCTGTTTCGGATTGACGTTGAGTTCTCCGACATCCTGTATATCAATTTATAATCACAATATTATTCTACTGCAAATTATTTGTTTACTATCTGACAGAGAGCCATAATTATCTCAGTTAGTTCAATAATATTCAAGGTAATTATTTTACTGGATTGAGTAAGTAAGTATCCAATAGATGACGCTAAAAAATAAGAAAATTGAATAAAAAAAAAGTTAATAACAAATAATTTATATATTTGCAGCTTAAGATCTTTTGTTTTTTACAAAAAGAATTTAAAATAAGAGATCTGACCGTTATTTTAAATTTTTTCAAAAAGTATTTATTCATTCATCAATAACTATCTTGTTCCCTTCAAAGTAATCCTCGAAACACTTCTGAATCGCGCTTTTTAGTATCCTCAATCGTAGCAAAAGGCTTTCCTTTCATCGGTGTCTTCAGTTTTGGGAAGAGGTAAAAGTCAGCGGGCACCAAGTCCGGTGAATACGGTGGTTGAGGCATGACAACGGTTTTATTTTTGGCCAAAAACTCACCCACAAGCATCGATGTGTGAGCTGGTGAGTTATCATATATCCATGATTGTTTTTTCCATAAGTCTGTGCGTTTCTGACGCATTGCTTCGCGCAAACGGCGCATAACTTCAGGGCAGTATTCCTTATTAACCGTTCGAGCTTGTGGCAAGAATTCATGATGCACCACGCCATTGCAGTCGAAGAAAACAGTGAGCAAAACCTTTACATTTAACCGAACTTGACGTGCTTGGCTCTTCTGATTGGGCTTTGGTTTCAATGTCATAGCCATACCCATGATTGAGGAAATCAGGATCGTCGTTGACGATGTTCAACAGCTCTTAAGCGATGTCCATGCCACGTTGTTATTGCTAAAAATTTAATGATTTTGAATAATCTTCGCCGCCGCACGTTTCATGCCGAAAACATTCGTAAAAATTGCTTGGCATATGCCGAACAATATGCCAATATCATTAGCAACCTTTCTGATAGTGATTCGACGATTATCCAAAATAATTTTTTTTTCACTGCTTCAATGTTTTCATCGGTTGTTGACGTGCTCGGGCGACAAAGACGAGCATCGTTATTGACATCTTCTCGGCCTTTCTTAAACTGGTTAAACAATTGAACTTGTGTTCTGTTCTTAGTAGACTCGCCAAACGCTACAGTCAATATTTCAAATATCCTTGCTCATTTAATTTAATTTTTTATACAAAAATTAATACAGTTTCTATAATTTTTTTGGAATAGTAAAAAATCGAAGAGCACACCAAAACACGACTAACCCTTTTTATCTGTCAAAAACAAACTGACAATCCAAAATGGCTGATATTGCCAACATATATAACAGACATGTGTACCTTCATAACAGGAAAAAAAATCCGAAAACTGAACATACGTAACTCACGAAATCTGAAAAGAACGGTTATTTTTTTATCAGACATCGTATAAGAAGATCAAAGATAACACCGCTTTCACACACGAAAAGTTTACTTTGCAAAGTCTTGAGTTTGGTGGTGGCAAGGAAAAAGAGAGTGGCTCTCTTACACTCTTTATTTTCCCTTGCCACCACCAAACTTAAGACTTTGCAAAGTAAGCTTTCCGTGTGTGAAAGCCGTGTTATAAAACAATTTTTTTAAATTTAAAATGTTATTAAATTCGTATCTTGATCCTAAACTGTTATTTTTAATTAAAATAACATTTAAAATTTACTATTTGGTATTGATCAGTGCTTAGTACCAACTCAACAATACTTTTTATGAATCGTTTTCAAATTTTGACCTAAAGTTCAATTCGTGTTCTTTATACCGACTATAACTTTACGCAGAATTGATAGTTGTAACTCCGTTGGAATCGTAATCATTTCAGCTAACTCAAATTGAAAATAACGCACTAAATTATAACAGCATTCTCACACCAGTCATCGTTTGAATATGTAGATATTCTGCCACTTTGCTCTCTGCTTCTTTTAGTTCTTTTGTAAGTTTACAAATCTCATAACTAATCCCTTCAATTCTCTGCCTTTGGATCACCACCTGAATTTGTAAAGATTTCAAAATAATAGTGCTGATTTGATGAAATTTATTGCATTTCCCCTCTAATTTTCTCAACATTTTTGCTAATAGTATTTTGCTATGACTAAAGTCTGGTGTTCTTTAGCATTATCTACTAAATATAACAATATTTGTTAATACTTGTTCTTCGTTGTGTTTTTTTTCAGCGTATGAGGATGGGTACGTTCTTTTGGTTATACAAAGTACTTATAGACTTCAACTTCATATCGTAAATATTGACATTATTACGCTAAATAAATTATAAAAACAAGCAAATAAATCACGGGGAAATATAAAGAATATTATCACATTTGTCAAGTTAGAGTTTCGATATTCATAAGGTATAAATAAGTATGTACATATACACATAATTTTTAGAATTTATGAATACATATAAACACAGAACTTTTTGATCTTTAAACAATTGAGAATGAAAATATATTGGGAAACCGGATATGTAATAAATTGAAAACTACACCAAATCTATTTTTGGCAAAATCTTAATGTTTTTAGAAACGAAATACATTTACACATTCACTTTTGAATAAATGTTTCCTTTTTTAAATACAAATTTGGTATTTTGCATATCTCTTATCTGACACAATCTTGAATTTATAGTCGCAAGTTAAAATAAGAATAAACAGTGTATAAATTGTGACATCAGTGCATCGAAAAACTGCATTTATATATACGAGTATGAGTTAAAATGTCACAAAAGTAGTAGTCATTATAAAAATCTCTAGTCAAGAAAACATATTATATTAAAAGCAACTTTCTTAAACTGTGTAAAAAAAGCAAAGTGAAGATACTAATCGCACTTGATCAACAAGAGAGTATTATCTCAAAATTTTAACATTTTTAGTAGTCGAAATAATAGTAAGCAAATTCCATTTGAAAATATATGTATATACAATGTTTTTATTTTAAATTTTACCACTCATTGTAAAAAATCTATCTTCTTGAAAATTTTCTAATTTTGTTTGGTATTATTTTGAATTGTGTCTCTTTAGAGTCTAAACACAATGTTTGCGATGCGGTACGATTTCCCGTAGTTTATATTTTTATTAATTCATTTGTGCATACATTTATGTATCATTAAAAAAAATACTGTTTGTGCTAAGCATTTTTGAATGGCAGTAAACAAATATATTATAGCTGTTAAAAAAATTGTTAATTTGGAAGAAGCCACGTTTGTTTTATGTGTGGAATTAAAAACCACGACACATATTAACAGGAGATAGTGGGTAAGACCCTTTGATGTACCGACGGATTCGGATGGATTTTTCAAAACATGCTTGCAGCCAATTGATTGCCAGGATGAGGAGCATCTTCATCTAGCAGAAGGATGGATTTTTCAAAACATGCTTGCAGCCAATTGATTGCCAGGATGAGGAGCATCGTCATCTAGCAGAAGGAGAAACGATCATTTTACACATATCAGCTTAAAAGTGCCAAAGGTATTCAGGTCGTTATAAAAGGTATTGACCCTTTTGTTGACACGAATGAGGTCAAAACCGGACTAGAAGACAATGACTTCAAAATTAAAAATGTGGTTAATATTAGAAACCGTGAAAAAATTCCTTAACCTATGTTTAGGGTTGAGTTGGAACCTAGAGATGTTCTCCTGAAAAAGAATGAAGTGCATCCAATTTATAACCTCAAATATCTTTTGCATCATAAGCGTCTAGCGCCCGTCCAATGCCTAAACTGCCAAGAATTTGGCCATACTAAGGCCTATTGTAAGTTGCCCGCAGTTTGCGGTGAACTTCACGGTACATCACAGTGCAAAAAACCTAAGACTGACGCGAGCGTTAAAAAATGCAGTAACTGTGGAGGTAACCACTCTGCAAACTACAGGGGTTGCCCTGTCTATACTCACTTCAAGAGATCAATGACAAATAGGCCATCAATTTTAAATATGCCACCCCAGCAGTCAAACACCATTTCTACAACCAATTTTCCCCAGGTACGCCAGCCAACCAGCCATATACACGTGCAAAACCCCCAACAAATTTCTTATGCAAATGTGGTAAAATCCGATAAACCAAATTTGAACCAGGAGCCCAAGCCTCAAAACTCTGACCAAAATTTTAGCAATCTTGAGGCAACTCTGCAGACTCTTGTTCAATCTATAAATACATTTACGGTTTCCATGACAAACATGATGCAGGAAATGCTGAAAATGCAACCCACTATTTTGCAGGCAATTTAAAAAAAAATGAATTGGTTAAAAATATGTTTCTGGAACGCAAACGGCATTCGCCAACACAAAAATGAACTTGAGCACTTCCTTATGGAAAAGCAAATCGATATAATGTTGATTGCTGAAACCCATTTGACAACCAACAGTTATTTCAAAATTAATGGGTACGCATTATATGACACTAAAGATCTCCGCGGAAGATCTTGCGGAGGATCGGCAATTCTAATAAAATCCAGAATGAAGCACTATTTAATGAACGAGACATGTGAGGAGTATATCCAAGCAACTAATATATGCATTGAATATTTTCATGAAAAAATCGTTATTTCCTCGATTTACTCACCGCCCCGATTTTCAATAACAGAAAGGCAATATTCAAATTTTTTCAAATCACTTGGGCCTCGATTTTTAGCGGCTGGCGACTATAACGCTAAACACACTTTTTGGGGATCACGCTTAATTACCTCGAAAGGCCGTGTGCTTTTTGACACCGTTTCCAAAATGGGGTTTCAAGCGGACACCTCACTTATTGGCCGACAGACCGACGAAAGATCCCAGACGCTATAGATTTTGGAGTTGCGAAAAATTTTCCTTTAGAGTGGATGCAAGTGGAGCCTTCATTAGATTTGTCATCAGATCACTCTCCCACTATAATCTCTGTTTCGTTCCCCCAAGAGATTGGCTCACCGTTGACTGTCAATAGAGTTAATTGGTTAAAGTACAAAAAATTTTTGAGCACACATTGTACTGAAAATATCGCCTTGAGAACGCCTGAGGATATTGATGGGTCAATTAACGATTTTTCTGAAAACCTCAAACTGGCCGTACAGCATGCTACCACTAGTCATTTAAGATCTAGAAATGAGAACAATAGAACTTATTCATCTGAAATTGAGCAACTTCTGTCAGAAAAAAGAAGAGTCAAAAGAGAGTGGCAACTTCGCAGGTCGCCCCAGCTTGAAACTAGGCTACGGGAATGCATAACTCAGCTAAGAAATCTGCTTGAAGTCCATAGAATGGCTTCCCTTAAAACATATTTGGAAAGCCTGGATGGTACCCCTCAATCTGATTATTCCTTGTGGAAAGCGACAAAAGGTTTAAAAAGACCCGTAATAGGTAAGCCACCTTTGCGAAATTCAACTGGCGACTGGGCACGAAGCGATTCTGAAAAGGGAATGTTGTATGTCGATCATTTGCGAAACGTTTTTATCACAAATGATTCAGAAAATAATACAGCGGAATTACCACCATATGTTGTTAGACCTCCTGTGTCTTTGAGATTTAATTTTCAAGATGTCGAAAACGTTATCGGTAATACAAACCCCAGGAAAGCTCCAGGCATTGATCAAATTACTGGTAAAATGCTTGAACAGTTACCTCGTGTAGCTAGAAGGGTTCTACTTTTTATTTTTAACGCCATTTTACGCCTTGAGTATTATCCTGCAGAGTGGAAGGTCTCAATGATTACTATGATACCCAAGCCAGGGAAGGATCTAACTAAGGTAGAATCATATAGACCAATAAGTCTTTTACCAACAATTTCAAAACTATTCGAAAAATTGTTAATGGCGAAGTTGAGTCCAATATTGAACAATGTGGGATGCATCCCTGATCATCAATTTGGCTTTCGGGCTAAGCATAGCACCATAGAACAAACGCACAGACTAGTCAATGTCATAAGACAAACCTTTGAGGAGAAGAAGTATTGCTCAGCTCTTTTCATTGATATTTCTCAAGCTTTTGATAAAGTGTGGCATGACGGCTTGATGCACAAAATAAAGCTAAACTTGCCTGCAAATACACACAAGCTTCTGGAAAGCTACTTATACGGGCGGAAGTTTGTTATCAGAGAAGGCGACTTTATAAGCCCAACTCAGCCAATCAAGGCAGGAGTTCCCCAAGGCTGCATACTGGAGCCTACTTTATATTTGATTTACGCGTCTGACATGCCAACGACATCCGGAATCCACATTTCTACCTTTGCAGATGACACAGCGTTTTTGAGTGTTCATGAAAACCACCAAGTAGCATCACGAAATTTACAGGAATACTTTTCAATATTAGAGAAATGGCGAAAAATTTGGAAAATCAAAGTTAATGAACAGAAATGTACTCATGTTACATTCACACTGTGTAGGCAAACATGTTCGCCTATCCAAATTAACAACTCACCTATTCCGCAGCACAACGAAGTCAAGTACCTTGGTATTCACCTGGACCGTAGGCTAACGTGGAAGTCTCACATTGAAGCAAAGGTCACTCAGTTAAAACTAAAAGCAGCGCAGCTAAATTGGCTTAAGGGCAGAAATTCGACACTGAAATTAGATTGCAAACTTTTGTTATACAACGCAATACTAAAGCCTATATGGTGCTACGGAATTCAGTTATGGGGCACCGCCTCAGCGACAAACATTGAAAAAATCCAAAGGCGACAAAACAAAATTCTTCGAACGATTACTGCAGCTCCATGGTACGTAAAAAATTCACGAATTCATAAAGATCTGAGTGTTCCGCTGGTAAAAGAGGAGTTTTCTAAGTACGCGACAAGGTATGTCAGTAAACTGGAACTTCATCCAAACTCTCTTGCGCGCAATATACTTAATTTTGGCGGCCACACTCGGCTTAAAAGAAGGGATACCGCTGCCACCATCAGATTGCTCAATAGGTGATTTTACCGAAATAGCTCCCGCATAATAAAACTTTTTGTCTAGCATTGGCCGGACTTAAAAATCACATTTTTTAATTTTAAATTTAGTATTAAGATTTGAATACTTATTGTTAGTTCATTTTGAAGATTCAATAAATAAAAAAATGCTTAAAAAAAAAAAAAAAAATCTAGCAACAAGAATGAGTATTTCTAAATACAAGGTGCTCGTTTCTCTACTTAAACCGAAACTGGAAAAACATTCATTTAGAAAACTGCTTTGCCCCGATTATTACTCACTTAATGTATAATGTTAAGTCTACAATATATTTAGAAATATGATTGAAAACTTCTTGCTTCACCATCCCCAAACCTAATTTTTTATAACTTTTCATTAAACTACCTTGCTCACTTGCAAAATGCAAGTTTTGGCTTGAGCATATAAAATTGGAATATACACGATAAGGAAGGTTACGAGTATTTATGAAACATGCGAAGAAATATGGAATGAATTTCAAGAAGTCTATGTGGCTAATCCGAATATAACCGATTGGTCCCAAATATCATCTTTTTATGGAAAAACTGGTATTCCTCATTGCTTGGGGGCCATGGATGGCAAACACATCAATATTACAAATCTTTTTTACCCTGGAAGCTTTTGTAATTTCCCGACTGCAATATAATTAAATATTATAAAAACAGTCATACTTCCTAATTTCTTCGATAATTTTTTCGCTATTGGTAATTTTGTCTTCTACCGTTAATATATTTTTAAAACTTTTACATATCATGTCAAAAATGTATAAACTTCCAAATCTTGTTTTTTGTTTTATTGTCGTGAAAATCGCCAATTATTCAAAAACTATGGCAACATCGGAAATAGAAAGAAAGTCAAGAATTTATAGCATGAAAAAGTCCGCAATGAATATAAAATAATTTTTTGGTTTGTACATATGTACATCGGGCTTTAGCTTAGGTTTTTCCTTTCTTAAGTTTTTTCTTAAGAAGGATTTTTTACAGTACAAATTTGCTGTGATCAATAATTATTGATTGAAGAAGACAAGAAAAATAATAATCAAATCTTTAGCTGGGGGACAACTAGCTGTTTTGTAGTCGCTACACTATTCATCAGCACCCAATAAGATTTGAACTCTGGCCATGTCGTATCATGATCTGCTGCTTAACCACTCAGCCACTGAGCATTTAATTATTTTCTATCTATATTCATCTCATATTGAATCACATATGCATTTTTGTTAATTGCCCGCATTGCTTGTACAGCGTATGCTGTCTCAGAAAATAATGAACCTATTGATCAGTAAATTCTCTAAGAAACTACTTATCGACGTTTAGTTTCTCCAGGTTCATTATTATGGCTTTCGGTACCATATTGTTAAATATTCCGTCCCTACCAAGCAAGGCCACTATCGCCTTTACCCCACATCTAAAAATTCGCAAGTATAGGAAGTTGAGATTTTGGCCACCGCTGCTTTAATCCCAGGTCTGTATATTTTTTTAATGGGCAACCTTTTGCTAGTTCAAAAACTACAGTGCTTATCGCTGGTTTTAATGTGTAAAGCAACTTTACAGGAGAAGAAAAAAAAACGTAATACAAACTGTAATTATCGAAATGTAGCTATTTTTGTACATGTAAAAAAATATGTGGTTGACACGACAATATTCTAAGGGCAACATACTATTGTTGAATTATATGACTGTTGCCGACAATATTATATTGTTATATTCAAAACGCAATTGACATGACTGACTATAGTTTTGTTAAAAATAAATTTACATATAACTATACTACATTCTGCTTCAACATTATTGTAATAGTGAGTAATAGTAAGTACAATTTGAAGTCACCATATTAATGTTATATCCAATTATATTATCATACCAAACAACCTTAATTTTTCATAAATAACCATTGAGCAATCATATCAACGTCACAAATAGTTTTATTGTTATACAAAAATGCTGTAATAATTAACACAATACTCATACATATAAAAAAAATTAAAGCAAAGAGATAGAGTACGAGTATGACATATTATAAAACAACTAACAATCTTGGTCCTAATTATTTCATCTTTTTTTTATAAATTAAATTGAAATGTTTTTTAAGCTTGAGGTCAGTTTCGTTTTTTTTTTATATAAAAATGTGTTAATTATGTTCGATATTTCGTCAGCCTTCGGAAGACTTCTTCAGGAAAATTTTTTTTTCAGTTTTGTTTACAAAATCAAAAATATTTGAAAACATTGAAAACAATTTTAACATACATAAAAACATTCAACATACATTTTAACAAAAAATTAAAGTACATAAAAAGATTATTAACATAGTGTTATATACATAATTATAGATATCTTAATTAGCTAATTTATTACTCTATTCTTATTAATTAAATGCCTATAGTTCTGAGCTAAACTTTCTGTATCTTTTCTAAAATTAATTCTATTAGCTATTGGCACATCAATTATCTGTAACATCTCTAACATATACCGTTTTCTATAACTAGTTTCTGTATTTAATATGGAAACCTTATTAAAATCCGGATTGTGATTTAAATGACGACAATGTATCGACAAAGCCGTCTTCTGAGACGAATTAATATTCCTATGTTTCTGATCAGACTTATGTGCTGCTAATCTAGTCTTCAATTTATTCTTTGTTGTTCCTACATAAACCTTATCACACCGTTCCCTATCATTACCGCCACAATGTATTTTGTATACTAAATTTGACTTATCTAATTTATTCAATCTATATTTTGTTTTACTAAATAATCCACCCACTGTTTTATAAATCCTATGTGCTATTTTATACTTTCTTTTATCAAATATATTAGTTCTTTGTAACCTTTCAGACAAACTAGGTACATAAGCTAACGATTTATATACTTTTGCTTCCATACTAACATCTAATCTGTCATGTCATGTCTAATTAATTTGCAAACAAGGTCTTTAGGAAAACTATTATCATATAATATACTCTTCAAAATATTTTCATTCTTCTTATGAAATAACTAATGTATCTAAATATGAAATTCTATTGTTTAATTAATCAAACAATTATAGATTTAATATTCTCAAATTTTACTAATATAAGATATAAAATTGATTCAACAACAGCAATAAGTGATCATGAGTCTATTCTAATAAGCTTAGATTGGTTTCAAGAAAAAGTTAAAACAAAACGAACCGTAAAGGTTCTCAAATATAATCGAAATCAGCTATGTGCTTCAATGATTTTGGAAGGTCTATGCTGGGAAAACTTTGCATTTAATTTCGATGATCATGTGGAGCAATTCACAAATAAACTAATAGCAACAGTTAATATGTACGTTAAAGAAAAACAAATACATAATAGTGGAAGTTGGTATAATTACGATACTTATAGTAAAAAAATTGTGAAAGAAAATCTAAGAAAGAAAGCGCAAATTACAAAAAGTATTATAGATTGGCATTTATATAAAGTAGCGAGAAATAAATACAGAAATGCGTTAAATTCAGCGAAGAAAACTTATGTACAAAATAGAATCTTACGGTGCAATGATCAAAAAGAATTGTGGCGCGAAATAAAAAATTTTATATTAAAAAAAGACAGAGAAGAGATAAAAGAAGTTATTTTTCAAAAAGAAACTGAATTAGACCGTAAGTCAATCGCAGAAAAGTTTAATAAGTTTTTTATAGACAGTGTATGGGTGATAAATAATACAATTCCTTTAATGCCATATACGAACTTAATCACATACACAACAAATAAATTCGAATTTCAGACTGTAACATTAAATGATTTAAAAATTGCATTATGCACAATAAAAAATAAAAAAGACTTCAACTTCATTAGCCCGGGCTTAATAATAGAGTGTTTTGGTGTTATTGGTAGCAGTTTATTGGCTATAATCAACAACTCATTACAAGCAGGCGTAGTTCCAGAAAGTTGGAAATGTTCTATTGTTACACCAATTTTAAAAGTAAAAAATTCCAAAAAATGTGAAGATTTTCGACCGATTAACTCCTTGCCGATGTATGAAAAATTATTGGAAAAAATAGCGTATGATCAGTTGGAAGAATTTTTTGAAGTGAATAATATTTTATTTGAAAACCAATCAGGGTTTAAAAAAGCACATTCATGTGAGTCAGCGCTTAATATGGTGATTACATCGTGGAAAGAATCAGTGGCGGGGGAAAAAGTTGTATTGTGTGTCTTCTTAGATCTAAAACGAGCATTCGAAACAATTGATAGAGATATTTTATTGATGAAGCTAGAAACATATGGAATTGGGCCAAATGCCTTAAAGTGGTTTAGGAGCTATTTATCTGGAAGAACTCAAAAAACAAGAATACAAGATGTTTATTTCTCATTGCAGTTAGTAAAACTTGGTGTTCCGCAAGGATCTATTTTGGGACCGTTACTCTTTGCAATATATGTTAATGATATGTGCAAAGTTGTCAATAATGTAAAGCTGGCTCTGTTTGCGGATGATGCGTTGGTGTTCGTTGAAGCAGACTCGGCAGAAGAATGTAGACAAATAATGCAGTTAGAACTAGAAAGTATTAATATCTGGTTAAAAACTAATAAATTAAAATTAAATGTAAAAAAAACAAAATGTATGCTAATAAATAGCAATACAAATTTTGATTTAAAAATTGATAATGAAGAAATTGAAAATGTATGTGAAATAAAATATTTGGGGGTGATAATAGATAATAGATTACGTTTTGACACGCATATTCAATATATTGTAAAAAAAGTTTCAAAAAAAGTAGGATTTTTTAAAAGAATAAAAAGGTTTATAAGCTATAACACTGCTGTTAAAATATATAACGTAATGATAAAGCCACATTTTGAATATTGTTCCACAATTTTATTTTTATCTAGTCAGACCGCCTTAGAGACCCTACAAAAATTACAAAATAAATCTATGAGAATTAGTTTAAAATGTAATATATTAACACCTATCCGAGTTATGCTGAACTTGTTAATGTGGTTGAGTGTGAAGCAAAGAATATACTTTAATGTGCTAATATACGTATTTAAAATAAAACACAACATGTTGCCACCATACCTAACTAGATATGTAAGAATAATAAGGGATGTTCAACCCTACAATTTAAGAAATAATGAAGATTTTAGACTTGTGTCATTTAGAAATGCATCAGCACAAAATAGTTTAATTTATAAAGGGTTTGCTGTATTTAATGAATTACCCACATTGATAAAAACCGAGCGGAATTTTAATTACTTTAAAAAATTAACTTTTGAGTATGTTAAAGAAAATGTATAATAATATATTGTATTTAAATAGTTATAATAACTAAATAAAATAAATAATAATAATAATAATAATTCACTTTCAATAGTGAATTTAATGCATGGGTCAAAAGAGTTCAAAGTTGATAATAACAAACTAACAACATCTTTGTTTATAATACAAAACAAGTCGTTTAGGTTTAATTCTCAATTTCTCAAGACATGAATCCAATAAATTCTCCATCACAATATCTGCTACAACAGAGGAAGCTGGAGATCCCATAGGAAGCCCCTTATTTTTTGAAAAGATTTTATTATCATATTGAAAATATCTGTTATCAATTAAACAAAATCTAAGAACTCGAAAAAATAAGTTCTTATTCATATTAGTGAATTCTGATAATCTGCTCCAGTTATCGTAAATAATATCAATTGCAAGTTCAACCGGCACACTAGGAAAAAGTGAGACAACATCTAAAGATATTAACTGTTCACTATTCTCAATCCTAATGTTTTTAATTCTATCTTTAAATTGAATAGAATTTTTAACATTATACTTAGAATTCACTGTTATATTTCTAAGAACGTGAGTCATTAATATCTTTAGATGTTGCTACAATTGTTTCTAAACTCTTTACTTATGTATAATAATATTCCATTAAATCTTTGAGACCAGGTATATTTATGTGAAATGTATTAGAATCACTATACAACTCAAATTCGGGTAAAATGCAACCTTAGAAAAGAATACGTTTCTTCTTTAAAATTTTTCTCACTGTAAGCACATACTGAAGATAACAATGATTGTTTATTTTAATACTTGGTTCTGTTGCCACTTGTAAGGTATAATGTGTTTACAAATTTACACGATTCTTATGGCCTGAAGTGGTTTATTTGAGTGCTTGAACATGTAAATTTACTCAATTCTTAGCATTTTGAGTTAAAATCACTGAACGTATATACATATATGTGTTGTTGTCGTCAGTAAATATTGCTGCTGGGAAGTTCACATAGGTATTGATTTTTTAGTTTTTTTCTGGTTTTTGCATTTATTTTTGTTGCTGGTAAGTGTTGCAAATACAAACGTCAGTCTAAAATTTTATGTTGGCACGAAAGACAGGAAAATTTAAATATAATTGTGTGATACATACATTTTTTAGTGCTTCATAAAAAAATAATGTAGGAAGTACGTAGATGAACGAAATTTTTAAACGTTTCTTTTATATATTTTGTGTGTTCAATCAAAAAATTTTTAATGACAATGTTTAGTGTATCTGTTGAGCTAAACAACATTTTGCTTTTTTGTAAGTTTTCTCGTTTTTATCCATAAAATTGATTGGCATGCATGTTTATGTTATACATATTTATGTATAAGGAAACAGAAAAGAAATTATTATGCATACAATTAATTATTTGAAAAAATAAATGCATTTGGGTCAGATGCGTTTCAACTAATTTGAAACTGTTACATTTTAAAGTGTATAATTTAATTTTATTAAAATATTCACCCCTATTGTAAACAGTTATTCCCATGAATAAATTTCCCATTTTCCAAAATTGCAATCGTTAATACTTTTCCCCCAGAAATAAAGAACTCAAATTTTCTATGTGCAATTCAATTTGGAATAATAACACTAAAAAAAAAAATCACATCCTACCGAAATTCACCTAATCGCAAACATTTATTTCCCTCATACTATGTTTTTTTTCCTTTGATTTGCTCACATTATTTTTGCTGGCAGTCTGTAATCATTAGGTAAGTTTTTTTTTTTTTTTTTTTTTTTTTTTTTTTTTTTTTTTTTTTTTTTAAATTAAAATGTAAAAGCTTATATTCAACTATTTTATGACTAAATTTGTTAATAAGATGCAAAATGACATTGTGCTCAATAGAATGCAAAGTAACAGATCCATTGCTTGCAATTTTGTAAAAACCCCTAAAGATGTATTTGATGAATTCTCTTACGGAAGAGTTAAATAGTGCAGGCTGCTGGATGCGTGACTTCAACAAATCTTATCCTCTGGCCACTTTTCCGGTAATCACCTTCTGCAAAGAACCACAGGCAGTCACACAATGTTATTATTGGTGTTATTTCAAATTACGTTTTTTGTTGAAATAATATTGTCCAGCACTTCTAGAATATATGTGCATACATGCGGCTTTATTTTTATTTACCCTACAATATTGAATAAATCTAAAACAAAACGCGATGTATTGGGTAACTCCTACGGATTAGAGTCATCTCGCAAATGTCTACTAGCAATTCGGTGTTGTCCTCCTGTAATTTAATTAGTGTTCCGATTCCAAACATTTTATTTTAATTTCAATTAAACACACTTTTTCTTCACTGCACTGACAGTTTGATATGTTTATTACTCTTCTTACATGTTTTTACATTCACTACGTACTGATAGCACGTTACCATGAAACCACAATAGCAATTTCCCCTTTCTGGGAATTGAAAATTTGATGGGAAGAAATATTTCCCATCTTATTTCCGATGATTGTTTTTTTTTATTTTTTGAAATGTATAATACATAGATGAGTATACAAGTTAATAATGTCATGTTTTTTTTTTTTTTTCTTTATAACAAAATGAGTTGAGACATTAGTCACACTATTGTCCATCGTTAGCCACTACTTTTCCCACCTTTCTGGTAGCATATGGACTCCGCGCCAAAAGAACTGCTCCGGTTTTGAGGTAAATATGAATGAAGACAGTTTCTGACAACCTGTTCTGAAGTGAAACATGTTCCGGTAAGGGCGTTCTGCATTGATCGAAACAAATTGTAATCAGAAGTGACAAGGTCTGGGTTATAAGGTTAGTTTTTGACCGGTCTTATAGCGTACGAGCGTTGTCATGATGGAAGATTATGGCCTCGTGTCTGGTCGTTTCTCGTTGATTGCTTTCACGGATCAGTTTTCTTCGGTACAGGTCCTCTGTGATCGTCTGCTTCGATTCCAACAACTCAATACAAAACACCCTTCTAATCCCATAAAAATTCAGCTGGTTTGGCAGGCTTTACATATGAATTTTTCCTCTTGAGGTTAACGTAATTTATAAATTTTTCATCACTAGCAACAATACGATGCAAAAATCATTTCCTATTGTAGTTTTTTAACGTCATTTTCGACGTACAAAATGGGCTTCAGTTCATACAGAATCCATTTGAATGAATCCCAACGTATTTAAACGTAGTTTTTTGATTTGACCATAAGAATTTGCCAGCAATCGATAACTTTTTATAGGCACAAAATTCAACATTACAATAGCGACTGAAACAAATGTGTGTTTACAGTATATTGAATACTGAATTATAATGATGTCTAAAAAGTAAAATATTTGTTAATCATTAATAGGCGAACTTTAGTTATGAAATAAATGCGATGTTAAACAAGAGCTTGAATCCAACTTTAACGAAAAAAAGGTTTATTTTTTATTATAATAATAATTTGCTCCCGGGGAACAGGTTTTGCCTTGGCATATTCAAAACAAGGGCACTCTGTTTTTCGGGTAAAAAGGGGAAAGAGTCCCACGTTGGTTATAGCAAATAAAACTCTATAAAGTCGCATGGCTTATGTTGTGTTGGCTTCCAAAACCCTTACCAAGAGTATAAACTAGCACAACGGGGAATCGCGTGCCCGCGGGTGGTTCTGCTTGCAGTTCAACACGGGCTGATCATGGTTGAAGTGTCTACCTTGGCTGGAACGTTCTGGCTGTGGTCTAAACCTAAAGATGCAGGAAGGGGAAGTTAGTAACCCTGATAATTGTTGGTGCATGGCTTTTTTCGGGTGATAGTTAGACGGGTGAGTTGGTTTAAGGGCTGTTGCTAATATTGGGCTTCGCCCTACCTAGCCATTAAACATTGTTTTCCAGTGATTGCTGAGAAATTGCATACAGGAGGGATTAGAAGTCCCTAACTCCTGAACAAAAGTTTGCCCATTTGGCTACAAACATATGGCAAGCGCTACTACCTGTGTGTGCCTGGAAGGCCACACGGAGGTGCTGGTGAATCGTGAATAATTCACTCCATGGAATTGGTACATCATGAGATAGGGTCGTAAAGGCAGGTGCTGATGTAAATCTTTTTCGCTCACTATAACAATAATTGCTGTGAGCAATAAGACCACAGATTGACAACTAGCTGTTTCGTAGCCGCTACATTACTCATCAGCACCCACTGTGATTCTAACCCGGGATCATATGAAAAGTATTTTTAATACGGCCGCTTAACCAACTCACCCACCGAGCTCCTTTAATTACTCCTTCCTTGTTATAACCCTAGTTAGTTGTACACGATTTTTCTGTCACTGAACACCAATTTTAATTTTTAATTTACTAACAATTCTCCATACTGTGACATAATCCGTCTTTCTAGCTGAAGTTGGGCTCGAACTCATAACTTGTTAAACATCGTGCATAAATTATATGTTATATATGTGCTACTTATCCAAATCGACATTATTAACTTGTAGTGGGTATATAAATTTTTTAGTAAGTAATATATGCATACGAGTACATAAATTGTTGTTCAGCAGTGTTGTGGAAACAGCATCGAAATGTGTACGAGTATTTTGCTTTGCTATATATATATATATATATATATATATATATATATATATATATATATATATATATATATATATATATATATATATATATATATATATATATATATATATATATATATATATATATATATATATATATATATATATATATATATATATATATATATATATATATATATATATATATATATATATATATATATATATATATATATATATATATATATATATATATATATATATATATATATATATATATATATATATATATATATATATATATATATATATATATATATATATATATATATATATATATATATATATATAGCAAAGCAAAATACTCGTACACATTTCGATGCTGTTTCCACAACACTGCTGAACAACAATTTATGTACTCGTATGCATATATTACTTACTAAAAAATTTATATACCCACTACAAGTTAATAATGTCGATTTGGATAAGTAGCATATATATATATATATATATATATATATATATATATATATATATATATATATATATATATATATTTGCCTACTTTCATCACCATCTACTCCTTGAAAATATTTTTATTACTACACTGAACCAATTTTATTCGGAATTACTAATTAAAATTTTATTTTCAAATCAAAAGATTCAAAATTTTTTAAAATAAACAAATATTCTTCGATTCAACTCCAAACCCCATTGGAAATAAATATAAATTTATATGTAGGCAAAATTTTGTTAGATCAGTAAAAATTTTGTTAAAACAGTAGTAACGCATTGTAAACACATACAAATATTCAAATTAACATCCTGAAAGAATGTTAGTGTGAATAAACCATTCGTTTATTTGAGAAAAATTTGTTAATAAAATTCACCTTGTGGATTTGAATAAATTTTTTCTTTATATTCAACTAATTTATTTTATTAAACTTGAATAATATTTTTCCATTTAACTAAAGGTATGTATTATTGAATAAATACCTGGAGATATTAAGAAATTTCTTAATTTTAATAACAAAAATTTACAAAAATTTTGAATAAAATATTTTCTAGGTTTTACATGAACTACATTTCTTACAGTGTATCTAAGATAGAATTTTGCTACTTTAATTAGATTTGTATTTTATATTGTTGATAGAAGCAAAAAAGATATATTTTGATGTTGACTGCATAAGATGGCTTTTTTCAATATATCTGTTACTTCTTCATAGCGTGAAAAATGTTCTTAAAAGATTTATTTAGCTTAAGTAGAAATAGATTTGATTTATAAATTCATAAGAAAATAACTTTCAAATTAGATAAGGCAGCTTAAAATTGTATTAAAAAAAGAAAATACAGAACGTTCAGTTTAATTTCGGAGTGAAGTAAGTTAGCTGCTTTAGAAAGACAAGATATTTAAGAAAAATTATTTAAAAAAAAAGAGTTTTGTCATCTTTCACTCACTGCAATGAATTTTTCAAGAGTTGCTTTAAAATAATTTAATATTTGCCATCACAATAAAATATAATAACTTCCATTGTGTTGCTTAAAAATGCATACATTTGTATATTCTAAAAAAAACAAGTCAGTTGACTCGTTCGAATGTGAAATTAAACATCAAATGTTAAAATATGTCATGAAGTAAATATGCGAGTGCGTGAGGCCTACAGACGCGTCCCTGTAAGGAGGAGTATGCTTAAAGTTTTAAAACAAAAGAAAAATCGTTCATAGTTTTCCTTATAAAGGGCCAACATTACTGAAGCGCTGGGATTTAAAATATTTAATTAGTTTTTCATTTACATATTGTATCACATATTTTCAGATTAAAGATAAATAAAATTAATTTTTTTTGACACACAGTAGGAATAATGATTTTTTTTAGTGTATTTTTCATAACATATTTAAAAATTTATGGCGGTTTTGTTCGAATTTCTGCTAATGTGTTGTTGGATTATGTCCAGCTTGTTCATATAAAGTCGCTCCTTCTAATAAAACCAAAGAAAACGGTCGAGTGTCGGCGAATTTCTGGAAATTTTTCACTCTCCGCTGGAATTGGCGGTCATTTAATTTAAGTGGCATTATTTTCCATACTTAGTGTAAAAAAAAATCCATTTTACATATACAAATAAAAAAAAGAACCATCTGGAAGTCTCTTTTTTGTTTTCTCTTTCGCGTTCACACAGTTATACATTTTATCGGGAACGTTCTATTATTATAATTATTATTTGATTTTTTAACATTGGTCTTTGTTCAATGTGTTGATTAGGGGCATTTTTTGAAATTAATAAATAAAAAATTAATTAGAGTGATTGATTATTTGACTTTTTTCTCAAACCTTTTTTTTGATAATTCAAATATTGGAAATTTAAAGAAAATAATTAAAGTAAAAACCGGTTAACTAGGATTTTTACAATACAATAATTAAAAACAAATTTTCTAATATATTTCAGATTGTGCTTGTGACAATTTTGCTTGCAAATATAAATTTTTTTATTGTAATTTTTTTGTTGACCTCAGAATATTCCCCTTTTTAACTTTTCTACCTCGAATTTTCAGAAAATTATCATTTCATTTAATTTCATTATATCATTTCACTGAAATGATAAAATTTATCACTATACATCACAAGCGGTTTGACAAACACTCTACATGATTACGTGAAAATCAAGTTTGGTGTTCGTGCCGATTTGCTTCAAATATTTGTGCAGACAAAAATGGTGGTACAGATGCTTGTTTGTCAAACCGTTTGTGTAGTTTACTTAAAAAGGTTTTTTTTTTCTAGGAAATGTTTATTTTCAGTTAAGTTCCGCGATATTAATGCCGGCGCAATAAATGCTCGGAATAATGCTTCTGCACAAGATCGCTGTTGACTGGATTGCAGATTTCAAAAACCTTTGTGCAAAAATATATAAATTAATCCACAGTCCCTCCCTGCTAATGATTTTGATTTTTTATCAATGTTGGGAATGAAAACTACACCTCTGTTTTAAGCTGCATTTTATTAATGAATTTCTTTTCTTTTTTGTATGCCAGATTGTTATATCTAGTCGTCACATGTATTTATAAACTTTAAATACAAACAATTAAGTGTGCTGAAAAAAATAAATGGAACGAGAGGATGAACATAATGATGGTTGATGCATGAATGATTTGTTTAATGCCTGTTTTAATAGACAAATAGATAGATTGTTAGAAACCTAAGCACTTAGATAGAACATGATAAATTGAGGGAGGAAGGAAAAGTTTAATCAAGGTATCTTATAGTGGAATGAACTTATGCTAAGCTCTACGATTAAATAAAAATGTTAAACCATCCATGAAGGTGGAATCATTTAACATGTTACCAAAAATTGAAAAAAATCAATAGAAAAAACTAAAAGGTACCAACCGCTGCTAATGCCGTCACAACTAGTTATTTTTGCTATTCATATTATTTTTTATATTTTGCTTGTTTTAGTTAAGGATTTTGTTTGCGTTTAAGCAAAATTAATACAAAAAAGTAACAAATTTTATTTTCCGTTGTTGTGTTTAAATAATCTATTAATTTTTTTTTTCTGGTGCATAATACATTTAAAAAATCATTTGTGCGGATTTTTCTTTAAGAATTATAAGACTAGAAAATATCATAAAAACAAAACTCAATGAATTACTGGCGATGGCTTACCATCATAATTTATGGAATACTTGGTTAAACCGTGTTTTTAAATATTGTAGTTATTTTTATTGAACCAAAATTCTTTTTTTACAACAGTTAGTTAATTAATAAGATTTATAAATTTATTAAAAAAATTTATAAATTTATTAAACTAAGAAAATTTCTGCTGACGTAAGCGATCATACAAAAATTATATTAGAAGCTGGGTGCTTAGTTTTGTGTCAAATATCATGTTACCAAATCTTTTTTTACTATTGAGGCAGGCATGACAAATAATATTTTTTGGTGCTTCTTAACTTATGAGTATAGATTATGTTGAGCGTTTTTAAGGGAAGAAAACTCTACCTAATTATTGTGGTCGTACAATGTTTTATTTCTATTCATTGTTGTTATAAGTCGCAGAAATCACCAAAAGATAAATATCGCTTTGAGTGTCACAAGCATGACCAAAACTAAATATTGCAAAAATACTTTAATTAAAAGTCCTGTGTCTGATATATGAAATATATTTACGACAGCAGACTACCGACTACAACCTGCTAAAAGTAGAATACATGTGCTAGGAGTAGAAAGCGATTGTTTTAATGGCCACATGGCTACAGAACTATGATTGCAGCGGTCGGCCGTTTATTCCCCCGAAATTCGAGGCTTTTTTCTAAATAATTGGTTAAACATTTACGATTCATTATGCATTTTTGAATAAAATTATCCTTGTTGTGTTTGACATGAGTCTTGATCAAGTAATACTTCCAATTCTGCATCTTCCAAAACCTTCCCTTCTCTTTTCACCGCCATGCCGGTCTTTTACGAAAATCACCGTTCTTGATCGGAAAGTAATAAAACCTGAATAAATAGTAAACCGAAATAAATGAAAAGAGTGGTCTTTTATAATAGAAAATTTTTTTGACATTTTTTAATACCTTTTTAAATCGTAAAAAAAAAAACTGCATGAGTGTACTGAAGAGAAGTAATTCTGAGAAAGAGCTCAGCTCCACGTTAGCCTTTGGGTTTCTGAGGAAGAATTCTCCTGTCTTTAAGAAATGGGAAACGCCCGCGTTCGTGTTCGCCAAATATTGTTATTACAAAAGAATACAAAACATCTTCCAGTTTAATTATTCCAGATAAGCTGAAAACTCAAGTAGGCATGGACAGATATATAACTGTTAAAGGTCAGCGATGCCCCAAATCCACTAAAATATCATCTCAATCCAAAATATCTAACAAATAGTAATAGATTCGCTATCCTTTCGACAGATGAAAAAACATTTAAACCGCCACAAATATATTTGAGAGAGCCTATTCTAGTGAACTGGTGGAACAACTTATTACGGCTACCGGTAAAAACACTTAACGTTACATCGATTAAGCACGGCAGCATCAGTGAAACGAAAATCCAGATAAACAATGAAAATGAATACCGAAAATTGTCTGACGTTCTGGAGAAGAAGAAAAGATCTTTATACACCTATCAGCTTAAAAGTGCTAAAGGCCTTCAGGTGCTAACCCTTGTGTAGATACGGGTGATATTAAGGCTGGGTTGAAAGAAAAAGGATTTAAAATAAAAAATATAATGTAAAAAAAAACCGTGAAAAGATCCCTTAGGGTTGAACTAGAACCCAATGATGTTGTCCTAAAAAAAAGTGAAATTCATCCAATTTATAACCTTAAATTTCTTTTTCATCGCAAGGTAACCATTGAGGAGCCACATAAGCGTTCAGGACCTGTTCAATGCTCAACCTGCCAAGAATTTAGCCATACTAAGACCTGTTGTAAGTTGCCCACAGTTTGCGTTGTGTGTGGAGAACTTCACTGTATATCACAGTGCAAGAAGTCAACGACTGACTCAGGTGTTAACAAATGCAGCAACTGTAGAAGTAACCATACTGCAAATTACAGGGGTTGCCCTGTTTATAATCGCTTTAAGTGCTCAATGACAGAGTCAGCAGATGCTTTACAGTGATTCTCTCACAAGGCGAAAAAACGTTCACCCGGACAACCCCATGCATGACAAATTATCACGCATGACCATGTATGACAAATCGTCGTGCATGGGTACCATTTTCGATCACATACTGAATGGCGCATGCTCTCCCCCATGGTGTAGGGCGGAGCCTTCCTAAAACTCCTTCCGATCTCAAGGTCACGGCATCCGGTTGCAGTGCAACTCTACACCGAAATCCGAAACCTCTCCCCGCGTTTGGGTATTAAACCACAGCCCCTGAAGGTCCTCAACCATAGCCGGGCGAGAACAATGTTCCCGGGGCTACCGGCTCTCTGCTACAGTTTAAAAAAATGCTCGCCGGTAAGAAATTTCGCACGAATGAAGAGATTATCGGTGAAACTGAGGCCTATTTTGAGGCAAAAGATAAATCGTTCTACAAAAGTGGTATTCGAATTTTAGAGCGGCGCTGGAATGATTGCGTTGCTCTCAATGGAGATTATGTTGATGAATAAAGCTAATTATGAACCCAAATACTTTGTTAGGCCCGGCACTTTTCAGCCCATATTATTGATCCTTATTTTTGTAGACGGATAAGAAACTAATTAGAAATTAGATCGTGCATAGTTTCTTATAGTAAAAATGGAGATATCTTGTGTAAAAATATGTATAATAATGTGTTATGATATAATACGGCGGAATACTTGAAACCTTTTACTTTTTATATTTTTGGTAATTTCGTTTTCGTAAAAGTTTTAAATGTTATGCAAATATTTTTGTAGCATGATATGTTTTTTTAAAAACTTGTCTTAAAACTACACAACAATTAATATTATTGTTGAATGCTTCAAATCTTTGGTTTTATATGTGACCCCAACCCAAAAGGGCTTGTGTTTCAAAACAGCCGTTTTACATGAATTTGCTCCACATATTATGAATTTTAGGTGAAGGGTAACTTGATTTTGTATTTTCAATTTAATGAATTGTAAAAAAGGGAGAGATTTTACTACATTGGCTTACAAAACGTCGAAACATTTAAAATCCGTTTAAGAAAACCACATTTTTGTGTCACTTATACTTGTATAATAGATGTGAAGCATTGTAATTAATACAGCCGTATTTTATGTGTTTTCTAGCTAAACTTGGTTATTTGGATGTGAAAATTTTTCGTATTACATAATGTTTGATGGTCAAGTTACGAAATTATTGAAATTAATCACTCTCGTGATAATAAAAATCAACAATGCAGTTGAAATCAATAAAAAAGGAAAACTCTTTGACCAGTTTTATTTAAAACTGTCTTAACCCGACGTCAGTGACATACTTGTTCACAATTAATTTATTCGTTTTCATTTTGTTTTAACTCATAAATTACAAATCAGTTTCTAATTAGTTTATCTCATTAAAGAAATAATAAAAAAGAACTGACGTTAGGATAAAAGCTATTCGTTTTAAACTATTTTCTTTTGTTTTCGGTCCAGACACATTCTAGAATCTTAATGCGCGTGTTATATGGAACTCTTGAACCTTATTGAAATGCAAAAATTAATTTTATTAACTGAATATTATAATATAAAGGGTAATTTTTATAGAGATATAAAGCTGTAAGTTGGCAATACTTTTTTAACTATCAGCCGTTTTGTCAGCTATTAAGTGACTTATGTTTAGTTTGGTTTGGCATTTCAACATGAACAGGCTCATGCTTGAACAACGGTTCCAAAATGTGCAAATTTATTTTAAAAATCATCATCAATGATCCCGATTTTCATAAGCGAATTTTGTTTCGAGAGGAAGCCAACTTTTGCAACATGGCTATTTAGAGCAGGGTGCCCAAAAGTTCTATATGGAAGAGCAAACACCAAAAAGCAAAACATACGAGATAAAACAATAACAATAAATTTCATGAGTTACTCATGTTCGAATATCGCATTTTTTCTGTTATGTTGGTACACATGTCTGTTATATATATTGGCAATAGCAGCCATTTTGGATTGCAAGTTTGTTTTTGACAGATAAAAAGGTTAGTCGTGCTTTGGTGTGCTCTTCTATTTTTTACTATTCGAAAAAACTTGTCAAAAAAACTGTATTAAGTTTTGTGTCAAAAATGAAATTAAATGCAAGGACATTTGAAATATTGACTGTGGCTTTTGGCGAGTCTGCTATGAGCAGAACACAAGTTCAATTGTGGTATAACCGGTTTCAAGTAGGCCGAGAAGATGGCATGACAATGTTCGTCCTGGTCGCCCGAGCACGTCAACAACCGATGAAAACATTGAAGCCGTGAAAAAATGGTTTTGGATAATCGTCTAATCACTATCAGAGAGGTGGCTGATTATGGTTCGGCTCATGCTAAGCAAATTTTAGGAATGTTTTAGGCATGAGACTAAATTTGGAGCAAAAACAACGTCGTATGGACATCGCTCAAGAGCTGTTTAACATCGTCAACGACGATCCAGATTTCCTAAAAAGGTCAGAACTGGTGACGAGTCATGGGTGTAATGGCTATGACATTAAAACCAAAGCCCAGTCATCCCAATGGAAGCGTTCAGAAGAGCCAATATAGAAATAAGCATGTCAAATTCGGTCAAATGTGAAGGTTTGGCCCCCTGGGGTTTTCTACTGCAATGGCGTAGTGCATCATAAATTCTTGCCACAAGGTGAAGTTATGCGCCGTTTGCGCGAAGCAATTCGTCAGAAACGCACAGAATTGTGGAGTAAACAATCATGGATTTTTCACCATGATAACGCACCAGCTCATACATCGATGCTTGTGCGTGAGTTTTTGGCCAAAAACAAAACTGTTATCATGCCTCAATCACCAGACTTGGACCCCCTTTTTTTTCTTCTCAAAACTGAAGGCATCAATGAAAGGAACGCGTTTTGCTACGAATAAGGAGATAAAAGAAAAATCGAAACAGAAGTTGTTGGTGATATCAAAAAGCTGTTCAGAAGTGTTTCAAGGATTAGAAAAAACGCTGGCATAAGTGTATTATATCTGTGAGGATTTACTTTAAAGGGGACAAGAGAAATAATTTTTGAAAAATTGACAATACATATTTCAATATTTTTTGATCAGCCCTCGTATAACATTCAATATAACCAGCTAAACACACAAATAATTAAAAAAGTGACGGTTAATTTCGATTTGAATGTTTTAGTTGTGCACATAATTTGTCGAACTTTTGCATGGAGAACATGGATTTATTATAAGTTATATTAACGGTGTTCATAAAAAGTATTTTATGTTACATAACTGCAAAGCACTTCTTATATAACATAAATTACTCAATCAAATAATTTATTACATTTTCTAGCGCAATAATCTTGAAATTCTGATAATTTCGTAGCAAGGAAAGGTGTTGACCGTGTTGCACTACAAACGTTATATGAGCGGATAAGCCACAGTGGTAAACAATTTAAAAGACGTAATTTGAAAGTTCATCATGCAAAATATAAAAAATATTCATATCTATACTTGTTTTATGAAAAGAGTAACCAAAATGAAAAAATTAGTAACGGCTAGTCTACATGTGTACTGTTAATACCATCTTGGGCGTATGGTCTTCGTTATTCCGCTCATGCTCTGCATTCTATACTTTGTAAATTTACTTTGCATTTTTAGAGTTAAGTAAATAAATACGTTGCGCCTACAACTTTTACCTTATTGGCAAACACATTTGGCTTATTTGGCCGTAAATTCGTTATCAGAGAAGGCGATTTTATAAGCCGAGACAGGAGTTCCCCAAGATAGCATTCTAGGACCTACTTTATATTTGGTTTACGCCTCAGACATGCCAACGAGATCAGGAATCTACAATTCAACTTTTGCAGATGGCACAGCATTCTACAGCGTCATCAATTAGCCTCACGAAGTTCGCAGGAATATGTTTCAATATTAGAGAAGTGGAATTTTTGGAAAATCAAATTTAATGAACAAAAATGTACTCATGTTACATTCACACTGCGTAAGCAAACATGTTCGTCTATCTGCAGCACAGTGAAGTCAATTACTTTGGTATTCACCTCGACCATATGCTATGTGGAATTGAAACTAAAAGCAGCGCAATTAAATTGGCTTATGAGCAGAAATTTTACATTGAAGTTAGATTGCAAACTTTTGTTATACAACGCAATCCTGAAGCCTATATGGTGCTACGGAATTCAATTATGGGGCACCATCTCAGCGTCAAACATTGAAAAAATTCAAAGGCGACAAAACCATATTCTTCGAACAAATCCTGCAGCTCCATGGTACGTAAAAACCTCCCGAATTCACCAGGATCTGTGTGTTCCACTGGTAAAAAATGAATTTTTAAAGTATGCGACAAGGTATATCAGCAACTTGGAACTTCAACTAAACCCTCTTGCACGAAACATACGTAATTTTAGCAGTCACACTCGGTTGAGAAGAAGAGATACCCTTGTCACCATCATAGCGTTAAATAGGTGATTTCACTGATAATTGAGTCAAAATAAAACTTTTTGTCTAGCACTGGCTGGACTTAATTATTTTTGTATTTAGTATTAAGATTTGAATACCTATTGTTAGTTTACTTTGTGAAGATTCAATAAATAAATAAAAGCCTAAAATATATTTAGCAAAGAAACAATATATTTCGTTTAATAAATGTGCGTTTTAAAGTGACGTAATATGAAAAACAGGAATTGTGTAAAACTACATAGATCATGCTTTTAGGATTTAAAAGCGAGTGCTCTTAACTTTATTTGGCTTTTTCTTTCGATTACCAATAGTTCAACTACATAAATTTGATTAAATATTCAGCGTAGATACAATATATATATTTTTTTTAACGAAATTTCAAATACTAGTCATATCTAGATTTTCAGCCATGGTCGAACAATTAATAATCTTTAATGATGATTTGTGTGTGAGATTTTTTTCAATACAAGACGTTAAAAATTTGTATAAACAAACTTATAATTTCGAAAAAAAAGCTTTCTAAAATTATTTAATTTCCCATTTAAAAAAAATTAAATGTTTAATCTTGTTTTGGGGGTTTTTGTCGCTCTTTGTATCGCTTTTAACAGAGTAACGCCTAAAACCGTATTTTTGTGTTCTCTATGTTATTTAGGTTAAGGTCGGTCGGCTATTGAAAAAGATCGAACATGTTCGTAAATTTGTATCTGCAATGTAATTAGCATTTGGTTATGAAATAATTATTTATTTTTGTTTTGTTTGTTTTCTTTTCAGGTATGTGAGGCTTTATCATCGTTGTAAATTGAAAGAAATCAATTTATACTCGTAGTTTTGTTAAGCAAATTTTTACCAATAAGACGAAATGATGCCATTGAAGGTTAACAGTTGTTAAGTAAGTAAAAAATATACAAAAATCAAAAGAAAGAAAACTAAAAAAGATAGTGGACGAAACCACACGCACGCAATCTTTCAACCAGGGAACCATATTATACTTGCACATACACACATATGTATCTATCCGAGAGCGGCAAAGTGTATGATCTTGCCGTCTTATTCACAAGTGCTACAACTGCAAAATGAGCCAATCAGGCAATTGACCTTTTATAGGGTTTGTTTGTTTTGAGGTATACAACTTTGAAATGAAATAACCAAAAAAAATTTGTTTTTAATTGAGTTGAAATTTACTTTATTCGATTCGAAAAACAATATTCTGGCATTATAATTTAAATATAACTGGCATATGACCGCCACTGCTGGCTCGGGCATAGTCAAATCCACTCCAAATATGGCAGTTTTTTTTATTGACGTATCCATTCAAACAAAAATGTCATATGTTCTGATAACCGTAAAATGGGTAAACAATTTTCAAAATAAATTTACACAAGCATTGTGCAGTTGTCAGTTTATCTATTTATGTTGTAATGTAAAACAAACTACCTCTATTGAAAACACCCTATGTTTATGTTTCAATTGCCTACATGAAGAAAAAATTCAGTTACAAACATGTATTAGTCGAAAGCATTATATTTCATTTGTTTACAAACTATGCATCGTGTTTAAGGCACGTTTACATGACAATAAAAGATGTTTAGATATTGTGGGAGCAAAATGTTACGAAATTCTCTACGTACTTAAAAAAGTAAACAAAAATGAGTTTTAGGTATTTTTCATGTATATATGTATGTAAAATCAAAGTATTATTACGAAATTGTAACAAAATTACTGATGGTTACAATTCTACAGTAATTACAAAAACAACACGCAATTGTTTGGGTTTGTAAATGTTAAACCACCTTCAATAAATACTTGAAGTGCTGCAAATTTAAGAATCTGATGTGTTGAGAATACAGACTTTTCAGAAATGGTTTAGAAAATGATTTGGATTTCTCTCCTACTGAATACATTTTGTTTTTATACAGTACGATTTCCTTTATTCTACACATATGTTTATATTACCATGTAAAGGTACCTTTCAAAAATTTCCAAGTCTACTGATGATTGGGGTAGCTCCTATGAAATGTTGACATAGAGACAGCTGGGAAATTTTTCGATCTTTAAAAGACAATAAATCCCTAAAAGTCTCCCCAAATGATTTTTCATAGTTTTGTAGTTATATACAACTTTTATTCTTTTAATTCATATATATTATATTTATTTAATAGGATTATTGGCCCTACGGGCTTAGTATTACATATTGCACATGAATAAATTAAATTACATTGAAACCAAAAGCCCAATCTTCGATTGGTATGAAGAGCCAAGCACGTCAAGTTCGGCTAAATGTGAAGGTTTTGTGGTGCATCATGAATTGCCACAAGGTCGTACGGTCAATGAGGAATACTACCTTGAAGTTATGCGCCGTTTGCGCGAAGCAATTTGTCAGAAACGCGGTTATCACGGTGCAGAATCATGCATAAATTATCTGCATTTTCAAAACTATTTGGTTTAAAAATTTTAAGCAAAACTTTTGTAGTAGAAAATAGCTGATCATGCACATACTTCCTACTGCTTCAGACTGAAATTTTTTAAGGTTTAATTGATTTGTTTTGATAGCTATCGATCGGACTTATGAATATCAATAACAGACAATTTTATTCGACACATTGATCATTACAACTCATTTGCGCATTCAGCATTGGGTAAAATAGGAATGTCAGATTTAAAATACAAAGTATGGTAAAAGTAGCCAACAATTTCGCCACATGATTTTGAAATCGCCAAAAAAAAAAAATCGCGAGTCGCCAAACTAAAAATTTAGTCGCTCTTTAGACTTGACTGAAGGAAAGTCTCACTTCGATTTTTGCAGCTCCTAATGCAACCGTATAACTATTAGATAATATGTGTATGTGGCCATCACTGCTTTAATGAATGAATTCATAGTGATCTACTTTTTTTTCAAACACTTTGCAGATATAGTTTTGCAGAACATTTTCGACTGGTTGGGTTGATTTTGCAATCGATATTTTTTTTAAGCATTTTTTATTTATTGAATCTTCAAAATGAACTAACAGTAAGTATTCAAATCTTAATACTAAATTTAAAATTAAAAATTTGCTTTTTACTTAAGTCCGGCCAATGCGTGACAAAAAGTTTTATTATGCGGGAGTTATTTCGGTAAAATTATCTATTGAGCAATCTGATGGTGGCAACGGTATCAATTCTTCTAAGCCGAGTGTGGCCGTCAAAATTAAGTATATTACGCGCAAGAGGGTTTGGATGAAGTTCCAGTTTACTGACATACCTTTTCGCGTACTTAGAAGATTCATCTTTTACCAGCGGAACAGTCAGATCATTATGAATTCGTGAATTTTTTACGTACCATGGAACTGCAGTAATCGTTCGAAGAATTTGGTTCTGCCGCCTTTGAATTTTTTCAATATTTGACGCTGAGGCGGTGCCCCATAATTGAATTCCGTAGCACCATATTTGCTTTAGATTTCATTGTATAACAGAAGTTTGCAATCCAACTTCAATGTCGAGTTTCTGCCCATAAGCCAATTTAGTTGCGCTGCTTTTAGTTTCAACTGAGTAACTTTCGCTTCAATGTGAGACTTCCACGTTAGCCGACGATCCAGGTGAATACCAAGGTACTTGACTTTATGCTGCGGAATAGTTGAGTTGTTAATTTGGATAGGATGTGAAAGTGATAAGAGTACATTTTTGTTCATTAACTTTGATTTTTTAGCCATTTCTCTAATATTGAAAAGTATTCCTGTAAATTTCGTGAAGCTAATTGGTGGTTTTCATGAACACTAAAAAACGCTGTGTCATCTGTAAGGTTGAAGTGTGGATTCCGGATGTCTTTGGCATGTCAGAGGCGTAAATCAAATATAAAGTAGGCCTCAGTATATCGATATTGTACTATCAATCTTTCGATAGTTTTTGGTATGAAAAAAAAAGTTCCACTACAACATATCAAAAATTGCGGGACGCAAAATTTTTGTCCTTCCAAATCGGCCCACGCTTATGAATTTGTTAAAGATATTAATTTAAACCTACTAGATTTTCTTGGTTAGCTGTAGCTGTAAAAGTATTTATGTACGCATGTAAGTTATATGTTTGTGTTTGCGAGATTTTTTATAAAAAAAATATATTTATCGCTAAAATTTGCTTCTGAGAACAATTCGAGCGGTTTTTTAACACTGCTTTGAGGACATAAATAAAAAAGTTAGCTTCGCTGGATTTCGGTTTCGATGTGTTATAATGATACGAAAAAAACTGATCAGAAAGAGTCAAGTTCATTGTAAAAACTATGAGACTGGTTGTTTGATATGAACGCTTACGATAACAAGCCTGTCTTGTTCTTAAAAAAAAAAATAGTGTAATCGTAAAAAACGCGGTAAACGTTTGAGTGTACTCCAAAGTTTAATAACAGTTGTCGATCTCTGGTATCTATGTATAGTAATGTACATACATACATATGTATATACATATAGTGTATTCTACGAGTGTACATATATAATATATGTGTATGTAAGTTGATATTTATTTTAATCAGTTAGCAAAGAATCCGGATGTTTTTATGTAAAATAAATTCTGGACAAGGTTGCTTATTAAGATTTTTGTGTAATTTGGCACACGACATTTTTTTTAGTTAAATTTTTGATCTAAAGAAATAGAATATCTTTAAAACGAGGTGGTTTTGGCAAGAATAAGTTATATGGAGAGGAACGAAAAATTCGTAATAAAAACCATTCTGCTTTTGTTGCGTAAAATGTTTAACAATCATACGGGCATGCTCTGACACCCACATGACATTTGCGATTGTGACTTGAACTCGCAAGAAAGGTGTTCTGTAAATCGCAATTGCCAGACTCTTGGCTAGTTGAAATCACAAGCGTTTAACAAAATGCACTGATTAATTAACACTGCACTAAACCTTAAACAAAATGTAAAATGACTTATGTGTGTGAAGATAAATTTTAAGAATTTTAACCTCAGCCTCAAACCTGCTATTTTAACATACTTCTGTTAATGTACTAACGTGGCTCTGTTATGTTATGTTTTTGAAAGATGGCTGCTATTTCTAGAAAAACACACTGTTACTACTTTTGACCATTGGACATTGTTACGGACCGGCTAAGGAGATCACTCCAATAATTTTTTTCGCCCATCTTTTTTATTTCTGAAAATTTTTATAAAACTTATAAAAAATTTTAAAATTTTTGTGACTTCTTTACAGATTTTGATTCAAGAAAATTATCTCAATTTGTTTCTTATAAAATTGTTTAAATTATTGGTTTAAAACACATTTTTATTGCTTAATTTGCGATTTTCATGCTTAACAGAGCCATGTTAGTACATTAACGGAGGTTTGTTAAAATAGCAGGTTTGTGGCTGAGGTTAAAAATTTTAAAATGTATCTTTTCACACACATCAAATTCTCAACTATGGTTTTAGATCCGTTCACAATATTGGACAACGGACCATTTCTTTTCAGCAAAATCAAACTTTTTTTTTTTAGTACTCGGAACAGTTGTAATTTGCGTGTTCCAATATGTAGATTGGAAAAATCAAAACAATGCATTGACTACATGGCTGAGTTAAAATCTTTTAGCAGAATGTCAATATTTAAAATATTACCCAAGGAATATTTATGTTCATCATTTGCAGGGCTTTTGATGTAATTTCTGTATATTTTATTAATATAAAATAAAAATGAATTTCATTTAATCTGCCAATTATTTTATAATTTAAATTAAATTATCTTGTATTTTGTACAAAATAGTTTAATTTTTTGCCAAAGTTTCCTCAATAATGCCTAAAAGGTGCTGAGGTCAAATGGATTTAATTGAATTTTTGTACAAATAAATATTTGAAAAGAAAAAAATACAAGCTTTTTCTTTCTGTGTAATGTCCAAATATAGAAATTAAGATTTTGATTCTTTTTCAATAGTGAACTTAATATTCTTATCAAATAAATTAAATAAAAATTAACTTTCCTTTGTGTTTTGTTAACTTGATCACAAATAAGAGTGTTGTAATTAATCTCGGAAATCAATAAGAGAGCTGAAGTGTTTTCAAAGTGTATAATCGTTATACCCAATTCATACATACATATATATATACACAGTGAAACCTCTCCTAACAGACAGATCCCAAACAACAAAACGAACAAACGTAGAGCCGAGATTTCCTTGAGTTTTTCAACACAAATTGTACTCTCATAGCCCGACACTAATAATACTAAATTTAAATACTATGAAGATGATATAAATATAAATATATCTGATTCAATAAATTCTTATGGTACATTAAAACAAATGTCCAATATAAAGCTCCAAATGCCTACACTTTGTCCAGTGGAAACTCAACAGCTCATCTTGAACCGATCTAAGCTCAAGCAGTTTAATCGGGGTTTCAACCACCATATACATTCTAGGTTTGTATGCTTTAACAATATGTAGCATCATTATTTTTTATTATATTATTTTTCAGTGCAACTCCAAATCGTTAAACTTGTAAGCTTTAACAAAATGTAGCATCATCATTTTTTATTATAGCGCTATTCACAATCTTGTGCATTTGTGATTGCAAATTCATGCAATTGCAAATATATGCTATCAATAGTCAACCACCTCTGTTGGTTTAGTTTGCACTACTTTTTGCAAAGCACGAAATTCACAGTTGATTGATAATTAGAGTAGAAAATAATTTACTAAAATTTTAGTCAAAAATAGATATGCCGAAAAAAAGCTTTAAGGAGCAGTTAATAGAATTTTAATAGAAAATGTGATTTTAAGTTAGATAAAGATATCGATTGCCGATTACGATCTAACTGGCTTGAATTGCAATTAACTTGTGCATCCGTAGAGCACACAAAAACTATAGGTTTTAAGTATTGCATATACACATAAGACTAGCAAGTGCATTGATGTGTATTTTGTTAGTGTAGAGTAAAAATATGCGAAACCTTTTTGCAAATGCAATGATGCAATACCATTTGCACGAGACTGTGAATAGAGCATATATTTTTTCAGTGCAACTCTAAATCGTTAAACTTTATATCTCAAATTAATGGTTCAATACTAAAATTATAACATAAAAGTATAAGAAGTGCAGTAACTTTGGCCACCCTGTATAATAGAAATTTTAAAACAGGGTGCCCAAAAGTTCTATATGGAAGAGCAAACACCAATACATTTAAGGAAAAACTAATTTTATTTAATAAGCAGTGTTGTTGCTTTGCACTTGCGTGTGTACACACATACATATGTATATTGAAGCGCACAGCCTTTAGCTAAGTGCTTTTACAAAAACAAATGTGCACCCAGCGTATAGGGCTTGGCTACTTCTGTTTTAAAACGCCCAGTGAAATTTTTGTCATATACATCTTCGATCTAAGACTATCGACAATGTAAGCGCGACCCATCCGTAGTCTGTATACAATTCCTACTTACATTTACACAGCGATGGCCTAAGCCGCAAGATGCATCCAACACTGTATACATTGTAAGCGAATATTGGATAAGTCCAAAACTATATTATTAGCATTTGCTTTCTTCTTTGCTTCTTATGTACATTTATTTTAAGAATATGAGTAGAAAAATACTAATCTGAATCGGATGCTAGTTGTAAGTGCTTAACATCCCAGTGAAATTTTTGTCAAATACATCTTCGATCTAAGACCATTGACAATGTAAGCGTGACCCATCCGAAGTCTGTATACAATTCCTACTTACATTTACACAGCGATGGCCTAGGCCGTAAGATGCATCCAACACTGTATACATTGTAAGCGAAGGTCGGATGAGTTCAAAACTATATTATTAGCATTTGTTTTCTTCTTTGCTTCTTATGTACATTTAATTTCACAATATGAGTAGAAAAAAAAAGACTAATCTGAATCGGATGCTAGGTGTTTGTTGTGCTTAACATGTTTATTTTGAAATTTTCTGTTGACACAATCGCTTACAATCGGATGCTTTGCAAATTGTAATAACTTGTGGACTGCTGGGATGTTTTTTTTCTGTTGACACAATAGCTTACAATCGGATGCTTTGTAAATTGTAATAACTTGTGGACTGCTAGGTAATAAATGTACATCTCTTACAAACGAACACCTATCATTATGTTTGCTTTTCCTTTGTGGTCTACAATAAAAAAAAGTCTCAGCGGGTATTCCAGAATCTCAACATCTGCAGGGTTAAAATTATTTGCAGTGTGTAGTATTGCAGCAAGTCAATTAATTTCTATAATGAATCTCTTACTTTCGTAAATGCGTAAACATGTGTTGTTGAATAAATTTTAGTTTAAAAAATTTAAATTTTATAAATTATTTAAAATACCAAAAAAAAAACCAGTTTTTCACCAAATTCACATTTGAATATTCAAATTTCAAATTTTCAATATTGTATTCGGAAACTAGGCAAACAATTTACAGCCTAATTTATATATTTGGTTCATAATGATGATGGCTTACATCATATTACATTATGTTGGCATAAATTAATAAAAAAAAGCTTTGCATAAAGCTGTTAAAATACTAAGCAACTAAATAAGTTTTACTTTTTATTAAATTTGAAACACGTGATTTTTTTTTCTTGTTGCTTTAATTTATTTTTCAGCGTTTTAGTTTCTCAACAGTTTAGTTTCTCATTTGCACAACTTGGAATACCAATTATTTGTAAAATAAAATTTGTTTTGTAGAAAGTTTTTCATTATATCTTTTTTTGGTAATTTTTACGATAAAAAAAATTATACATTAAAAACTTTTACTTTTTCTGTTAAAAAAAATTAGGAACCAAAAAAACCGGTCAAATGTTGCAGAAATAAGTTTTTTCTTTGTATTTGGAAGGTTTGTTGTTTTCTGAATTTCTTTGTTCAGGTTTCTTATCGCAGGATTAATTAATCTAACTTATAATTTTATAGATATATGTATGTATATGCCTCTAACTATAATTAAACAGTTAAGAAAACGAACCAAACTGGAGCTTAAAATAAAAAATTTGAAAAGAAAAGAAATATGATGTCAAATGTCAATGATGTAAAATGTCACACAAATGTAAATTAAAACCAAACTATGCGAGGAATACCATTTCAATTAACTCCTAAATAATATGGAATAACGCTATGAAACAAAAATTGGGGTAAGAATTAATTATTCAGGGGTTATCTAGTACCAAGTCTGTTTTGTTGGAGACTAGGGAACGAACATAAACTTATTTATGGTCTGCTATTTGATAAATTTCCTATAGAAAGTGTTTAATTTTTTATGAATACGGCTGTTAGTTCTTCTAGATCATTTCATAATGTGATTTTATAATGGAAAATATAGTGATGCAGCAATTTTCATACATTTTTATATCCCACCTACATAAATTTTTATTTATTTATTTGCAATCATGCAGCTGTACAACTTGCCACAAATTGTCTAATATTTATTTAATTGTAATAAAAAATTTTAAATTTTGTGTATTTGCCACTGGATTTTGTAATAATTCTCTGAAACAACTACTTCTTTTTTATTCCGTTTGTAATTTCTCCAATTTTCATTTGCTATAAAGAATATATAAACTGAATCAGTATTGATGGAAAAGTAGATTAAGCGATGTCTGTCTGTCCGCCGTTGAAATACCGTTTTCTGAGAAAACCATTACACTTAGAAAACTTTTTTCTTCCACCCCATCGATTCATGGGTTTGCTACTGAAATTTAGTAAAACACGTTCATACATATAGCTGAGACATATCCAAAATTCCGAAAAAAGCCCATAATTTTTTGCAATTTCCCGATATCGGTTCCTATATATATGTATATCCGAGATTTTTTAATGAAAACTGATTTTTTAATGAAAATGTCGCGTAAGCGACCTTAAATAACTTTAAAGTAGTCCTGGTAATAAAAGGAGGTTACTTAAATACAGAAAATGAAAAATTCTGATATTGGTTCATATATACCCGATATGTAGTCTAAACCGATTTTTCTATGAAAATAATTTTTTTCTTGCTTGAAAGCAGTTCTGTTTATAAAAGGAGGTTACGAAAATACAGAAAATGAGAAATTACTATATCGGCCCATAGATACCCGAGATATAACCTAAACCAATTTTTTCATGAAAATGTCGCGTACCCGAACTTACACAACTTTTTTTTTTTTTGCTTAAGTAAGGATGAGATAGAGAAAATTAAAATTTCAGATATCGATCCATATATGCCCGAGATATAGCCTATATCTATTTTTCCATGAAAAACATTTTTTTTGCTTAAAAGCAGTTATTGTTATTAAAGGAGGTTACTAAAATACAGATAATGAAAATTTCTGATATCGGTCCATATATACCCGGGATATACATAGACAGCCTAAACCGATTTCTCATTGAAAACATTTTTTTTAAGTACTTCTGGTTATGAAAGGAGGTTACTAAAATAAAGAAAATGAAAATTTCTAATATTAGTCCATATATAACTGATATATACTAATCCGATTTTTTCATGTAAATTTCAATGAAATCTTACCTTTCTGGCATGGCGACTACAAGGCAAAAATATTTTTTCCCCCATATCGATCTATATACATATATCCGAGCATATTTAGTTTAAATGTATAATATATACAATATATTTATTTGAACATCGTGAAAGGTATTTTAGATTCGGTCCAGTCGAATATATTACCCTCTTACTTGTTTGTAGTGCCTTTGTGTTTGATTTTTGTGTCGCAGACGCGAACTATTTTTTTCAAAGACACTATTTTCAACCACTAAAAAACAAACTTAAAACTAGTGCACCATCTAATTTGTACTATTACCGGAGCTAAATCAACCGTGAAAGTAGCATGTGTCAATAATTGCTACAAAATCGTTTTTCACAAACTTGCGGCTATAAAATTAAAAAAAATGGAAAAATTGTGTGACTGTAGACTATTTGATTGGATCAATCATTTTAATGCGCACCGATTTGGCAGAATAAAATTTGTGTCTGATTGGTCTATCTCTTGCGACCGTGTGGTTCTAACTCTAGGGATTAAAATTTCTAATATTATATATGATGCTACCATTAATCTGGCTCAAGTTTAATCCTGGCTATAGCCAAGAAATATTTTTAATTTTAATTATAACAATAACTGCTGCGATCAATAACTCTTCTTGATTAAAGAAGACAAGACAAACTGGGGAACAACTAGCAGTCAGCACCCACTCAGTACCATGTAAACATGATGTTTTTTTTAATAGGGATTAAACTTAATCACTTACTGCATGCACAAGTGGTACGGTATGCACAAAAAAAATTTATTTTTGGTTCATCAGAAATCACTTGCGTTCATATATCGTGTAAACGGATGTGAACCTTTTGTTGTGTCAGTCCATTACTTAGTTGTTAACTAATTAATCGAGTTAATTTTTCATTTAATTTTTTAATTTTTTACAAGCAACCTAAATAGCGCATCAAGCGTAATTTTTTTGTCAAAAATCTTTATGCACGAACCGACATATCATGGCGTCAACACTTTGAAATTGGAAAATCCAACGTTGCATAAGAGCAGCGTTGCCCTCGAAATTTTCAAAAAAATATTACGAAAAGGGTATTTTGTAAAAAGTTGTCATAAAAAGGGTATTTTCAAGAAAGAAAGGGTAAAGTTTTTAAAAACTAATAAAACCTGAACGAAAATTCCTCAAATGTTGATATATTAAATGAAAATATAATGTAATGAATATATATAGAAAATTGAATCAAATATAATTAATAACATCAGTTATATTAATATTACTCAGGTCTAGTTTTTGATTCCGTATTTATACATAAATTTAGTTAATTTTCATTTAAATTTTAGTTGTATTAGAATTAAATTTTTTCGTTCTTAAGGAATTCCTCTTATATAAATGCGATGAAAGTGTGGCAACTTCACTTAAATTTCAAGTGTTATGGAAAGTATTCCATAGAACAGCTGTTTGTTATTGAATGAATAGAAAAATTCTCTAAGAAGAATATTAAATTTATCAACGGCATAGAAAAACTTAATCATTTTCTGTCATGTAATGTTATTTTTAATTAGATATCATATTGTGTTGTTGTTTAGTACAAAATTAGCGACTAATTTTAAAATACTTTCGACAGAAAATGGCTTATTTGTGTGTTTTGTTTACCTTTTTTGCGCTAAGCAAAAGCAAACACGAAATCATATGGTAAATTAGCTAAACATATATACAACTTAAATGGGGAAGATTGGGCTTTTGAGTTTGATTTAAGTATGTAGTGAAAAATTTATTTTCGTATTTAAATGGATCTTAAAATTAAATGAGACTCAAAACTGGGTTTTAAAAGCTCTTTGAAATACAGTTCAACTTCTTCAGACTTATTAATAACACAATTCACAGTAATATTTGCAATCTTGGTATAAATTCATTACATAAGAGCAGTTTAATACAAAACCTTACTTATAAATGAAAGAGAACTGACTATTTATGCATACATACTCGTACAATAGCTGTTCGATCGTTCCCAACAAAAAGTTCAAAGTTTGAAAAAAAAAGGATCAAAAAGGGTATTTTAGAAAATTGCCATCAAAAGTCTAATAGACATCAAAAAGGGTCAAATTGACACTTTTTAGTATCAAATGTGCTACGCTATATAAGAGAGAAAGCTTTACTCTCTTTCAGTAAAGATCTCTGCATAACTTGAGAGGAAAATCTGGAACATATTAACGTATGAGATCTAGAAGAGTTTCCAAAGTCAAATTTGGTTAATATGTAATTTGGGGAACCTTATTTAAAACCTTTATAAAATATCATCAGCAAAGGAACATCCTACAAAATCTTTCACATAAACAGACACATGATCTCTTGCTTTAAGCTTGTAAACATATGTGATTATCCTATTGAAATATATTTTCAGTCTTCCAATATTGGCCTCAGTGGTTCCGCTATATATCTCTAAGCCATAGAGTAAAATTGGTATGAGCGTTGCATGTGCAACAAGTTTGCGAATATTGCAATGAACAATTTATATTATATTGCAATGAACAATTTATATTATAAATCTTTCGCAGTCCAAAGGATAATCGGGATAACACATTGTTTAATTGGTGGTTAAATGAGAGCCTATCATCAATAATAATCCCAAGAGTTCTCATATATTCCACATATTTGATTTCTTCACCACTCAGATATTTGAAGCATATGGTATCCCGAAGCATTGAAAGACTTAGCTCTTGATTTCTTAGGGTTCACTACAATAAAATTTTCATCATACCAACTTTCAATTCTATATAAGTTATTATGAATACCAGCTGCTAATGCATAAAGGTCATCTGCATATGTAAGGGGCTACAAACATTAGAAAAGCTTCCGAAAATGTGATGAATGGAAATATTAAAGAATTGCAGTTCAAGAACGGAATTTCGAGGAAACTGCTCTAACTGTTGACACGTTTAACCACTCTGAACGAATTGTTGACGGCTTAATAAAAAAAATTACAAGCATTCTTAGCAAACGAAAACCTTGCATAAAGCTTGAATAAGCTTTTGAACATTTCACGGCATATAGAATCAAACTAAAAAGTTTTAAAAACAGAACAAAAATAATAATTCAGTCTTTAAATTAAATATCACATACATACGGTGCCATTGCTGTTCCAAAGTTGTTATATTCTCTACCGTTTAGTCTACCTTAAAATGTTCGTGTAACTTACACTTATCAATTTTTAAGCTAAGAAAATTTTTTGGCAAACGTTGTCGTAACTGATAAATCAATTGTGTAATAAAATTGCGATATACAATTTGTATTTCTTTTTCCATTTCAAAATTTAAAGTTTCTTTCTTAGATTTAAGAAAATTCTAATTAAAAAAAAACGGCATTCGTACAAAAAAATCTTCTAAGCATGAATTTAAGGGATCAAAATGGTATCCTTTAAAACCAATTTGGTAACAAAAGATGTGCTAAATCTAGCACCGAAAGTGCTAAAATGGCCACACCGATCGTAACAAATCAAACTGACTCTGCATGCTGTATGCTGTTTTCTCTTAGACATAGAAGATCTTGATCAGGTTCTTGATTTGGTTAAATGAATTTTTGCGAAATATCATTTATTCTTTGTTAATTGACATACAAATTTTTGTTTCACCAAAATGGTGAATTTACATTCATTTCGCTAAACCAATTAAATCAACTAATGATCGTTTGTTATCAACTAGTTATTGTTAGCGGACTTCAGTGAACAATTTCATTGGTATCTTTTTTATTATATTTTCTGTTGATTTTGAGGCATCCGTTCAACAAAAATTGTAGTATTTGAATCCACGAAGAGATCCATAATTTTTTCTGTGTAGCGAACCAAAGAAAATCGCTATGATGTTATGAAAATATGTATGCAATTACTCAATGCCATTATTTTGTTCCCCATTTTTGGCCATTTTTTTTATTTTTTTTTTTTGTATTATTTTTATTTACGTTAGTACAAAGTTTATAATTTTGCTTGTTGTTTTTGTTGTTTAGCATGTTTCGTTAATTTCATTGATGAAAGATATTAAACAAACATTTTGTTTTTGTTTAAAACGGTTTATTTTTGTTTCTGAATTCGCTTGAAAGACAAGCAAATCAAATTGTTTAAACATGAAACATGCAAACAAAGATTTGTATTGGTCTTAAAAAGAATAATTGTGTGTAGTTTAGTAAAGTATGAATTGTTCAAGGTTTAATTACATCTATTAAAAACTTAACAACAAACAAAATAGGTCACAGAGTTATTTGACAGATCTATTGATAATGATTTTAGCTAACGGCCGTTTTTTTCATACCAGAATCTTTAAATATTGCATCTTCAAAACTTAAATAAGTGTAACATATATGTAAGTATATAAATAATGCAATAGTTTATGGAAGTGACTTATTACTTTTTTTGTGTAGTGGTATTCGCCTGGTATCTGCTAGTGTATACGAAATGGCGCAGTCATCAGGGTGGAAGATGTTGTGATTTTTTTAATTAGTGGAAATGTCAGTTGAAAAATTATTCTGAGATCTTATAAAAAAAAAGTATCCGTTATTTTTATTTTTCAAAAAATATTTCTTTATTAATCAATAACTATATTGTTCCCTTCAAAGTAATTCCTCTCAGTTATAATACATTTATGCCAGCGATTTTTCCAATCCTCGAAACATTTCAGAAACGCGTTTTTGATATCGCCAACAGCTCCTGTTTCGATTTTTCTTTTATCTCCTCAATCGTAGCAAAACTCTTTCCTTTCATCGGTGTCTTCATGCCTTACATACCTTGCCAAACAACCTTACTTCTTCATAAATAATCATTAAGCAATCATAACAACGTCACAAGTAGCTTTATTGTTATACAAAAATGCTATAATAATTAACACAATACTCATACATATAAAAAAAATTAAAGCAAAGAGATAGAGTATGACATGTTATAAAATAACTAACAATAATTCGAAAAGAATAATATGGAATGCATGCGTTTGATCTGAATTTAGGCAAACATTTTATTCTTGATCTAAAAGTATCTTTTATCTGCAACAAAACAAAATTAATTATAAAAATTTCATCTGTGATTTCAACTTAAAATATCATACATATCAATACATAGTATTGAACTATACTATGTAACAGCAGCACTACAATAGTATCGTTAACCCTAAGAATTTTTTATGTATATTATGATATATTGTACGTTTGGCTACCTAATAATATTGTTGGTTACCGCCCGCTCATATAGGTTTACATCTTAATATACTAACTTACCTATTTATTTCCGCGATTTCTGAATACATGTTTATTCATTTATTATTATTTTTTGTTACATTTTAGGTTTTTTTTTTGTTTAAATCTACACATACAAAAATTTTTTTAATTAAAAAACAATGAACACATATTTTCACTCCAGAAAATATAATCGATAGAATATTAAATGTCAACGACTAGAACAAAAATGTTGTTAATGATGGCAATAGTAAATTTATTTGGTAAACTTAGATTGTTGCATGTAAATTAGTTCATCATACATATGGCAGAAATAAATTCTTTGGTATTGGGCGTGATGAAAACTTTTGTTGTAAAAAAAAAAATTCATAAGTGCTATTATTGCATGCAACCATATCTTGAAATTGATAGATGGTAACAATAAAATTACCGAAATGCAAACAAGAACATATTTAAGGGGGAATAAACTATAATCAAATCTATAATAAACCGTTTCTACCAATAATATATAACGTTATGGAGTATATATTATTGTTGCTGTAACCATATTTCAAACTACTTTTTCTTTGCGTAGTAGTGCGATATATAATACATTTAGAACATTGCAGACTTTTGGATAGTTTTTATTTTGTTGATCTATTGGTGTATTAATGTTTATATTAAATGGTTGGTTAATGTGTGATTGTGTTTGGTTATTGTGTTGTTGATACGGTTTTAATGGTTTTAGTATTTTGTGCTGTATTTGTTGAATTTATTTTGCAGTGTAGTGAGTTTCCCCACGCTGTTATGCCATGTCGAAAATGTGATTCCACAAACGAGAAATAAGCTTGCCTCATTACACTGTCAGTTGAGAGTAGTTAAGTTGATGCATTATATAAGATGCTTATACGAATTTAAGATTTCTATGGTTGTGTTACATTGATTAGCACTAGCTGGAGTCTATACGATATCCAACTTGGTTCGTGAATGCCGGATATCTCTAAATGAGATAGCTGTGAAAATGATTTACATTAGTACCTGCCTTGACGGCCTAACCTGATGGTGGACCAATTCCACGGAGTGAATTTTTCACGATTCACCACCGCCCCCGTGTGGCTTGCTAGGCTCACACAGGTAGCAATTCTTGTCATATGATTGCGGTCATATGAACAACTTCTTGTTGAGGAGTTCGGGCTTTCTAATCCCACATGTATGCAATTTCCTAGCAATCAATGGAGGACAAGGCTTAATGAGTTGGTAGGCCGAAGCCCACTAAGAGCATCAGCCCTTAAACCAACTCACCCGTCAACCATCACCACTGGTTCCTTACAGTACACGTATCTGTTGTATAGGCAACAGATCCTCGGGAGATTGTTAGTCCTCGAAAAAAGCCATCACCAAGCAATTATCAAGGATACTAACACTCCCTTCCTGCGTTTTAGGTTTCAACCACAGCCAGAACGTTTCAGCCAAGGTAGGCACCTCAACCATGATCAGCCCGCAAGCAGAACTTCCCGGGGGCCATGCTGATCCCCGTTCTGCCAATTTATACCCTTGGTAAGGGTTTCGGAAGCCAACACAACATAAGTCATGTGGCTTCCTAGAGTTTTGTTTGCCGCACCAAACGAGGGACCCCTTCCCCTAAGTTAGGAATACGCCAAGGCAAAACCTGTTCCCCGCGGGGCTCTAAATGAGATAGTGAGACATTCGAATCTGGAGCTTTTCTGAGTACGAGGGCACAGTGAAGTGCCCGGAAATCTAGTAGCGGATGAACTGGCAAAGGCCGGTGTCCAGCGACAACAAAGAGATATAGATGGGACCATTGGAACCCCGCTAGTGAGCTGTAAGAAACAAGTACAGCGTCAACTTTTCCAGACCGCTCAAGACAGATGGCCTAGTGAGGATACATGTGGAATATCAAGGCTGACATGGCCCAGATATGATAACAGGAGGACTGTCATCCTTAGGGGCTTGCCCCGAAGGACGTTGCGTTCTGCTGTAGCGGTTCTGACGGAACATTGCCTTTAGGGCCGCAGGCGAGGAGGTTAAATCTTCTATTTAGTGACTTCTGTAGAGGCTGCAGAGACGAAGAAGAAATAGAGAGCGTTAAGCACTTCCTCTGTCAGTGTCCAGCTCTTTCTTATATAAGGACATTGTGCCTAGTCAGACCGATGCTGCATGATTTGACGGAGGTATCCGATCCTCGGGTTGGTTCTAAACCAGTGATATGTAAATCTACTGAGATACTTATCACACCCAGGCAACACAACGGGACCAGACTGGACCCAAGTGGGCTGGCTTTACAATAGCTGGCAGCCTGTTAAACCTAATCATATAAGATGCTTTTCTTAGCTTTTTATGTAGTTCGTTTATGTGTACACTCCATTTATACGAATTTACGATTTCTATTGTTGTGTTACATTGATTAGCATCACAGTTGAGGTTATAGATTTCTGTAGTATGCAAACACTCTGTGCTGTGGAATTTTATTTTTATATCTTTATGTCTAACGTGTACATTTGAAGTAATTTTCAAACTCGTTTAATGTGGTTTTGCCAGGCTATTTTCATTGCTGCGAACATATGTGAACAAGTCCGCACAATCCAACAACATTGTTGCAGAATTTTTAAAACTGCTCTGAAACAAGCCCTTAATTGTGAAGCTGAAAACGGAGGTCATTAAGTTACACTATTTTCCATACTTTCGGCAAGGAAGTTCGATTTTATATCTTTTATAACCTGAAAATGAAAAATGTTATAAGATTTCATATTTTCAGTTTTCAATTTTTTCTTTTTTACTCGTAGGTAATTTTGAGATTATCGTCTTTCCTTGGGAGTCACAATATTTGTTCAGTTAAATGTTATAAACGTAAAACTTTTGTGAATATATCGCTGACACTTCAACCGATTAGGGCCTTTTTAACCCTTTTTTGAGATGGTAACCAATCATAATTAAATTTTACTACTTTTTTATTTTTATAACTTAAAGCAACAATCTCGATATTTCAGAAAATTCTTTACCGATTTATAAAAGTAAGATGTAAAGGCAAGTAGGATAGGGATATTCGTTTTTATTTACGTATATTATGAAGCGAGATAACAGCCAGTTTACCAATCTCGAAAGAAAATGCATGCGAAGAAAGCTACTCGCTCACATTCGTGTCAATTTGTGTTGACTTATCTCACTATTATTCGTTCGAACTTGTATATTTTAATTGAGTTTTGACACATCGTTTGCATAGAATAAAGTAAGACAATGGTTGTTCGCCTAGAGATTAAAAGCCAGCTCGCCGATGTCGAAAGGATAAGTTCATTCGCACTCTAGGCGAAAGAAAATTGATTTGGGTTTTTTCTAACTTTATTCTATGCGAACAATGTGTCAAAATTCAATTAAAATACATACATAAGTTCATGCGAACGAACAATAGTGACAAAGACAAACCCAAATTGATTCGAATGTGAGTGACGAACTTTCTTTCGCATACATTTTCATTCGATATCATCGAACAGGCTGTAAGTGCATCATAATGTTCATGTTAAATGTGGTGTGACGTTTTCTTTTGGAGAAGAAATATTTTTTATTAATTATCAATGAAAGATTATCGAAAATTAATTCCTGAAAATTGGCATTTATTTTTTTCGGTTAGTACTAATCAGAATTAAAAAATGGAAATTACACAATTTTTTTTTTTTTTCAAGCCCAAAATTTAAATTATTTTCACCGCGTTTTATCAATCATTTGAATGCTATAAAACTGACGAAAAGAGAAAATAAACATCTGAACATTCAAAGTAATGAAAACAGAAATTATTTTTATTTAAAAACTCTGAGTAAACAACAGTGTGTGTTTATTTTAAGAACATTTTTTATTTAAAATTTCATAAATAATTTGTATACAACAAGAGAAAAACCTTTAAGTCTTTTTATAGCAAACTTACGTATGCATGTAAAAAATATGACCTTTAGTGAAACGTAACCCAAGATTTTTTTTTTTGCAATAAATACGCGCAATTTTGTTTGTTGAAAACACTTCTTAAAATTCAGTAAATTTGCGTCAAAAATATCATTTTTAAAAAACATGAGGGAAGTTCGGTATAAATGTTCATTTGATTAAAATCAAAAAATTCCTGATTTTACTTCCCTAAAAATATTTAAAAATCTTACACTTTTACATACGTACATATGAGTATCGAGTATGTATGCTTTCGCACTGCTTTCTCACGTATTAATGCCAGATCCATAAATCAATAATACAATATATACAATTTTTGGGTGGAATTGTACCTGTTCTTTTTATTTTGAAAATTTCTATTCACACTTTATTCCCAGAAATATATTAAACTTTGTGCATTGCCTTAAATAAATTTAATTCACGCCAAAAATAATCAGTGATGACAAAAAGTAGTAAAACATTTAATTCTACTTGTAGAAAAAATGCGTTTGCTCTTCATTATTAAACCAATGCACGACAATTTAATAGCACAAATAACATTTAATTCATTTACATAAGTGGAATCATTAATAATGTACAAATGAGTAAAAGATGTATATTAGAGTGGTTCGCCTTCCATACAAAAAAAAAATTACTTCAGTTACCCCCTAGGATTACAGATAATGTAAAAACAATTCGGAAATTATTAATTTATTGAACTTTTGTTGAACTTTATAGTTTTTAAATTAGATTTTTGGTTTGTACATTTGTACATCGGGCTTAAGTTCAAGTTTTTCCTTTCTTAAATTTTTTCTTAAGAAGGAAATTAGTTTTCTTATTATTTTGCCACGCCTACAAATACCATCCTTTTAGTATTTTGTTCACTGTAAAGCCATTTTTAGTCCATTCGTAACATTGCGACTCTATAACGGCAACATTTTTATAATTTTTAATAGCTTTCCACTACCACGGCAAATTCTAATCATGACTTTTAAAAACTCGGCTCAAAAATACATTGGTTTTGGTACGGAATTTGGCACAATGAAAATATATACAATAAAAGGGCAGGGTTTTAATAAGAATGAAAAAAAATTAAAAAACTAATTTTCGAATTATTATACCCTTTACAAAAATGTAAAGGGTATTTATAAGTTTGTGATTCCGTTTGCAATTTCTACAATTTTCATTTGCGACCCTAAAAGCAGATGTAGTCAGGCCTATTCGCTTGATGCTCAATTGTTTTTGTAAAGCGCTTAGATATAGGGCTATGCTCTTTAATACACACATACTGCACTCAGCACAACACAAACAACATACCCAAGAGCAAAGCAACAACACTTTCGCATGCTTTGCTGGTAAACATTGACGACAGCGATTATCAGTATAGATTTTGTTTTTGTATAACTGCTATAAAGTATACATATTCTGAATCAGCATTGATAGGAAATTCGATTAAGCGATGTCCGTCTGTATGCCGTTAAAATACCGTTTCTGAGAAAATCATTAGACTTATAAACTTTTTTCTTTCACCATTCTATTGCTCAATCGATTCATGGGTTTGCTATTGAAATTCAGTAAAATCGGTTCACATATAGCTGAGATATATCAAAAATTCCGAAAAACCACATTTTTGGTCAATTTTATATGAAAACTTACAGGAAATGAAAAAAATTACTCTCTCATTTTTTCTCAAAATTGCACAAAAATTGTTACGTGGGACGCTTTTGGACTACTTTGGACTAGTTCGGACTGTTTCGTTATTCACGTGGAACATACCTATTAATTCGTTAAAATATTCTTAAGACGACTACTCAGATCGCCGCTGAATTGTTCGCAAGGCATAGAGTTCTAATGTCAGATGTTTAAACATAACAAAATAGAACAAACTCTATTTGAAATTTTGGCAGATGACTTTGCTCATGTTTTTTACAGACGCAATGTTTTTGAGGTAACAGACGTCATGTAGAAATTTTACATTGTGAAAAATGACATCTACATTGTTCAAAACATATCGTGTGTTATCTACTTTTAGGAAACATTTTCTAAAAAAAATTTCTAAGACTTGTCTGAAAACTAAAAATTTGAAATGCGTTTTTCTAGAAACAAGTTTTTTTTTTAGTTATGACTATGTTGCAATAAAGGAGCGATAAGTAAAACAATTATATTCCGATTCATTACCACTTTCAATTATATAATTTCACTTTATCTATAAAAGTACAATAACTAATAGTTTTAGGGGTTTTTGATATTAGTATACTATTCATATTAGCTTTAAAAGGGTAATTGAGAAATTACTTACAATTATATAAAATATAGAGCAAAAACAAATTCGAATGCATATTTTACGCGTCAAAATAAAGTTTACATGTTGCAGCATAATACTGCAAACAAATTTTTGATAAATACGAAAAATACGGCAAAATAGAAAATCGTGCAGGGCTGGACTGGCGAGAACTTTTGAAAGAGGCTGAAATAAGATGTAATGTACGTAGTGTAAAAAAGAATCCTTTTTACATTTAGATTTATTTATTCAAAATAATATAAAAGCCACTCTTTGGCCAATTTAAAATATATTACAACGTGCAGATCTGAGCGTTATATATGTATGTACATTCTATTATTGTTGCATATTAATTTAATAAAATCAAAAGTAATGTATGGGGCAAGCCAAACCAAATCGGACAGCTCGGAGAAAATTTTTTTCAGCAAATTTTCTGATTTTTTCGGCTTATGATTTCAGAGATATTGCGTTTTGAAAAAGCCGAATTATGAGAAAACCGCACCCGAATAAATACTCATAACTTTTTTAATATCAGTCCAAACAGAATATTTTTTTTGCATTGTTTTTCTTTTTCTGTCTACTAGCTAATAAAAAATAGAAAAAAATTGTACGCAGTGGGCTTGGATGCGATTTTCGGGATTTAAATCAAATGTTCTCACTGTTTGTACTCTTCGATTTTCTTAATTTTTTTTTTATATTTAACTATAATTTTTTCCACACCTTTTGAGGCTCGTTTGGTAGTGGGATTCGAATAACTACTATTTTTTTTAAATTTTTCTAAAAATAATTTTTTGCGTTAAGGCACAGTGGCTTAACGAAAAAAATATTCTAGGACTTTGTAGGATACATTTCAAATACTAATCCATATATATTGTTAGTTGTTACATATATACATACGAGTATTTATGTAAAAATACAAATAAGTGTTCTTCAATAATTTTCATTAACTACTCGTCTACTGTGTCTTAAAAATCATAAATTAACTTAAAATTATTTCAGTACTGTTTCTTAAAACCCATTTATTTATCAGATTCTAATAAGTTCTCTTTTCCTGATATTTTAAAGTTTGGTAAGAAAATATGTATTTTCGGTTTTAAGCCAATGTGCAACATTTTTTAGTTTATCCAAAAAACAAATGTTATTGATTTTTTTTACTTTGTTGTTAAATTTATTTATTTTGTTCAAGTATATTTTTAAAAAGTAAACTTCATGATTGCTGCAATTGTGCAGAAGCTGGCCTCAAATTTTTTGCCCGATGCTAATGTTTCATATTGACTTTGCTATTTACGGAAGGCTGTATAAAAGTTTAACTTAAAACTGTAACCATAAATATTACGTTTTAATTAATTTTTTACTTTTTTAAAGCATTTTATTTTGTAAATATATTTAATTTAAAATTAAAATACAACACTAACTTTAATTATAAATCGTTCACGCTTCCCGTTTTTTTTTTAATACAACCGATCCGATGTTAGATCTATTTAGATATTCTAACTATCAATAAAGGCAACAAAAAACCATATTTATGACTATTTGTTATGATGCTGCGATCAGTAGTATATATGACATGCTAATGCCATCCGGAATCAACACTTCAACCATTGCAGATGACACAGAATTCTGCAGCGTTTATGAAAACCATCAAGTAGCTTCGCGAGAATTACAGCAGTATATTTCAATATTAGAGAAATGGTTAAAACTTTGGAAAATTAAAGTCAAGGAACAAAAGTGTACTCACGTTACAATTACACTGCGCAAACAAACATGTTCAGCTATCCAAATTAACAATTCACCTATTCCGCAGCAAAATGAAGTCAAGTACCGTGGTATTCATCCGTAGGTTAACGTGGAAGTCTCATATTGATGCGAAAGTTACTCAGTTAAAGTTAAAAGCAGCGTATCTAAATTGGCTCATGGACAGAAATTCTACCTTGAAGTTAGACTTAAAATTTTTGTTATACAACGCAATTCTTAAGTCTATGTGGTGCTGTGGAATTCAATTATGGGGCACCGCCTCAACATCTAACATTGAAAAAATTCAAAGATGCCAAAATCAAATTCTTCGTACGATTACTGCAGCTCCATGGTACGTAAAAAACTCCCGAATTCACAAGGATCTGTGTGTTCCACTGGTGAAAGATGAGTTCTCTAAGTATGCCACAAGATATATCAGTATACTTAATTTTGAAGGCCACTCTTGGTTGAGAAGGAGGGATTCCCTTGCCACCATCAGAACATTAAAGAGGTGGTTTTACCGATATTGACCGTTCAAAATAAAACATTTGTGTCTAGCATTGGCTGGACTTAATTAATTTTGTGCATTTAGTATTAAGATTTGAATACTTATTGTTAGATCATTTTGTGAACTTTCAATAAATAAATGAATGGAAAAAAAGTTCGCTTACGCGACATTTTCATGAAAAACCCGGTTTAGGCTATATCTCGGGTATATATGGACCGATATCAGAAATTTTCATTTTCCATATTTATACAGGGTGGCCCAGAAAGACCGAAGTGGTGTGAATTGCTTATAACTTTTTATTTAAGAGATATTTTTTTAATTTTTTTTTTTTTAAATACATTAAATTTATGGGGAATATTTTTGGATTAGTTATTAAAAATGATATCCCGCAAGTGGTGGCCATATTCTGCTTCGCACAAATGTGCTCTTTCCAACACATTTTCCATGACCTTTCGCAAAACTTCCGGTGGTATGTTGTTAATTTCTTCTCGAATATTGGTTTTTAACTCCTCAATAGTCCTAGGCTTATTAACATAAACTTTTCCTTTTAAATAGCCCCAAAGAAAACAGTCTGGAGCGGTTAAATCCGGGGAACGCGGAGGCCAATTAAAATTGCTGTTACGAGAAATTATTCTTTCACCAAAGATGTCGCGTAAAAGAGTCATTGTGGCCCTCGCAGTGTGCGCTGTGGCTCCATCCTGTTGGAACCATATTTGCGGATGGTTTTCCACGGCTGGCCTTACAAAATTTTGCAACATGGCCCGATATCGATCACCATTGACGGAAATGGCGACACCTTGTTCATTTTCAAAAAAAAATGGGCCAATGATCCTTTCTGAAGAAACACCGCACCAAACGGTACACTTAACTGGGTGCAATTGTCGTTGATGAAGTACTCTCGGGTTTTCCGTAGCCCATATCCTACAGTTTTGCTTGTTAACGAACCCATTTAATTGAAAATGGGCTTCGTCACTCATTATTAAGTTATGAATAAAATTTGGATTCTCTTGTGCTTTTTGCTGGAAAAGTAAATTTCAACAATTTGGGCACGTTGTTCAATTGTGTATTGCTCCATTATAAATTATCCAAGTCTTCTTTACAAAATACTGAAAAGAAAAGAAAAAAAAAATTATAATAAAAAAGTTATAAGGAATTCACACCACTTCGGTCTTTCTGGGCCACCCAGTATAACCCATTTTCATTACCAAAACTGCTTTTGAGCAAAAAAAGTTGTTTCAGTTCGCTTACACGACATTTTAATGAAAACCCCGATTTGTGCTATATCTCGGGAGGTGAAGTTTGAAGCAAAACAAACAACTTTTTTTTTCAAAAATTTCCATACAAAACATAAAAAAATCATGGCTTTTTTCGGAATTTTGAATATATCTCAGCTATACGTGAACCGATATTACTGAATTTCAATAGCAAACACATGGCATGATGGAGTAATAGAATGGTGAAAGAAAAAACTTTTTATGTCTAATGGTTTTCTAAGAAACGGTATTTGAACGACCGACAGACGGACATCGCTTAATCGACTTTTCCATTAATTCTGATTCAGAATATATACTTTATAGGGTCGCAAAAAAAAAAAAAAAAAACTGTAGAAATTACAAATGGAATCAGAAACTTATATATACCATTTTTGTGAAAAGTATAAAAACATGACAAATGCTTTTCGTTGTGATAATTTTCCAGTACAACAAGAATTGCCGTTTAGACATGGTATAGTTAAGTATACTGACATACCATCCTGAAAATCTGCTCTATCTAAAATAATTATTTATTTATTTAATTTAGTTAACTATACTCGTATAGTTGCAAATAAATTTGTAAAGTATAGGATGCACAGCATGGGCGGAGTAACGAAGGCCTTATATCCAGGATAGTAATAACAGTAATTTGCAGTGGCGCTGTAACTAACTATAACGACTTATGTCTTCACACAAGAAGTTGATGCATGGTTAACAAAAGAGAACCTCAAAAAAAAAACTAATACAATTAGTTGAGGCTAATACCCAGTGAAATTTTTGTCACATACATCTTCGATCTACGACCATTGACAATGTAAGCGTGACCCATCCGAAGTCTGTATACAATTCCTACTTACATTTACACAGCGATGGCCTAGGCCGTAAGATGCATCCAACACTGTATACATTGTAAGGGAAGATTGGATAAGTCCAAAACTACATTATTAGCATTTGTTTCTTCTTTGCTTCTTATGTACATTTAATTTAACAAAATGAGTAGAAAAATACTAATCTGAATCGAATTGATTTTTTCTGTTAACACAATCAGTCAGAGTGTAGCTTTGATAGTAAACGGACGTATTTGTTTTTTGATCGGAGTGTTACATAAAAAAAAAAAAAACAAAAAAAGATAACGGTATAAGTAAAAAACCGCAATAAGTGAAGAGTGAATTAATACAAAATAAAAACTTTGTGACTATTATTTTTATATACTTTTAAAGCAACAAAAATATAAATAAACAAAAAATTGCATGAGTGTACCCAGTAGGTGCAATTCTGAAAGAGAGCTTAGCTCCACTAAAAAAAACCTCTGGATTTCTGAAGAGGAATCATTGAAAAAATCATTGGACAATCTTCTGTCTCTAAGAGATAAAAAACGCACGCGTTCGTGCTCGCCAAACATTATTGTTATAACAGACGAAAAACCATCTTCCAGTCCAGCTATTGTTGATAAACCGAAAACGCAAGTGGGTATGGATAGGTATGTAACCGTAGTTAAACGGCAGCGAAGCCCCAAATCCGCTCAAATGTCATCTCAGTCCAAAATACCCAAAGATGATAAGACCACCACGACAATGGATAGTAATAGGTTTGCTATCCTTCAGACCGATGAACCAGCAATACCCAAAAAAACTTTTAAGCCGCCACCAATATATTTGGGAGAGCCTACCTCTAGTGAGTTGGTAAAACAACTTATTACGACAATCGGCAAAGACACTTTTAATGTAACATCGGTTAAGCACGGCAGCATCAATGAAACCAAAATCCAGGTAAACAGTGAAAATGAATACCGAAAGTTGTCTGATGTCCTGGAGAAGGAGAAAAGATCGTTTTACACATATCAGCTTAAAAGTGCCAAAGGTATTCAGGTCGTTATAAAGGGGATTGACCCTTTTGTGGATACGAATGATATCAAAACCGGCCTAGAGGACAATGGCTTCAAAATTAAAAATGTGGTTAATATTAGGAACCGTGAAAAAATTCCTCAACCCATGTTTAGGGTTGAATTGGAACCTAGAGATATTGCCTTAAAAAAGAATGAAGTGCATCCCATTTATAACCTCAAGTATCTTTTGCATCGTAAGGTTACCGTTGAGGAGCCTCATAAGCGTTTAGGGCCCGTTCAATGCCTAAACTGCCAAGAATTTGGCCATACTAAGGCCTATTGTAAGTTGCCCGCAGTTTGCGTTGTGTGTGGTGAACTTCACGGTACATCGCAGTGCAAAAAACCTAAGACTGACGCGAGCGTTAAAAAATGCAGTAACTGTGGAGGTAACCATACTGCAAACTACAGGGGTTGCCCTGTCTACACTCACTTCAAGAGGTCAATGACAAATAGGTCACCAATTTTAAATATGCCACCCCAGCAGACAACCAGCATTTCTACAAGCAATTTTCCCCAGGTACACCAGTCAACCAGCCATATAAACGTGCAAAACCCCCAAAAAATTTCTTATGCGAATGTTGTAAAATCCGATAATCCAAACTTGAATCAAGAGTCCAAGCCTCAAAACTCCGACCAAAATTTTAGCAATCTTGAGGCAACTCTGCAGACTCTTGTTCAATCTATAAATACATTTACGGTTTCCATGACGAACATGATGCAGGAAATGCTGAAAATGCAATCCACCATTTTGCAGGCAATTTTAACAAAATGAATTGGTTAAAAATATGTTTCTGGAACGCAAACGGCATCCGCCAACACAAAAATGAACTTGAGCACTTCCTTATGGAAAAGCAGATCGACATAATGCTGATTGCTGAAACCCATTTGACAACTAACAGTTTTTTCAAAATTAATAGTTACACGCTGTATGATACTAAAGATCTCCGTGGCAGGTCTTGCGGAGGCTCAGCAATTCTGATAAAAACTAGAATTAAGCACTATTTGCTACATGAGACATGTGAGGAGTATCTCCAAGCAACAAACATATGTATTGAACATTTTCATCACAAAATTGTTATTTCATCGATTTATTCCCCACCCCGGTTTTCAGTAACAGAAAATCAATATAAAAATTTTTTCAATTCACTTGGGCCTCGATTTTTAGCGGCTGGCGACTATAACGCTAAACACACTTTTTGGGGATCACGTTTAATTACCCCGAAAGGCCGTGTGCTTTTTGACACCGTTTCCAAAATGGGCTTAGATGTGGTTTCAAGCGGACACCCCACTTATTGGCCGTCAGACCGACGAAAGATCCCTGATGTTATAGATTTTGGAGTTGCGAAAAATTTTCCTTTAGAGTGGAGGCAAGTGGAGCCTTCATTAGATTTGTCATCAGATCACTCTCCCACTATAATCTCTGTTTCGTTTCCCCAAGAGATTGGCTCCCCGTTGACCGTCAATAGAGTTAATTGGCTAAAATACAAAAAATTTTTGAGTACACATTGTACTGAAAATATCGCCTTGAGAACGCCTGCGGATATTGATGTGTCAATTAACGATATTTCTGAAAACCTCAAACTGGCCGTACAGCATGCTACCACTAGTCATATAAGATCCAGAAATGAAACCAATAGAACTTATTCGTCCGAAATTGAGCAACTTCTGTCAGAAAAAAGAAGAGTCAGAAGAGAGTGGCAACTTCGCAGATCTCCCCAGCTTAAAACTAGGCTACGGGAATGCATAACTCAGTTAAGAAATCTGCTTGAAGTCCATAGAATGGCTTCCCTTAAAACATATTTGGAAAGCCTGGATGGTACTCCGCAATCTGACCATTCTCTGTGGAAAGCGACAAAAGGTCTGAAAAGACCTGTAATAGGTAAGCCACCTTTGCGAACTTCAACTGGCGACTGGGCAAGAAGTGACTCAGAAAAGGGGATGGTGTATGTTAACCATTTGAGAAATGTTTTTATTACAAATGATATAACAAATGATGCATCTGAATTACCACCATATGTAGTTAGGCCGCCTGTGTCTTTGCGATTCACATTTCAAGATGTAGAACAAGGTATCAGTAACATAAACCCCAGGAAAGCTCCAGGTATTGATCAAATTACTGGCAAAATGCTGGAACAGTTACCTCGTGTAGCTAGAAGAGTTCTACTTTTTATTTTTAACGCTATTTTACGCCTTGAGTATTATCCTGCAGAGTGGAAGGTCTCTATGATTACTATGATACCCAAGCCAGGGAAGGATCCGACCAAGGTAGAATCATATAGACCAATAAGTCTACTACCAACAATTTCAAAACTATTCGAAAAACTGTTAATGGTTAAGTTGAGTCCAATATTAAACAATGTGGGATGCATCCCTGATCATCAATTTGGGTTTCGGGCTAAACATAGCACCATAGAACAAACACACAGACTAGTCATAAGACAGACCTTTGAGGAGAAGAAGTATTGTTCAGCTCTATTCATCGACATTTCTCAAGCTTTTGATAAAGTGTGGCACGACGGCTTGATGCACAAAATAAAGTTGAACTTGCCTGCAAATACCCACAAGCTTCTGGAAAGCTACTTATATGGGCGGAAATTTGTTGTCAGAGAAGGTGATTTTATAAGCCCAACTCAACCTATCGAGGCAGGAGTTCCCCAAGGTAGCATACTTGGGCCTACTTTATATTTGATTTACGCCTCTGACATGCCAACGACATCTGGAATACACACTTCAACTTTCGCAGACGACACAGCGTTTTTGAGCATTCATGAAAACCACCAATTAGCTTCACGAAATTTACAGGAATTTATTTCAATATTGGAAAAATGGCTGAAGCTTTGGAAAATCAGGGTTAATGAACAAAAATGTACTCACGTTACATTCACACTGCGTAAGCAAACATGTTCGGCTATACAAATTAACAATACACCTATTCCGCAGCAAAATGAAGTCAAGTACCTTGGTATTCACCTGGACCGTAGGCTAACGTGGAAGTCTCACATTGAAGCAAAAGTCACTCAGTTGAAACTAAAAGCAGCGCAACTAAATTGGCTTATGGGCAGAAACTCGACATTGAAGTTGGATTGTAAACTTCTGCTATACAATGCAATTCTAAAACCTATATGGTGCTACGGAATTCAATTATGGGGCACCGCCTCAGCGTCAAATATTGAAAAAATTCAAAGGCGACAAAACCAAATTCTTCGAACGATTACTGCAGCTCCATGGTACGTAAAAAATTCACGAATTCATAAAGATCTGAGTGTTCCGCTGGTAAAAGAGGAATTTTCTAAGTACGCAACAAGGTATGTCAGTAAACTGGAACTTCATCCAAACCCTCTTGCGCGTAATATACTTAATTTTGGCGGCCACAGTCGGTTGAGAAGAAGAGATACCGTTGCCACCATCAGAACGTTTAATAGGTGATTCTACCGATATTGCTTCCGCATAATAGAACTTTTTGTCTAGCATTGGCTGGACGTAAGTAAAAAGCACCTTTTATTTTATTTTTTTTTTTTTATATTTAGTATTAAGATTTGAATACTTATTGTTAGTTCATTTTGAAGATTCAATAAATAAAAACGCTTAACAAAAAAAAAAAAAAAAAAAAAAAAAAAAAAAAAAAAAAAAATGATGCTGCGATCAGTAGTATATTTTGTTAAGATTAGAGCAGAATAATCTAAGTTAGCTTATGATTTTTTTAACATAGTCAATGGAAGTTTTTACTAAAACTTGCAAATAATAAAATAATAAATGTGCAAAGAACAAAATATATATAGCCGTTATAGAGTCGCGATATATAAAATGTTATGAATGGATTAAAAATGGCTTCACAATGAACAAAATACTAAAAGAACGGTATTTGTACTCGTGCCAAAATAATAAGAAAAGTAATTTCATTCTTAAGAAAAAATGTAAGAAAGTAAAAACTACAAGGTCGTACGGTCAATACGAAATACTACCTTGAAGTTATACGCCGTTTGCGCGAAGCAATTCGTCAGAAACGCACAGAATTGTGGAATAAGCAATCATAGATTTTTCACCATGATAACGCACCAGCTCACGCATCGATGCTGTGCGTGAGGTTTTGGCCAAAAACAAAACCGTTATCCTGCCTCAACCACCGTATTCGCCGGACTTGGCCCACGCTGACTTTTTCCTCTTCCCAAAACTGAAGACACCGATGAAAGGAAAGCGTTTTGCTACAATTGAGGAGATAAAAGAAAAATCGAAACAGGAGCTGTTGGCGATACCAAAAAGCGCGTTTCAGAATGGTTTCGACGATTGGAAAAAACGCTGGCATAAGTGTATTATATCTGAGGGGCATTACTTTGAAGGGGACAAGATAGTTAGTGATGAATAAATAAATACCTTTTGAAAAATATTGGTTAGTTTTTGATCTGACCTCGCAATTCAACAATAGTATGTTGCCCTTAGAATATTGTCGTATAAACCATATATTTTTATTTTACGTACGGCAGCGTAATTGCAAATGGTAAAATATACTAAAAGATAGTTACTTATTATATTCAAAAATTTGTAATTTGAGTGATGATTATCAATATGTCACTGCAATATGCCGTTAACTGCAGTTCCACATTTTTAATCACATCTTTGTATGTGTACAGGCAAATGTTTATATTGCACAAATCTGCATATGAAAATATGTATTTTCATATACTACTCACTTGCTGTCTTCAACAACATGTGATAATCGCAAATTACATAAAAACTTGATGACACTTAAAGTGTATCAATTCCTCCTCTGTAAATACTTAATAGGCAGACTGACAAATTACGAAGAAAAATATTATTTATAGTTAAACAGAAAATGTTTTTTTATGTATTCTTTACATTTGTATTCTGCTTTTTTTGTGATGTTAAAATATATATGTATATATCATGTGTTTTGGTGTTTTCCTTTGAACATTAATAGCGTTGGGGATTTCCATCTTGTCCATATTTAAAGAGTTTATTGAAATTACGAAATAAATTTTTAAACCTTAACAGTGCTGTCAGATTTCTTAAGCCCCCTTCGCCAGAATGGTAATTCACATTCGCCAAAATCTTCAAAAAGTTTTTTCTTCTTTAAATCGTAAATAAAATTCGCGTAATTGCTTTTATTTGGCTTTGTGGTTAAATATTGATGTACTCGTATATTTAGTGATTTAATTTACTTAACAATCACGATCTGGAACGTTAACGTCGCCATATTTTATTAATGCTAAAAAACAAAATTTTTGTTTAGCTTATTGGCCATTAAACAACAAATCGAAAGATAAAAAATGAGAATGGAGGAATATTTTTGGCAGATAATGAAACAAAAATCAATTGTTTGTCGGTCAGAATGTATGTGAAACAGGCGCTATTTAATTTTTCTCCGTACCCAGAAATGTAAGTAGTGTAGCGACTACGAAACAGCTAGTTGTCCCCCAGCTAAAGATTTGATTATTATTTTTCTTGCCTTCTTCATTCAATAATTATTGATCACAGCAAATTTGTATTGTAAAAAATCCTTCTTAAGAAAAAACTTAAGAAAGGAAAAACTTGAACTAAAACCTGATGTACATATGTACAAACCAAACAATTTTTAATTTAAAAAAATTATAAAAAAGTTCAACAAAAATTTAACAAATTAAAAAAAATTGTTTTTACATTATCTCTAATCCCAGCGGATGACTGCCACAGTTTTTTTTTTCGAACTCTAACCGCCAGTTTAAAAATGAAATAAAACAATTCAATTCATTCTTTTCTCTCCTCGTTTCACTCGTTTTTCAAAAGCTTTCTCAGCGGTAAACTTACTTAGTAAAATTAATTGCTCGTATTGTGTTCGTTATTATACCCTTCACAAAAATGTAAAGGGTATATATAAGTTTGTGATTCCGTTTGTAATTTCTACAACTTTCATTTGCGACCCTATAAAGTATATACATATATTTTGAATCAGAATTAATGGAAAAGTCGATTAAGCGATGGCCGTCTGTCCGCCGTTGCAATACCGTTTCTGACAAAACCATTAGACTTAGAAACTTTTTTCTTTCACCATTCTTTTACCCCATTGATTCTTGGGTTTGAAATTCAGTAACATCGGTTCACATATAGCTGAGATATATCCAAAATTCCGAAAAAAGGCATTTTTTGCAATTTTGTATGGAAATTTAAAAAAAAAGTGTTTGTGTTTCTTCAAACTTCAGACACTCATTAAGCATGGTGACTAAAAGGCAAACAATTTTTTTTCAGATATACCAGAGATATAGCCCTAATCGGGTTTTTCATGAAAATGTCGCGTAAGCTGACTTAAACAACTTTTTTGTGCTCAAAAGCAGTTCTGGTAATGAAATAAGGTTATATAAATATGCAAAATGAAAATTTTCGATATTGGTCCATATATACCCGAGATATAGCCTAAGCCGGGTTTCTCATGAAAATGGTGCGTAAGCGAACTTAAATAACCTTTTTGTGCTCAAAAGCTGTTCTGGCAATGAAATAAGGTTGTATAAATATAGAAAATGAAAATTTCCGATATCGGTCCATAGATACCCGAGATATAGCATAGACCGGGTTTTTTCATAAAAATGTCGCGTAAGGGAACTTAAACTACTTTTTTGTGCTCAAAAGCGGTTCTGGTACTAAAAGCAAGTTATATAAGTATGGAAAATGAAAATTTCTAAATCGGGGTTTTCATGAAAAGGTCGCATAAGCGAACTTAAACAACTTTTTTTTTGCTTAAAAGCAGTCCTGGTAATAAAATAAGGTTATATAAATATGGAAAATGAAAATTTCCGAAATCGGTCCATATATACCCGAGATATAGCCTGAACAGATTTTTCCTTTAACATTTATTTTTTTTTTTTTTGCTGAAAAGCAATTCTTGTTATAAAAGAAGATTACTAAAATACAGAAAATAAAATATTTAGTTCAAATTTTTAAATATACCATACATAGTATACGTGACTATTTTTACGTGATTTTAGATTTAGCCCAGCCGAATATACCACATTCTTACTTGTTTTTTCTTCATATGCATACAATAAAACAATTTTATTAAATTTTATTAAATTGAAATATCGGGCCTAACACATAGATGGTGCTAGTTTTATTGCAGTAATCTTTTTTCAGTTAATACCTTCAAAAGACAGCTGTTAAAATTTCACGATATTCTTTTCATTAGTTTGTGAGTTATTGTGATAAGAGTGTCGCTTTTTTTGTTATTTTCAAAACAAGGGTTAAAAAACAATTTCGTATTTTAATTTTACACTGCTTCTTGATGGGAAAAATACCGTTCAAGCGAAGCAATGGCTGGAAAAGTGTTATGGAGACTCCGCACCATCAGAAACAACAATAAAACGTTGGTTTGAGTGGTCGTAGAGTCACCAATGATGCAGGACGCAGTGGACGTCCAAATGAGGCGGTAACACGAGAAAACTTAAAAAAAATGCAAAAAATCGTTTTGAATGATCGCAAAGTGAAGTTGCGTGAGTTAGCTGACATCGTAAAGATATTAAAAGAACGTGTTGGCTTTATATTGCATGAGCATTTGACTATGAGAAAGCTCTGTTGACCAAAAACGAGAACATGTTGATGATTCTGAGCAGTTTTTGGCCATGTTTAAACGTAACAAAACGAAATTTTTGCGTCGATATGTGACAATGGATAAAACCATCCATCACTTCACTCCGGAATCAAAACGATCGTCATCTGAGTAGACAGCCACCGGGGAACCTCGTCCAAAGCGCCCGCTGGAAAAGCTATGGCCTCAAGACAACGCACCGTGTCGCAAGTCAATTAAAACAATGGCATGAATTGAGAAATTTTGCACGAATAAAGAGGTTATCGCTGAAACTGCGGGCTATTTTGAGGCAAAAGATAAATCGTTCTACAAAAGTGGTATTGAAATGTTAGAGCGGTGCTGAAATGATTGCGTTGCTCTTGATGGAAATTACATTGATGAATAAAGCTAATTTTGAACCAAAAACTTTTCAGCCCATATGTTACACTTTTCTATGAAGAATTGTCATAAAAATTACATATGTAAATATCAACAACACAAAAGTTATTTTATTATTCTTGCTATTAATATCAGAGATCTCTAACTCAGTAAACAGCGTTGTCAACGCGGTGTGTTTCGCACTGTTTTTGGTGCTTTTTAAAATTTTTTGTGCGAAAAATTCTTTGGTGCATGGTGCGTTTTTTGTTTTGGATTTTCGGTTCGCTTTTTAATTTTCGGTGGCAACAAATCAAATTCAACTCAACTTTTTGTTTTAATATAAGTAAAAAGTTTATTCAAGTGCCCAAACTTTTCACGTTCCATTTTGCAGACACAATCAGAACACGGAGTTTCTCGAAAGAAAAAGAAACATTTCGTTTTATAAAATTTGCTGTTTTTAGAGCACGTTTTACTATTAAACGAACAAACCAAGTTTGTCAAAATTACAATAAATGCAGATACAGATGTAAATTCGTTACTGTTTTGGTAATCGATAAACTACTAAATTATTACTTAAATTATGATAAACTTCATCTTTTATTTGTTCCAATTCTGGCAAATTTTCCTATACAATTATTTCAACAAATTCTTTTAAAGACATCATCTCTAGGCAACTGGTTTTCGCTGTTCGCTTACGAAAACACAAATGAAATTTACACTGTATTTGATAGAATGCTATTAATCGAGTTTGGTGGATTGTTGTGAAATTCTGTATCTTTTAATCATGCAATAATCGTAAATTTGTTCGACATATATCATCCCTTGTTGTAACGATTGTATGCTTTTGCAATATAATTTTAACGACTGTAAGCAGCTGTAGTTTTGTGTACCTGATAATAGTAGTCAGTTATAATTATCTTAGTAAAAGTAACAGATTCCTACTTGAGACAAAATTTTATAAACACGAGTTGTAGCTATTGAACGAATTTGATGGCATGTCACCTCGTGATCCTATCAGACTCAGTTTGAGTGTACAAGAGCCGCTTGAAAAGCTGTTTCATTATCGTGTTTTTGTTTTAATATTAAAATCTATCTTTTATAGTCTAAAATGGCTTTTTAAAAATTAAAAGAAAAATTAAAAATTCGGTGCGTTTTTGTTGAAATAACGCGCTTTTTTCCTCATTTTGGTGCGTTTTGAAATTTCAAAGTTGACAACACTGTCAGTAAAGTTCAACTTTTCTTTCTTGGAAAAAAATTTTGGATCCAGTCTAGTTATTGAGAGATAAAACTTATTATCAAACAATCATAAGTAGCTTCTTTTTTATGGTCCTAGATGTCTATGTGTCGACATTTCAGCTACATCAGCAGACTTAGAAGCTTTTGAAAGGTATTCTCAAACATTTAACTTTATATCCCAATATTTTAAATAAATTATTGGGAATTTAAAAAGAAAAATGTTATAATAATATTGGCCAAAACACAAAAACAATTTTTTTGTATACGTCTCTGCTCAAACAAGATGTTTATTTTTTTTTATTGAGATCAATATTAGAAGCTAACAAAGTGAATAAACTCAATTAAGTGAATGTTTCTTATCTACTTTTTGATACTTTCAAAAACAAATCGAAGCAATCAACGGTTGTTCATTTGTTTGCAAAGTGTAAAGAAAAGTAGAGACGTGTGCAAAAGGAAAAGCTTGTTTTTCTGTTTTGACAGGTATTATTAAAACATTTTTCTTTTAAAATTCTTAACAATTTATTTAAAATATTGAGATGTTGTCTGAGACAATCTTTCAAAGGTATCCTAGTCTTCTGATGACTAGAGTAGCTCCTATGAAATGTTGACATATTGACAGCTAGGAAGCATAGAAAAGGCAAGTTGTATAAAATTTTTAAATTGGTATCAATATTAGAAGCTAATAAAGTGAATAAACTCAATTGATTAAAGTTTTACGTTATAAAGTTCATATATAAGGTATATTTTTACTAAAATTTTGGATTAAATCCGGTTAAAATATTGAAAGATAATAAAGTTTTATTAAGGTTTATTAAGGGATAATAAAGTTTTACTTGGTGTACCCTACGCCCGTTGCTACGCCACCAACTGAAATAAATTTGACGGAAAGACTTTGATATGCAATTCATCATTCGTTTGCTGTTTTCGTATCAATACAAATCAATTTAAATTGTGACGGCAGTATATGAATTCTATTGAATACAGCGGCGCCAGCTGTCGAAATTTGGTCATACCAACTTTGAAACCTTCGTGGACTCATGCACAACAACTTTTCTAAGATCATCACATGATCAAATGTGCCTTTTACGATTCTATTAAGGGCAGGCACTAACATTTAGATATACAGCCCGTATACAGAACAATATAAATATAGACTTAATTAAATTTTTATATTAAAAGTAAATTTTTTGTTAAGAGTTAAAAAAGTACACCAGTTCCTGTTATTGTATTTGTTCTCCAATAAATGAGGTAATTTAGACCTCGTCGACGTGTGACATATAAAATAAATTAATGTTTTTAAATTTTAGTAAACTTATTTTACTATGTGAAATCTTTATTATACATCGTTAAAAGGTTAACAAGAATAATTCAAAATAATAAAAAAAAACAATTTATTAAACAAAAAAATTTAATAAAAGGTTAAAATACGGAACAAATTTGAGTTGTGTGATTTTGTTTTTATAGCTTTACTTTTCATAAAAATGTTAATTTGTTATTAAATAACTTCAAAGGTAATTTACTATTTTACTACTTATAGCTTTTGCAACTCACCATAGCCGGAAGTATTTAAAAATGATAAATTTTGAAAATGTTTACAGAAATTTAAATAAAAAGTAAATTCCTAGTAACCTCTTGGGCCTAGGGCAACTTTAGCAGCGCCATCTCATCACAAGTCTCACTTTTGTATTGTACAACATTAAAAATGTTTTTAATTGATGTCTGAACGCGCCACGCAAAAAAAAATTATATATGATTTAGGGTCAATTCATCATTCGATACCCTTCAATCAATTTTGCATCTAGAAAAAAAGTTCCACTGCAACATATCAAAAAAATAATTTTCGGGATGGTCTAGTAAGGTTATTTGTTGACTATCAAGTATCATGGCCCAGGTATGATAACAGGAGGACTATTATTTTTAGTAGACTACCGCAACGGTTTTTGCGCTACGGCTGTGAAGCGACTTTGTCGCATAGGAACGCATGCGAAAAGATTAACTCTTCCATTTAATAATTTCTGTAGAAGTTGTAGGGATGAGGAGAAAAAGGTAAAGATTCTTGAGCACTTCCTTTGCCGGTGTCCAGCTCTTTTTTATATAAGCTCTTTGTATCCACACAAGCCATTGCTGCATGATCTGGCACAATTGTCGGATTGTGATGTAGGTGGAATGGACGTTTTTATCCGATCCTCGGGTTGGTTCTGAACCGGATCAGTGATATGTAGATTTGTTGAGATACATTTCAAACTCAGGCAACACAATGGGAACCGATTTGCTTATACAGATGCAAATTCTAAATTTTCCTATTTTTAGTCTCGTATTAATATTATGCAAGTCAAAATTACTGAAGAGATATTAATTCTTTACGGCTTTTTTTATTACAATGTTTTTTTATTTTTCTTCAGTATTTTCTAAAGAAAACTTTGGGAATTTCAAAGAAAAATGTATACAATTGAACAATATATCAAAGTTTGTTTCTCAAATCAACGGTTCATTTTCCATAACATTTGGCAAAACTTCATGTGTTAGTTATGTTGTTCACTTTGTCGCGAATACCGTTTTTTATTCGCATAAAGGATTATTAATATATCTTTTTCTTTCTAATAAGGCCAAAAGCATCAATCTAGAGCGGAAAAATCCGGCGACCGAGGAAGGCAATTAAAATTGCTTGTACGCGAAATTGTTTGTCGCTTAAGGGAGCATCGTGTTGGAATCATACTTGCGAATACTTTTCCACGGCAGACTTTTAAAAGCACTAATTGTGGAGTTAGCGACACTGTGTTTATTTTCAGAAAAATGAGCCAATTGTTTTTTTTTTTAAGAAATACCGGACCTTATAGTTCATTTAAGTGAGTGTTATTGCTTTTTGCAGTCCATATCTCGCAGTTTTAGCCATTTAATTGGAAATGTTTGGTTGGTTGCTCATAATTAGACGTATATTTGGATACGTTGTTTAATTGCGTACTGTTTCACTATAAATTCTGTAAGTTTTCTTCAGAAAACACCGAAAAAAATTATAATAATAAATTTATGAGGAATTCAAACTCATTCGCTAATTTTGGACCACCTTGTACTTATGTATACGAAGAAAATATTTTTAATAATACTTTAAGGAATTTTGCTTGATCATGTTTATAAACCTATATATAATCAAAAGTATTTAATGTTTTTTTAAAGAAGTTTCTTTTTCAAAAGAACAAAAAAAAACCGTTTATCTTGAAATCAATGAAAACATTGAGTTCGCACCTTTTTTAATGGAATCACTTTCAAACGAAGAAAGAAAAAAAAAACAAAATGAAATAAAAATTTAAAACAGAAGTCTGCTCTCTTTTAACGAATTCCATATTTGCTGTCCAAAAAAAAAAAAAAAAGAAAGGTTGAGGTTAACCGCAACATCCGTTATTGCAAAACACTTTGTAATACGTGTGAACAAAAGTTTTGCTTAAAAAAAATAAAAACAAATTGAAAAGTGTTAGAAAAAAACGCATTAAAATTTAAATAAATATTTATACAAGAGCAATTCTTCAACCCAACAGCACTCCTAAAAATGTTTGTTACTGCAATTCTTTATTTACAGTACGAAGTTTGATAAATAAACAAGCAAAGAAGCAAGTAGTGAAGAAAGAAGTTAAATAGTAAACAAAATAATTACATACATATTTCTGAAAAATCAAATGTAAAATTATTAAGAGTATCAAAGCCAGATCATTACTCAAAATTACTATACAAAAAAAAAAAAAAAAAAAAAAAAAAAAAAAAAAAGGAGGCGAAAAACTTCCACAAATTTGAACTAAGTGAAATAAAATATAATGGACTTTGTTGTCACGGTCATTAACTATACTCTTGTGACCTAGAGTATTAGTGACACTCGTGTAATGAACCTAGCTGACATATTGTCATAATTAATAATATTTACATCGGTCTTACGCCACTGTCGCACTCGGTAAGTTAACTTTACAAAGTCTTCATTTTAGTTGTGGTAAGGGGAAAACAAGGGAAAAGAGAGCAGCCACTCTCTTTTCCCTTGCCACCATTAAACTAAGACGAGTCAGAGTACTGTTTTGTCTTTCGTTCTGTATACACGTGTTTTTCATGTTTATTATTAATTTCTAAAAAAACGAAATTATACCGGAATAGGTAGAGTTTTGTTTTGCATCATATGTGCACGTGGTTTTTATTATTTAATGTTTTACTTTTATTATTTAATGTTTTTACTCTATTTTTTATTATTAGTTTCTTTTTTTATGTTCCTCCTATGTATTTATTACCTTACGGTGTGCGCGGTGCTGAACTAATTTTTGTTATTCTGAGCAGTGTCGAAGGTATATACACTGGGCACTGATCAGTTTTAACTAAATTAATTTCAAGACTTTAAATGCTGCAATAGAGTTTGTTTTGGTCGTTCCGTGTGTTAAGTTCGCAAACATTACTCCTCCTTCTCATAATCTATTTTCCTAGTTCCCGTACAAAGCACTGCATATAACAAAAATAAAATAAAATAGGCAACAGATCCTCGGGAGGTTGTTAGTCCCCGAAAAAAGCCACGCCAAGCAATTATCAAGGACACTAACACCCCCTTCCTGCGTTTTAGGTTTCAACCACAGCCAGAACCTCAACTATGATCAGCTCGGGTTGAACAGCAAGCAGAACCACCCGGGGGCCATGCTGATCCCCGTTCTGCCAAATTAAACTCTTGGTAAGGGTTTCGGAAGCCAACACAACATAAGTTATGCGGCTTCCCAGAGTTTTATTTGGTACAACAAATGAGAGACCCCTTCCCCTCCTTACCCTAAAAACAGAGTGGCCTGGTTAGGAATACGCCAAGGCAAAACCTGTTCTCCGGGGGATCAAAACACGGACAATACTAAAAACACATGTGCACAGGATGGAAGACAAAACACTACTGAAGTGACTGTTCTGACAAAAACTACTATCCCCATTGATTCACGCGAAGAGATTAAGCGTTCCACGCAATAACTATAGAAAAGAGATCGTTTTGCCTATATTTGTGCACCTCTTTCTTATGTGAGGACGTTGCATCTGGACTGAATAAACAGATGCACAAATTGGAGAATTGAGACAGTGAGCGTATTGGAACGTATTGCCAGATTTCCGTGTTACTTCGGATCTGAACCGATGGGTTCTACACAACGCGACCAAAATTAAAATCAAGTGGGCTAGAGTTTTATACAGTTGGCAGCCAGTTCAACCTAACCAAGCTTAAAGAATTAAAATTAAGTTTGAAATACTAACTCAAAATACTAGTACACAAACAACTAGCAAATACAATGTCCAACAGCAATGTTCCTAATGTGCATAAATCATTTACCGGTGACGTCATGATTACTGGAAGTTTAATTGGTACAATATTTTTTTTATTTTTTTATTAAAAATAACGTCTTTTCATGTTCATTTAAAAATATAATTTATTTGTGTGAAAAAAAAACTTGAATGGGCAAAATTAAAAATAACAAATTCATTTTCCAATATTTAAACGCAAATTGTTATGTTCCCCTTGCACTGGGAAAACTTGTGGCACATCTGTTCAAGCAGCACTTGTTTTTTCAGTATTTTATCTGAAACAAAGCAACAAAAATTATTTCAACAAAAATTAAACAAACACTATTTTCTAATAAACGGTCGAAAAATTGTTTTGTTTTTTTTTTTTCCTCCTTAATAATCAAGATCAGTTTCCACGAAATGGTCAGAGTGTGTGTTTTTAATTTCGTCGATTAGTCGAACGTTGGTAGTTCGCCACGAAAACACTGCCAAAAAAGCTGCTGATACTTTTATCAAAAATCTTGTGTGGTTCCTTTCACATTGCATTAAAATTGGCGTTTATTTAATTTTGTTTTTATAAACAAAATTAAACACGAGTAATAAAATAACGTTTTTTTGCATTAGTTCACTCATTTTTGCTTCATACGTTTGTTTTTGCAACAGACTTTTCACAAATCAAAAACGAATTTCATTCGCTTACTTAAGTTGAAAATACATCATAACAAAACACTAAAAATTATATGGCTTTCAGCACAAATTTCCAAATGAAAATTAATTTTTCCAATGTATGAATAGGGTGTTAATAATTTTGCATATAAAATAAATAAATACAAGAGCCAAAATGCTGTTAAATGTCATCAAAATGTTAACTATAATAAAAAGCAAAATTTTATTATTATAAAAATGTGTATATGTGTGTAAAAGATCGTTATTAAAATTGTTTGCTTGCTAAGTGTTATTTCTATTTCGAAATCTAATGTAATGAATATATTTACGGCAATTATAGAGTTACAATTAAAAAAAGTGCCAATGCGTGATCACTAATTCAAAAAGTATATCGTTGGTCTCATGTAGAAAGGCCCTAACAAACATAATTGCAATTTTACAGGAGAAGAACAAATAATAATGGAAACGGTATAAATAGGTACATCTAAAATCAACGTTTTTGCTCAATTGCTTGTAAGAGCGATGTGTATGAAATTATATAATTAAATCTTTGTGGCACTGTGTACTTGTGTGAAACGTAGTAGAATCCCTAAAAGAGCTCAATTCGAGGAAAATGCGAGTTAGGGCCTTTCTACGTGAGACTAGCGATATGCAAATATAAAATGCTAATTTTTTATACTTGCATATAAAATAGAATTTTTCAATTCGAAAGCATTTAAGGGAACTTTAAAATATTTCACTTACATTTTGCCAATGACTTGACCAGCAAAAAGGTATATAGAAATAAATATAGTTTAAAAATCCAAACGACACTAAATTAATTATCCATATAACCAGATAATTATCCGAATAACGCGTTCCGAGCTTTTTTTTTAATTTTCAAAATCAGCTTCAGGAATCGTCAAAAACCTCCACTTCCTCGGAAACAATACGGCAACTAAAATTTTGGCATTAAATCGAATGACCGTTAATAGTTCAGATACACGTTGCAATGCCAAAACGCGCACCGAATATGAAAACCTGGTTCTTACTTACTTATACTTTTGTTCTTGCAAAGTTGTTTGTTTAAGAATAAGAAGAAAAAAATAAAAAAGAAACTATATCCATAGATGCCAGATAAATCTGGTTTAAAATCGTCAAATTCGACGAAAAAATCGTCAATATGATTATTGCAAATCGTCAGCTAGTAAAACTAAGTATTATTGAATAAAAAATTTATTTCAACGGCGTAAAGTATACATGTGGAAAACAAGTCATGGTTGCCTTTAATAAAAAACTGCCTCATTTTAAGCTATAGCAACAAATATATAATCCTACAAATTATTATTATATTAAACACCACTGTTAAATCGGGCATATCAAACAACCAAAGTTGCAAAGTTTCAGATACGAGTAATCTGTAGTAGTATTTTCCGAAAATCATCTCTTCAACTAATTTCTCGGTTTTGTTAAGTTTTATGTACCTGGATGCAAACTCACATATTTGCAGAAGACGATAAGACCAATATTTTTGGTCTGGATACTTTATACCAAAAAGCTAGCACTTTCATATTTATTTATTATTTTTTCATTCATTTATTTATTAAATCTTTACAAAGTGAACTAATAATAAGTATTCAAATCTTAATACTAAATACATAAAATTAATTAAGTGCAGCCAATGCTAGACAAAAAGTTTGTATTTTGCACGGTCAATATCGGTAAAATCACCTATTTACCGTTCTGATGGTGGCAAGGGTATCTCTCCTCAACCGAGAGTGGCCTTCAAAATTAAGTATATTGCGTGCAAGACGATTTGAGTGAAGTTCCAATTTACTGATATACCTTGTCGCGTACTTTGAAAATTTGTCTTTTACAAGAGGAACACAGAGATCCTTATGAATTCGAGACTTTTTTACGTACCATGGAGTAATCGTTCGAAGAATTTGATTTTGTCGCCTTTGAATTTGTTCAATATTAGAAGTTGAGGCGGTGCCCCATAATTGAATTCCATAGCACCATATAGGCTTTAGAATTGCGTTGTATAATAATTTTTATAGCTTAAAAGAAATTTTACATGTTTAATAAGCTTAGTTACTTTAGCTCGCATTAAATTTCAAGTCTTTCAAACTCTACGATGAAATAAAAAAACTATTTCATTATGTTACAAAAAAAAAAAACACTTTCTTCTCTTATAATATTGTAAGGATTTGTAGAAGTTAAAGTTTTGAAATCATCTTCAAATTTAGTCTCCTTAAAATATGAACACACGCTTTTACATACAAATGTGTATAGCTTATATATTTTTAAGCACTATTCACATATGATATTCTAAACTCTCTAAATCTCTAAAATAACTATAATATAATAATTCAGTATTAGAAACATACATACATATATGTTTACGTGCCATAAATATTACTTTCATTTTCTGCATTAATTAGCTTAAAAAAACGGAAGTATGTATGTAGTTGCTTGCGAGATATGACAGTAAAAATGTGATCTACAAAAATCGTCAAAAACAGACCTTAAATCGCCAAGGTGTTATTTTCAGCACCCAAAATCGTCAAATATGTTAACTATGACTATATCTAGTAGCTGACGATTTTTTCTCTTTTTTACCTTGTTTCGACCGATAAATCGTTTACAACATTTTTTCATGAAGTTGCACTCTTCTTCTGTGTGATTTAATAGTACTAATGGGAATTGTATACAATTCTCAATCAAACTTAAAATTTGCCTTGAAGTTGAAGCGAAAATATGTGTAAATAATCCAAACACTCCTTTTAAAAAAGTTGCGTAATTCATCGACTTGAGGTCATTGCTTGAAAGAGCCGTGCCATAGCTTCGTCTATGGGGCGACTTGGTCGTCACTAAAATATGAACTTGATAATTAGTTATTTTAATCAGTGAAGTGCTCTAACTTTTGCGAGTAATTACGGGTTAAAAGCAACACAATGTTTTGTTAACAAAAAAAAAATACCTTTCAAAAGTAGTTGGTAATTGTTAATGGTATCATCACACATTAAGAATGATAAATTTGTTTTGCCTATAACTCGTAATAATGCAAAAATGTTTAAAGCTAGATTTCTCCTCAGTTCTTCTAAAGGTAAATTTAACTAACGCCAAGTCAATAATGGCTCCTAAAGTACTAAAAGTTACAGATATCCCGTAAGGGGTTTTAATATTTTTTTCTGCAGGATGCGTAAAGAAAAATATGTAATATAATTAACTAATAAATACTTTCAATGACTTATATTTGAATGAAAAACATGTTTAAAAACGAAATAAACTCAGAAATATTTTTTTACACATTTCAACTATCACATTAAATTGTTGGATATTTTTATTGTTTTATATGCATACTCGTACGTATATGATCAGTTTACAATATCTATTTTTTCTACATATAATATTATTTTTAAACTAAAAATATAAATTACGCTTCATTTTAATAGTATTCTAAGAACGTGACCAAAATCGCAAAATAAATAATGCAGATGAATGCGTTGATGGCGGTAGAGATGGCACACAAAAGTATCCAATACTGATAAAAGGAAAAGAGGAGATACTCAGAATGCCTTGTTTTGTTACCCAGCCTTTATTATTATTTGCTTTTATTGAACATAGTACGAGTACATTAATTATTATTGTTACGAGCGTGAGTTTTTTCTTTTGTTTGTATTGCTAAATAATGTAGACTAATAAATCTTTATTTTAAATGAGCACTTTTAAGTAATTTTAATATTTTTAAAGAAAACATAATAAATCATAGAGGTGACGCATATATCTACATAAATAATAAAGTAAAAACAGAAAACAGTTGAAAATTTTAAATTGCTATCTACTCGTATTAGATATTATAAAGATAAAAATTGGCGTACAATATTAATTTAAAAACAACTTAAGTTTTGAAAAGTTTTTAGGTTTCTAACGACAAAACAGCTGATTTCAAAAACGGTAATTGCATTGCGTTTTAATGAAAAACATCCAAATCCATTTCGGGCGTCGGTTGATATGTTCTTAAAACTTCATGCAAATAAAAATCGAATAAAAAATACCAGCACATATTATTATTTTTTATTGAATGTTAAACGATAGAAATAACTATAAAATTTGATCTGAAAACCGCCATTAGGCGGTGTCTTCACACAAAGTAAAACAAAGCAAAAAATAAATAAAGCTGGACTAAACTTTAAATGGCATCAACTAAATGTGAAAATTATATTATATGCTATTGATTGACTTTACTCTAGGTGACACTCAACTAATCAATCCAAAAAAAAAAAAATTATTGTGCTTTTGAATGTAAGAAGAGTAATATTTATTTTAACATAATTCGTTGTGCATTATTAATGGTATGAATAGAAAATGTTCATCTGCTTACATGTGTACACGTGCGTGCTTTTTTGTGCCAAACTACAATTCATTATTAGTAAAAGTACTGCCGTGTGTTTTTTTTTTTTTAAGAGAAAGTAAAACAAATATGTTAATCTCATTATCTCTTTTATTTATTGACATTCAAACTAAAAACTAGCCATATAAGAAAAATTGTCTTCAGAATTAAGAAATTTGAGTGATGTAAGTGTAACCGTGCATGTGTTTAATATCCCCTATTTAAATTTAGCGCTATATAAAATTTTAGTTATGCTTTTATATAGATATTTATTAATTTATATAAACTCCGGACCCAGAGATGTAAATATTAATTTGTTAAATTTTTGTTGAACTTTTATAATTTTTTAAATTAAAATTTACATCTCTGGGTCCGGAGAATATTAAATACAAAAATATGTATGTTAATAAATAAAAATAAATACCGCTAGTTTAGAGACAGCAAACGCTGTACAAACAATGTGGGCAATTAACAAAATGCATATGTGATTCAATATGAGATGAATATAGATAGAAAAATAATTAAATGCTCGGTGGCTTAGTAGTTAAAGCAGTAGATCATGATACGTCATGTCCCGAGTTCGAATCCCAGTGGGTGCTGATGAGTAGTGTAGCGACTACGAAACAGCTAGTTGTCCCCCAGCTAAAGATTTGATTATTATTTTTCTTGTCTTCTTCAATCAATAATTATTGATCACAGCAAATTTGTATTGTAAAAAATCCTTCTTAAGAAAAAATTAAGAAAGGAAAAACTTGAACTAAAAACCTGTTGTACATATGTACAAACCAAACAATTTTTAATTTAAAAAATTATAAAAGTTCAACAAAAATTTAACAAATTAATAATTTTTTTGTGTCGTAAGCCAGGACGTTTTTCTCGAATTTTTACATTTAATTGATCCAAAAGGTTGCAGTAGTACTCTGAATTTATTGTTTTCCCGTTTTGCAGATAGTCAATCAATAAAATACCTTTGAAGTCCCAAAAAACCGTTGCCATAACCTTACCAGCGATTGAATTGTTTTTGCCTTCTTTGGGGCACTTCCTCCAGTTTCAGTCCATTGTTTGGATTGTTCTTTTGTCTCTGGAGTATAGTGGAGTGGTGGATCGATGTCTCATCAAGAGTTATGAAACGGCGCTTAAAATCCGTTTTATTTCGCTTAAAACGATCCAAACAAGCTTGAGAAATGTTCATTCTTATGCGTTTTTGGTCGACTGTTAACAAATGCGGCACCCATTATGCAGAAAGCTTTTTCATCTGTAGTTCTTCATGCAAAATTAAATAGACTCGATTATTTGAAATGCCAATGATATTAGCTATTTTACGCACTTTTAGTCGTCGATCATTTAATACCAAATAATACTTTGGCTACAATTTCTGTTGTTGTTGCTGTTTTTGGACGTCCACTACGTGGTTCATCTTCAATGCTTGTACGACCACATTTAAATTCAGCAACCCAATTTTTTACTGTTGCATATGAAGGAGCACTTTCACCCAACACATTCACCATATCATTATGAATTTCTTGTCCCAATAAACTTTTTTATGTAAATATTTAACGACACCACGCATTTCCAATTTTTCCATTGTAAAAAAATTGCGGACTCGTCTTTTGTGAACACCTGTTTCTATATGAAGGAGTTACCAGATCGTAACAAAATGTGTGTTCATAGCAGAGATGGAAGTTTCCAAAACACTTAACTTTTTTCTGTTTATACCGCGCTTTTTGTGCTAGGCTAAGAAGTTTTTGAACCGCTCTCGTATTGATTAATCTATACGAGTATATATAAAACGGAATGTGTGTTTGTATGTTTGCTTAAAATTACCCCGAACAAGGCTATAGTGTTAACCCAAAATTATTGTTTACCAAGCTTTCAAACTTGATGTGTGTGAAGATAAACATATCTTTTTGTTTTTGGCCAAAAACTTACGCACAAACATCGACGTGTGAGCTGGTGCGTTATCATCGTGAAAAATCCATGATTGGTTTTGCCACAATTCTGTGTGTCTCTGACGAATTGCTTCGCGCAAATGGCGCATAACTTCAAGGTACGCCATTGCAGTCGAAGAAAACAGTGAGCAAAACTTTCACATTTGACCGAACTGCCTTGGCTCTTCTGGACGCTTCCATTGCGATGATTAGGCTTTGGTTTCAATGTCATAGCCATACACTCATGATTCGCCACTAGTTATGACCTTTTTGATGAAATCTGGATCGTGGTTGACGATTATCAACAGCTGCTGGACTATGTCCATGCGACGTTTTTATTTTGCTCAAAATTTTGCAATTTTGGAATCATCAGCAACCTCTTTGATAGTGATTCGACGATTATCCAAAATCATTTTCTAGACTGCTTCAATGTTTTTACCAGCTGTTGACGTGCTCGGGAGACCAGGACGAGCATCATCATAGACATCTTCTCGGCCGTCCTTAAAGCGGTTATACCACAACTGGACTTATGTTCTGTTCATAGTAGTTTCGCCAAACGCCATAGTCAACATTTTAAATGTCCTGGCGCATTTAATTAAATTTTTTACACCAGACTTAATACAGGATTTTTTTGTACAAATTTACAAAAACCAAAAATATAATTTAAAAGTTATAAAAGTTCAACAAAAATTCAATTAATTAGTACAGTGTCTTTGATCCATTTCTTCGAATAGTAAAAAATCGAAGAGCTCACCAAAACACGACTAACCTTTTTATCTGTCAAAAACAAACTGCCAATCCTAAATGGCTGATATTGTAAACATATGTATATAACAGACATGTGTACCAACATAACAGAAAAAAATGCGAAAACCGAACATACGTAACTCACAATATTTGAAAATAACGGTTATTATTTTTATCAGACTTCGTATGTATGTTTGCACCCATGCATACATAGGTTAGGTTGTACAGGCCGCCAGTTTCATGAAACCAGCCCACTTGGGTCCTTTTGGTCCCGTTGTGTTGCCTGAGGGAGAAGTGCAGCCCATGAGACTTACACTTCCCCCGACGGTTCAGATTCAAACCAACCCGAAAGCCGGATAAAGGAATCCAGTTCGTTCACTCGGCATTCCGATATATCTGCTAACCCGTGCAGCATCGGTCCGCCTAGATACAGCGCTCTCATAGAACTGAGAGCCGAGCATCGACAGAGGAAATGCTCAACACTTTCCTCCTTGTCCTCATCCCCGCAACTTCTGCAGAATACATTAAATGGAAGATTTAACCTCCTAGCATGCGTCCCTATGAGACAATGTCCTGTCAGAACTGCCACCAAGGTACACAACCTTTGACGGGGAAACCCCTTTAGGACCGCAGTTCTACTACGATCGTACGCAGGCCATGTCAGCCTTGCTACTCGGCAAGTGACCTCACCAGACCATCTGTCCTGCGCAGTCCCTACAAGTTGACGCTGCACTTGGTTTTTACAGCTGTTAAGCGGGACTCCTACCATCGTATCAATGTCCACTCTCTGTAGACGAGCTCCGGCTTTCGCCAGCTCATCCGCCACAATATTTCCGGGCACTCCACTGTGCCCCGGTACCCAGGCTTGAATGTGTCGCTATCTCATTAAGAGATATCCGGCATTCCTGAACCAACCTGGACGTCGTATAGACACCCACAAGCGCATTTAACGCAGCCTTACTATCAGTACAGATTCGGATATTCACCCCGTATACCCTATAGTACCTCAACCAGTTAGCTGCTCTCAAAATAGCTGTGATTTCAGCCTGCATTACGCTACACTCATCATATAGCTTAAAACTGATCCTCCTCTGATACTGGGGTATAAAGATACCACCACCAACTCCCATGTCCGACAGTAATCAATATACTCCGGGAGGTCCGTTATACTTTCTATTATCGAAGCGTGACTTTCTGTCGCTTCTTCCCACATCCCACTGGCTTTTAGCCTAATTGCCGAGCACATGGCCACTTCCTTCGCCATGAGATCAGCTGGCAGCCAATGCATCATCGTAATTAGTGCTTTAGTTGTCCACCAAACAAGCGCCCCATACATTAATATGGGCTTTATTACCATGTTAAATAGCCAGCAAGAATTCCAAGGATTTATACCCCAGGTCTTCCCAATGGCCTTACGACACAGGTACAAGGCAACAGCCGCCTTGTCCGCTCTAAATTGGGCATTCTTCTTCCAAGACAGTTTTGAATCAAGATAGATTCCCAGGTATTTCGCACTATCCGCCAAACTAAGCTCAACGCCCTTTAGGGTTGGCAGATCGAAAGGAGGAGTCTTGTATTTTCGGGTGAAATTATCAAATTTCCACTAAGTTTAAACTTGATTTATTTTTTAAATACTCAAGTGCAATTGAAAACTGCCAACTATGTGCCAATTTCACGATAGCGAAGCTGTTCGTTCGTTCGCACAATTACATTTAAAACAATAACAAAATTTTGAATATTGTTTTTGTTTCAATTGTAATTATGCGAACGAACGAACAGCTTCGCTATCGTGAAATTGCCACTATATTACCAAATATACCTTACGTTGTGTTGTATCATTACGTTAAATATATATAAATTGACGAAAAGTTTTGGAAGTTCATTGTTTTCCAAGTTTGTTAAATCCAACCAATAATTTCCAACTTTCATTGCTTCACCAAATAGAGTATATTCTTGGGGTATTTTGATATATAATTTAGTTGTATGCCGACATGTTTCAGAGACAATTGAGTTTCTCTAAGTTTTAATTTCCTTTTTAAAAAACTCTCAATGTGCCTATGACTCGGTTTTTTACAATTTGCATTGTCCTGCTTCTATTAAATATTGTATTTAATTTGAGCTTTGCTATTAAAGTTTATTTTGATTTTATAAACGCTTCTAAGAACAAAAATAAAAATTTAATGGCGTGTTTGCGTTTGTTGTTATCTCCTTTCTATTTTCTAAAAGAAACACTTAAAATAATGGTTCCTATTATTTGTTGACTTCTTCAAACCCACGCACTCATTCTTTCTGCTAAAATGATGCAGCAATAATTTTGCAGAAATTATTTGTACTTCTCCACAATGCAGCCAATCAATGCAATTATTTCAGAATGTTCTTTAACTTTTTATTGGTCTTGATGATAAAGAGCCATAAAATTAACTTAAATTTGAGGAAAAATAAAAATGTTCAATGTACTTATGTACATATGTGCTTCGCCGGTATGCTTGTAAGTAAATAAATGAAGTTGTAAATATATTTTTATTTATCTTTGAAATAAACAATTCGTTAAGAATGGTAATCAATTCCCAACATACACTCCGGTTCACTTATTTAAAGGCACTGTATCTGTTATAACTTTTAACCGATTGCAGAATTTTAAAAGAGCAATGGAAGCTAGATATTAAAAAATATGCCAATAGTGGCCCATCTTTTTCTCAGCAATTTATAAAAAAAGGTCCAAAATTGTGCTATTTTTTGGTTCACTTAAATAAAGACACCTTAACTAATTTTTATAAAAACAGTTTTTCTTGTTTTTTTTTTTAATTCATGTTTCTTTATTATTGCTTTAGTTAACAACGATTAGTAATGAGTAAAACTCGCTTTGTCTTTAATAACGTCAAATATACGGGTTTTCATTGACAGATAAGGATAATTTTTGTAATCCAACGAAATTTGAATCTAGGCATCCTTAATAGCCTACCTAACCTATCCTTAATAGCCTGAATTAATGACTGCTCGTCCTCAAATTGTCTACCTCCTTCAGAGACCTTACGAGATAGCCAACCCCAGATATTTTCCATAATGTTTAGAACTGGCCAATGAATGATACAATGAACTTTTTTGCTACTCAGGCGTTGCATATAGGGGTATTATCCTGTTACAAAATCCGGGAACCAAATTGTTCCTTAAACTTCGGAAAAGTTGATTCCAATAACATTTTATAGCTTGCAGCAGTCATTTTTGCACTTTGAAATTCAAAATCGAATGTGCCATAGTACGTAATAGCACCCCACACCATAACGCCTCCCTCTCCGCTGTGTAGTGTTGGGCAAAATCTTTCATTCTTTTCTTTCTGCTTGCCAAACATTTCAGACGAATGAAAATGTTTCAATTATGTGTGTCAGGTTTACCGATATAATATGCGCATAATACAACTTTTTGTCTAGCATTGGCTGGACTTAGTTAATTTATTGTATTTAGTATTAAGGTTTGAATACTTATTGTTAGTTCACATTGTGAAAATTCAATAAATAAATAAAAGCTGAAAAAAGGTGGCAGCATAACGAACGAATACAAGTACGGCATTATTTGTTTGTATCACAATTTGTTTAAGCGCAGAAAAAAAATGGATTTAAAAATTATAAAATATAAAAATATAATATTATTATTATAAGAGTACAAAATAAAACTAATAACTGATTTTGAATGTCTACGGGTACTGAATGAAAGATGACGAAATATGAAAAGAAACATCATGATGAAAGAAATAGAGAAAGAATACAGACATATTTCAATCTTTCACTTGAGAGAATCATATAGCTGAATTAATTCCTTCATGAACGACACAAGACTACGGCTGTGATATCGGTTCAAAAATCGGTTTTCTTTGCGCATATCACGGAAATAATAGTTATAGCCATCATATCCCTCCAAATTAAACTTCTAATCCGTAAATACAACGGTTCTCCAGTCATTTACATGACCTCTTTGTCGCACATCCAATGCCATGTAGTCTTTGCGAATTGACTCCGCTTTTCCTTACGAGGAATATTAAGTGGCAGTTTTTTTTTTTGTAATTTAAGATACTCACAGCTTTTAATTACTCTGCGTACTGATGACTTGCTTGCTTGCACTCCAGCTTGAGCTCTTATTTTTGAAACTCTTCGTTTAAAATTTTTTTCATACCCCTCAGGATCCTTGATGTAATTGTCGACAACTGTAGGGCTTCGTCCGATTTTTTTAGCTATTGCGCGGCTAGAATATCCTTCAGAACGGTGAACATCGATTTTAGTTTTTTCCGACAGATTTAAATTTTTTTGTTTTGATATTTTTCCTCGCAAATTGATTAAGACGTAATAAATTGTAATAAACAATCGCTTCGTACAAAAAAAAAATCATCGTTTACTTTAAAAATAATAAGAAAATTCAAGTGAACAAAAAAAAAGAAAGCAAATTTTTGGCCTTTTTTTTTATAAATTATTCGGTTGGAAATTGCAAAAGATACAGGCATATAAGTGACTTTAAACAAGTGAACAGAAGTGTACGAATAAATAAGAAATTGCATATGTTCAAAAAATATTTAGGTTTATAAAAAATATGAAACTAATTGAATTAAAAGAAAGAACTTAGCGTTTTAACAGATAATAAATACGGTTTAACTGGTAAAAAATATTTTTCACAAAAATTAAATTTAAGCGGCCTGGACGAACATAGTTGTGTCAATGCAGGCGTATTTTTTCAGCAAATACGTACGATTTTTTGTTTTTTTATTTGGCGGGAGATATTTGATCGTCTGCCGTTGTAATTGACAAAAAAAAAAATTAATTTCTATTCAATATGTATGTAAATATATGTATGTAATAATATCTATGTAATAAATATGTGTCTAATAAACACATGCACGGTTACACTCAAAGCACACAATTTTTTTTATTTCTGCTACTTGTGGTTTGTGTGCTTTTCAATGTTTCTTTTCGTTATTGCTAATTGTTTATTGTACTTTTTCCGAAAAAGACTCAAGGCAATACTACTAGCAACGACTTAAGGCAGAATTAGTTTGTATGTTATTTTCTGTTCTGCAACAACTATTTTATTTCTGTTCAATTGAAACTATATATCCATGGATTATTTTCACTTTTTCGTTCTGTTCTGTTGCGGACTAATCCGTTGAAAATACAAATGAACGTTAAGTGACGGCCAGATATGTGTATGTTTTACTTTTTTCAGGTATGGAAATATTATTATTATTTTTTTTTTTTTTCAAATGTATATTTTTTTTTTTTTTGTCAAAAGCTAAAAAAATTTATTTCAACTAAAGATTTTTAAAAGTTAATACATTTTTATCAATTAACTAACTATGGATGATCAAAAGAATGTTATTTTAGCGGGGGAAAAATTATATTTTGTGCAAGTAGTATCATAAATTCTACAGATTGTGAGAAAGAAATGGACTGTTTAATTACCATTTCTAAATTATTTATTTGTTTTTTTTTCACACAAGATAATATTTATGTACATATTTTATTCTTCATTCCAATGTTCTTACCTACTGTAAAAAAAACAGCTGAATATTTTCACGGAAAAAGTAATTGTAAAATATTTGCTATAGAAATGAACGTCACAGAACGGCAACAGAAAGTAAAAACTAATGAGGCCTTTAGACATATGCCTGTGTTTATACATACACCGAACACAAAATTCAATCTATCCGTGTTTAAATAGAGGCCAAGGCGGTATTAAAAGTACGGTAAGTACTTTTTTATATCAAGTACAGTGCGCTTGATTCACGTGCCGATTATTCAAGCACAAAATACTTAATTTTAGACATACTTAATATCGAATCTGTACTCTCAATAAGCGTAAAAGAATCTAATTTGAAAAAACTGAGATCGATCCAATCTTAAATTTTAAAGTTGATTTAATTCCGATTACTTCATAAATGCTTTATTTAATATAAGCTTTTGTAACATTTTGAACAAATCCGCGATACATTTTGACCCTCTTTTTCCAACATGGAACTTATTGCTGAAAACGATTTTAACAACGCTGGTGTAAAAAGTTCCTTTCAGAAGCAGCTCTTATATGGCTGTATAAGTACCCATTCTTTACTCAAATTTAAACAAGGTTTTACAACTAACAGCTCTTATATTGATCTATATTTGAGATTATGTGCAAGTTTTCAAAATCAATATTTTCTATTTCTATATAATTCAAATTATATAAACCAAGGTTACCGATAATCTCCTGTATAATCAGTGTGACCGTATCCAAAAATAGTTTACAACTAAATCGGCTTTAAAAAAATGTTAATAACTTTTTCGTTTATTAACTTTTCTTATATTATTTTTCTCCCAGATTGTATAATATACAAAATGGAATTTTTTTTACATTAAGTATGAAAAGTAATGTCTCTTAAATGGCCACCGTTTTCAGCTTTGCACTGATGGGTTCGTTTTAAAGCATTTTCCATACATCTTTCGAAATTTGGTTTTAATAATAAAAATTCTATTTTTCTGGTTATGTGTTCAGTTCTGTATCTCTCCATTATTTATTCTCCAAGTCTTATTTATATAATCTGAAGCTGTGTAGTGTAGAAACTCCTACTGTTTTGACACTTTGCTATCAGCGGATTTGCTAAGATTGTTATTTTTTTATTCATTGAATCTTCAAAAAGAACTAAAAATAAGTATTCAAATCTTAATACTAAACATAAAAATAAAAATAAAAAATTCTTTTTACTTAAGTCCGGCCAATGCAAGACAAAAAGTTTTATTAAACAGGAACTGCATCGGTAAAATCACACATTTAACGTTCTGATGGTGGTGCAACCGAGTGTGGCCGCCTATATTTATATTTCATACATAAATATCTGCTTTTGGAACTTTTTATTATTTTTTATTATATTATAATTTCTTTATGTATTTTAATATTTACGAGGGCTGATCAAAAAATAACCGTTATTTTTAATTTTTCGAAAAGTATTTATATATTCATTAATAACTATCTTGTCCCCTTTAAAGTAGTCCCCTTAGATATAATACACTTATGCCAGCGTTTTTTCCAATCCTCAAAACACTTCTGAAACGCGCTGTTTGGCGTCGCCAACGGTTCCTGTTTCGATTTTTCTTTTATCTCCTCAATCGTAGCAAAACACTTTCTTTCCATCGGCGTCTTCAGTTTTTTGAAGAGGAAAAAGTGTTTGCGGGGGCCATGATAACGGTTTTGTTTTTGGCCAAAAACTCGCGCACAAGTATCGATGTGTGAGCTGGTGCATTATTATGGTGCAAACTCCATGATTATTTTTTCCACAACTCTGTGCATTTCTGACGAATTGGTTCGCGTAAACGGCGCATATCTTCAAGGTAGTATTCCTTGTTGACGGTACGACCTTGCGGCAAGAATTCATGATACACCACGCTGTTGCAGTCAAAGTAAACAGTCAACAAAACCTTCACATTTGACCGAACTTGTCGTGCTTTTTACGGTTTTGGACGCTTCCATTGGGATGATTGGGCTTTGGTTTCAATGTTATAGCCATACGTAACTCACGAACTTTGAAAATAACGGTTATTTTTTTATCAGACATTGTATGTATGTACATACTTAGTCATGTTAAAATAATTAAACGATAATTGATCGATTTTGCTATTAGTAATATTATTTAACGATATCCGCTGTCGATCGAAACCAGTCTTATATCATATACGGCTACAGCAATCGATCAAGTGCATATGTATGCAGGAAAAAGTTTCGATTATTAGATTGTTAGAAGTTACAAAATCGGGCCGCAGGCTTTTTTAAGAACAATTCTGTCAAGCACAGTGTAAAAGGATTAAAATCAGTGACATGCCTTATAATCCTACTATCAATTAAAAGGGTTTTTGAATAGAGTATTTTTTATGACATTATTTATATTATACATAATTTAAAAGTTTGCCAAAAGCATACAGAATTGCAAAAATAACTGGTTTGATCTTTTATTAAGTAAGAGATAGTTCAAATATTTATTTTTGACCTTGCTCAATTAACCATTCATTTAGCATTAAAAGTAAATTGGCTCAAGTATTTTAATCAGTAATATTGTTTTTTAACACACTTTTAGTTTAGTTCTTCTCGACAAATGTGCAAAACTATTTAAAATGATCTCAATTCAGTATAATGCACAAAGGGACAAATGCGAATAGTTATTTTTTCAATAGTAGAATAAAGTTTTAATCGTTTCGTGCTGTAGCTCAACCTAAACCAGCGCGTAATGCGCTATTTATTTGCCAAAATAATAATATATGTATAACCATTATACCATTATTGTAATCATATATAATCATTAATTTCATAAAATGTTCTATCAAATAAAGCCCCTTTAATTGATATTAACATTATATTTTTTAATTTTATTATTATTCAAACTTTATTTAACACTGAAAAGAGCAGCCTGCACGATATAAACAAATTCCATTTCGAAATTAATTTACCTTGTTCTTTGATTTGTTTTCAATTGTTGTAAAAATAAAACTACCATTTTAAGTCACTACCACATTTTTTTTGCAACTGTTTGATGTTTGTACCGGAACTAGGAAAATAGATTATGTTAAGAAGGAAAGAGAGAGTAGTGTTTGTCGACATTTGACTTGAACCTACCAACGTTATATGTGACAGGAAACACGCCTGCATGTTTCCTTTCACACATAACGTATGGTTCGTCTGTGGATGCTCTAGACGATGTGTGTATTGCGTAAAAATATGTGGATTTCGGGAAGAAGATCGTTAATCTCGTCGGAGCATATATCGATAAAACAGAGTAACACACCACACACTGCGGCGATGGTCTAGTAAGTCAAAAGAATTGGATACCCTACTGTCACCGATAAGCTTCTTCGCTCTCTCTTGCAGTTGGTCATGTAACGCCAAAATAGACTTTGAGACACCGGCCCAAACGTGAGAGTTGTATTCTATTTTCGGTCGGATATAGGTGGTATAAATAGTAAGGAGATCGTATGGAGTAAAGTACATCTTACACCGTTTCAAAAAACCAAGGCTTGTTTGGAGACATGAAAAATGTGTTCGGTCCAGCAAATATCGCACTGTATTTTCATTCCAAGAACATCAAAAGCATCCGATTTCTAAATATTTATACCATCCATGATTGCAAATGAAACCGTATTCAAGGTCATGCGCTTGAGTGTTAATAAACAACTTACGAGAGTTTAAATTAACCCTGTTTCCGCGAGCCGATTCGGAGACTAAAAGCAGATCATTACTCAATGAGTCATTTACATTTTGCCTCTTGGCACCGAACTCGGATAGGCTGAGCCTACAGCTGAATGAATATGCATTAAGCCATCGTGCCACACTTTGTCAAAAGCTTGTAAAACGTCGATAAACAAGGCAGAGCAATATTTTTTATCTTCAAATGCCTTTCTTATGACATTAGCTAACCTGTGTGTTTGATCAATGGTGCCATGATTCGCTCTAAAACCGAATTGGTGATAGGGAATACATTCAACCTTATTAATCATTGGATCCAACTTCGCCTTGAGCAATTTTTCGAAAAGTTTTGAAATTGTTGTCAGTAGACTTATTGGACGGTATGATTCTACTTTCGTGTGATCCTTCCCTGGATTAGGAACCATTGTTATCAGGGACACCTTCCACTGTGCAGGGTAATACTCAAGTCGTAAAATAGCATTAAAAATAAAAAGAACAATTCTTTTAGCTACACGAGGCAGCTCTACGAGCATTTTGTTGCTGATTTTGTCCATACCTGGAGCTATTTTAAGGTTTAGATTATTAATAGCATTTTCAACTTCTTCAAAATTGAATCTTAAAGGCACATGAGGTCTACTAACAATAGGCGGCAACTCATTTGCATTATCCGACCTATTTGGGGTAAAAACGTTTTTCAAATGGTTAACAAATAAATTACCCTTTTCCGAGTCATCTCTAGCCCAGTCACTAGACGGTTCTCGCAAGGGCGGCTTACCTCTAACTGGCCTTTTTAAACCCTTAGTCGCCCGCCATAAAGAATAGTCGGACTGAGGAGTACCATCCAGACTTTCTAAATACGTTTGTAGAGAAGCCGTTTTTTGGGTTCCAAGCAAATTTCTTAGTTGATTTGTGCACTCACGTAGCCTTGTTTTTAGTTGCGGAGACCTGCGATATCAGATACCGCTGCCATCTGCAAAAGAATTTTATATTCTCAAAATTTATTTAGAATTTTGAGATATAAAGTTGAATGTTTGAGATGATTAGGGTAGCTCCTATGAAATGTCGACATATAGACAGCTGGGAAACATAGAAAACAAACTGTTTATAGTTTTTTGATTGGTAACAATATTAGAAGCTAAAATAGTAAATAAAACTCAATTGTTAATAATAAAATGATATTAAAAAGATAATTTTCTGAAAACGTTTTGTTTTATTTACAATTAACATCGTGCGTTTTGGTTGGTCCACTCTTTATTATACATGTTAACAAAGTTGTTGAAAAAAATATGTTTGACTTTAATGTGCATAGTGCTCATAGCTTTGTTTTGCGGGCATTTTATGTTAACTTAATATGAATTCAGTTGCAAAATGTTTATTATTATTCTTTTCTTTTTTATATATGTGTATATTACATATACAAAAATGATGTCCATTTCAGTATTCTTTAATTCAAGTTTTTGAATCAACTTTTTTCATGTTGACTGCCTTTAACTTTTCACAAAAGCTGCAACAAATAGCTCTATTTATATATGTGTATGTAACTGTAACAAATTTAAAACTTTTTAACCAATTTTCTGCTAATTTATGCAAAAACCACAGATATTTTTAATTACGTAAAATTTGTCTAAACCTAACTTTTGTTGCCCCAATGTGCAATATTTAGTTAATTTACTTTACACCGAATAACACATTTCTTTAAATTATTTTTTGTTTTAAATTACAGATCATTAAAAATAGTTTCCAACAACTGAAAATTGGCAGCTGAACAAAAATTTTAAGCTATAAAAAAAAACGCATCAAACAAAAAAACACAAAACGTTTTTCATAACCGAACTGACACCTGTAATCGATTTTTTACCCCAACGGAAAAAACGAGAGCATCAACTACAAATAAAGAACACCAACAACAAATTGAACTCAGCCATCAAAAACACTTGATGCAAATTAATATAAAAACCTTACAATTCCTAAAGAAAACTACAACAACAGAACAAAATAAATAAAAACAAACAACAAAAATTACTCAACTAGAAAAGATAAATGTTTGTGTCAACGCCGTCTATAAAACAAATAGACAACAATTACAAACAGATTAAAAAGTGCAGACGAAAAACGGATGTAACTGATTGACAATTGATTGACTTCCTGCTGTTTCCGTTATTGAATAATAAAATTAATAAGAAAATAAAAGTCCTACACAAAAAATATTATTGGTCAAAGAAAACTCTTTTTCATCAGTGTCACCACCACTAATAATATAAAAAAAACTTAACGACGTTACAAAACAGCAGAAAGGAAACATATTTAACTCATAAATAACAGCAAACAGCTTTAAACAAAATTCACCAAAATTTTAAATTTCCAACAAATTTTATTTGGAATCAAAAATTCTTCAACATCATGATTGGTCGTTTATTTCGGGCACATGGCGAATTTTGTGCATCACATCCATGGGAGGTTATTGTAGCATTGCTTACGGTGACAGCGTGTATGCTGACAGTTGATAAGCAACAGTACGTAACAAATACATCTGATGCCGGTGGAGGTGGCGGCAGCAGCAGTACCACTAGTATACCAACTTCTGCCACAACAAGCCGTCTTCGTCCATGTCATGGCTGGACACAGTCTTGTGAAGGTCTAGAGGCTGAATACAATGCAGCCGATGTTATTGTTATGACAATTGTTCGTTGTGCTGCTGTACTCTACTGTTATTATCAGTTTTGTAGTTTACACAAATTAGGCTCAAAGTATATATTGGGTAAGTGGTTTCTTTACTCCTACACACACATACATATGTATGGATATTAAACACAAAATTTAACTACTGATTTATTTATAACAAGTAATTCACAGTTAAAGTAATATAAATTAGTTACTTGGATAAAAAACTAAAAATAGTCTTTAATTTAGCTTAATACGAAAGAAAGAAAGCTTGATGAATAAATACTCCGCACTCAAACAAAAAAAAAAACTAAAATTTTGTGAAATAAATCAAACATTCAAAATGCTCATTTCAAATCTAATATACTCGTAGCGGCCAAAATTAATCTTAAAAAAAATAGTGCATTTTAAGTTTTTAACAAATTTGTGTATTGTATTGTGTAAGTTTTTGATTGGCATAACAAAATCAATACGAGGAGCGTTGTTTAATTATTCTAGTATTTGAAGTGGCATTAGTCCAAATCAGTCATGTAAAGATCTTGACATTGCAAATTTAACAGTGAAAATGTTTAACTAACAGCATCTTGTTGATCTTCGCAAATATCGCTAAAGTAATCTATAAATGATTTTATAAAAATTTAGAGCGTGGACTACTTTAAAGAAGAAGATAAGATGGAGGTTAATTATGTTCCGAAAAAATATTAGAGTAACAAAAATACTTAGAGAAAATTATACACGTACAATTAACTGCAAATGCATTTTAAAAGAAATGAAAGTTCAGTCAAAAACCGGTAAATAATTAAAAAATAAAAACAAAAATTTTTTTGCTTTATTTCTCTTACTTATACTGTCATTTATTTAAGTCCAGATTTTGCAGAAACAACAGACTGATTCTATTATTTTAAATGTCTGAAATTTAAATGCAGATTCTATAAAAACAAAAATATTTTTCCTTATTTACTTTTACTATCACATATTGAAATACAATTTCCGTAAAATCAAAAGATTTTTCCCTTATTTCTCTAAATTCTATCATTGAATTTTTAAATACAGAGTACATAAAAACACAAGATTTTTCCGCTATTTCTACTTATTTAACTCTTAAATATTAAACACAAATTTTGTAAAAAGATATGATTTTTGCCAATAAAAATTATAAATAGCTTGTTTTCTATGTTTCCCAGCTATCTATCCGGCATATTCCAGAAAAGTAGTGGAATGAAAATAAAAAAATGATTTGAAAAGTTAACTTTTCATTTTTGTTGTTCTGAAAAACTGAACTTCGAAAATAAAACTTGGATAAATTGTGCAGTAACTAGTACTGACACGAACCATGTTTTCAATTTTATTTGTTTTTTTTTATACAAACCAGTACTGAAATGAACCATATTTTCAGTTTCATTTTATTTTTTTGCCCAAAAAACGACGTGGAAAATTTTTTATTTAATGCTTGTTATTTTATAAGAACAAAATTTAAGGCCATGTCAGATAACACTTGCCGCTTTACGTGATGTTTAAAGCTTTAGCAGAAAAGCGCAAAGCAAAAGGTGTATGTCACAATGACAACTTTGGCAACGCTCACGATTGTTAGTTTCTCTAAAAAACTGGTTGTTAATTTTTATATTTACAGCCAGTTCGTCGATGTCGAAAGGATAAGTTCATTCGCATTCAGGGCGAAAGAAAATTGATTTGGGTTTTTTCTAACTTTATTCTATGCGAACGATGTGTCAAAATTCTATTAAAATACATAAGTTCATGCGAACGAACAATAGTGACATAGACGAACCCAGATTTAATCAAATGTGAGTGACTAGTTTTCTTTCGCATATATTTTCATTCGATATCGTCGAACAGGCTGTTAAATATTATTGGACGAACTTCTGAAATTGGTTCTAATTGTTTTCTTAGTGCATAAAGCTTTGGAGCTATTAGAAAAAACTTCAACGTGTAAAAACATAAGAATTGCTGAACTTTTCGTTTCACGTTGCGTTAAAAGTACTTTATGTGACATGTTTCATATAAGTATGTATGTTTTATCTTAGATGTCAAAGCGAATTTGCAACGCAAAGCGAAGTAAAAGCAAATTCTCCGTTTGCAACGATAATCTTAATTTTTTAAGTGCCATTTTATGCAAAAGTTTGATATAGCGGGTGGCGGTAAATGAAAGACATATAAGTGGTGGCGATGATTTGGACGAGTTAGTCACTCCGTTAACGCTGTAATAAGAGATTATATCGCCAATCGACTTTAGTTAATAAAATAACAAATATTGGTTTTTTATATAATATTCTCCTTATTTTCCCCATAAATATATGCACAACTGTATCTCAAATAAATATTCCGTCATCTAACCCTCTTATTTCAATGGGATTGTAATTATACTAAGTTTTCTGTAAAATATTTCATTTTCACAATAAAATTAAAAAGTGGTTTCAAACTACTACTTTTTGTGTAAAAGTAGTTTTAATTCACTACAAATTAATGTTCGAAAACAAAACACAAATGAAAAGTATAGAGTAGAATGTAGAACACCAAAGCTTCAAATTGAAGTGATTTCAAACTATTTTCACTTCAAAGTAGAATCTAGAACATACCCGTATATGTCGACATTTCATAGGAACTACCCTAATCATCAGTAGACTTTGGAAATTTTTGGAAGATATTCTCAAACATTCAACTTTATATCCCCACAATGTAAATAAATTGTTGAGAATTTACAAAAAAAATGCTCTAATAATACCTGTCAAAAAAACAAGCTTTTTCATTTATACACGTCTCTAACATTTCTTTACACCTTTCAAACAAATGAACAATCGTTGGTTATTACGATTTGCTTTTGAAAAGTGTCGAAAAGCAGAGACGAAAAATTCAAACAATTAATATATATATATATGTATATATGTATATATATATATATATATATATATATATATATATATATATATATATATATATATATATATATATATATATATATATATATATATATATATATATATATATATATATATATATATATATATATATATATATATATATATATACAAACCTAAAACCATGAAATTTGCCTAAAACGCGAAATAGGCACCATGCTTTAAATGTTATTTTCCGAGTGAAAATATTAATGTTGCTCAACATTTTTCGCAGATTTGAACAGAGTACTTACCTTTGCTTACATCAGACCAGTTTTTTACTTAATATACAAAATCATAAGCGTTAACAGTTCCGATTTTGACATTTTGCAAAATTTTGTTTTCATAAAATTTATATTTGCAAAGCCTTTGACAACACAAATCAAATGGTGGCAGCGCTGGAGCAAAATTACACCAACAACAAAAATAAGTGTGTTAGAGAACCTTTTTCAAAACTATAAATTATAAAACCCATTTTTCGCAATTATAAATTACTTTTACGAATCGATCAAATTTTGTACTTCTTCGTAAGACCGAGGGAGCAATGTCTGGAGAATACGGCGCGTGGGGTAGGACTTCCCTTTTCTTTCAACGTTTCCAAGTATAAAGTGAAATATGAAAAGTTTTTTTTTGATAAATTGCATTCATGTTCAATACTACGAGGGCTGATCAAAAAATAACTATTATATTGTCCCCTTCAAAGTAATCTCCCTCAGATATAATACACTTATGCCAGCATTTTTTCCAATCCTCGAAACACTTCTGAGGCGCGCTTTTGATATCGCCAACAGCTCCGGTTTCGATTTTGCTTTTATCTCCTCAATCGGAGCAAAACGTAGTTTTGCAGTAGCAGTTTTGGAAAGAGAAAAAAGTCAGCGGAGGCCAAGTCCGGTGAATACGGTGGTTGAGGCATGTCGACGGTTGTATTTTTGGCTAAAAACTCACGCACAAGCTCGATGTGTGAGAAAATATGATGTAAGAGAAAAAATGCGAATCTTTTTTTTTTGCTTTAAATCAGTTCTGATAATAAAAAAGTGTTACTAAAATACAGAAAATATAAATTTCCGATATCACTCCATATATACCCTTAGATATAGCCAACACCGATTTTTCATGAATATATCGCGTAAGCGAACTTAAACAATTTGTTTGTGCTTAAAAGCTGTTCTGGTAATAAAAGGAGGTTACTAAAATACAGAAAATGAGAAATTCCAATATCGGTTCATATACTCGTATACCCGAGATATAACCTAAACCGATTTTTCCGTAAAAACAATTTTTTTTAAAGCAGTTCTGATTATAAAAGGAGGTTACTAAAATACAGAAAATGAAAATTTCCGATATCGGTCCATATATGTATACCCGAGATATAGCCTAAAACGATTTGTTAAAGAAAATGTCGGTAAGCGAGCTTAAAAATTTTTTTGCTTAAGAGAAGTTCTGATAATATAAGGAGGTTGCCAAATAAAGAAAATTAAATTTTCCGATATCGGTCCATATATACCCGATTTTTTAGTGAACATTTTTTTTGCTTGAAATCAGTTCTGATTTTAAAATCAGTTTATATATAACCGAGATACAGCCTAAACCGATTTTTGCATGAGAGATTTGCTTTTTAGAATGGTGGTCACAAGGCAAAAATATTTTTCCCTGATGTCGGTCCATATATGTATATCCGAGCATATTTAGTTCAATTTTATAATATGTACTATACATACACGTGACTATCTTGAAGGTTATTTTAGATTCGGCCCAGCCGAATATGCTACACTGTTACTTGTTTTGGGACTTCAATTGCAAAGACGACGAGACATTTTCGTATGAGTTGTACCAGACCTGCTGATCAAGCTTATCGACAATCTCCGCATAAATTCAATTAACTTACCACCATCTTTTCTTGTCATTTTTTTCTTGTTTACTTTGACATATGAGTCATATTGGAAATGATTTTACTCACTGAACATATCCGCTACAGTGTTGTATTTTAAGTTGTGCACAACTTTATAAAAATTTCGAGCTAATCTTTCAATAACTTAATTGACTTCTTGTGTGGAATATTATGCGCAATTAAGGCGTTAATTGCGACAATCTTAATAACTGTGTACATCTAAGCGCGGTATTAATGTTGACAACACTTGTCGAATGTAAGAGCATGTACATAAATAAGTACATAGCGGTTGTCATAGAATGCGGTTTGTAGGTACAGATTATACAATTTCTTTAAAGGTTTTCATTTGTTCGAAAAACATTTTTTCATTCATTCTATTTTCTTCATTCAGAGATCTTATACATTGTGTGTAATTGTTTTGCTGAGTGCTCTGAACTGTATTTTGTTCCATTATTCAAGAGCAAAAAATATGCTTTTTTGTGTTCATGTCATCATGAATAATCTACTATTGTAAGCACGAGTATAGGTCAGTATTTCATTCAGATTTTTAGAGCATAATAAGCAGGAATATTTCTTTTGACCCTTGTTTAGATGATTGGCAAATACTTTTTACTTTTGTTATAATGACTTTTTAATTTGCATCTAAATGTATAGATTTCTTTATCATCTACTTGGGTTTTTTATAGTAAATATTCAGTTTAATTTTTTCTTGGAAGAGAAAACGAAATTCGTAATAATTGTTTTGGCTTTTTCATCTTAAATTTGTAATTTATGCTTTGTTTGTTTGTAAAGTTAATTGAAATTGTAAAGACTTCCTTCTTTGTTATTGTCAATTTTGCTCATGACAAAATGCCATAAAGCTAATAATATGTATGTTTGCAACTGGCATTGAAAATTCTACATACATACACAATGTACATACTATCTACATTTATGTTTATGTTCATTGATTTGATGCTTTGGAAAAAGTTGTGTTTTATTGTCATCATAAGCTTAAAGTATCTATTAAAACGCAGAAAACATGTACAGTGTAGAAAATTGTCTTGTTTTATGTTTTTGTTATGCAATTATGGTATTCAATTTCTTTTAATTTTTTTGCTAAAAAAAACTAGTGTGTACTACAGATCTGCACAATTATGGACTCGTTTCACGGTCGCAAACGTTAACGCTCGCAAGCATTTACATGTGATTACTTGCGAGTTTTTCAATGTTTCTCACATGGATTGATTATTGCTGGTTGTTTTTACATACATAGGATGTCAATAAATAAAAGAGATAATGAGACTACCTTGTTTGTTTTACTTCTTCTTGAAAAAGACAAAATCAAGACAACATAGTACTTTTACTACTAGTGACGACAAAAATGCGATGTACACGTAAATTGGAGAACTACGCGTGCCTGTATGTATTTATGCTTGCATGCGTAGAAACATATTTGTGACAAAAGATCTTTTGTAACAAAAAATATAGTAAAAAAACAGGCTATGGTGATTATGTAAACTAAAAAATCGACAATAATTGTTGATATCAAAATAAGTTAATAAACAAAAAATAATATTGTAGACAAAGTGAGGGGCGCTTTTTAAAAGCTGATTCATAGTGCACACCATGCTTTTTTCAATAATATAATTTTTTAATTCATTGAATATTTGTCGAACTTTATAATTTTCAAATTAGATTTTTGGTTTTTGTACATTTGTGTATCGGGTTTTTAGTTCAAGTTTTTCCTTTTTTAAATTTTTCTCAAGGAGGATTTTTTACGATACAAATTTGCTATGATCAATAATTTTTGATTGAAGAAGACAAGAAAAATAATAATCTAACCTTTAGCTGGGGGACAACTAGCTGTTTCGTAGTTGCTACACTACTCATCAGCAGCCATTTTCGGATTTGAACTCGGGCCATAACGTATCATAAAGTGCTGCCTTAATTTTGTTAAGTGCCCATGATGTTTGTTTTATTAGTTTATTTCCTTATCAATTATTTTAAATTTTTTGTTCACAGTATGATTAAAGTGTGTTTTTTTAGTTCTTTTAAATTATATTTATTTTAAATTTTTAGTTTACTTTATCATTAAAAGAAATTGCTTAATCCTGGCGATCCTAATCATGGTAATGAGGTAAGCTGGTCAAATTGTTGTATTGTCACCGGGTCTAGATAAGTGTACAAAGTTTGCGTACATGTGAAGCTAATAATAGCGTTACAAAACCACAAAGATAAGTTCTCTTATAAGCGAAAATATAAATAAGTTTTTTTTGTAGAGTGTGTTAGTCAGAGTAAAGTCAAACGACAGCATATAATTTAATAATATTCTTATTTGTGCAAAAATTAATGAGTGGCATCATGGTTAAACAGTTTTCGTCATACTATTGCATGTTTTTTAGTTTGGACGCGTGCAATCAGAAGTACATGCGCATTTAAATGTACACATACATAGTTGTGCAATATATGTAAATGTTTTTTTTTTTTTTTTTTTTTTTTTTTTTTTTTTTTTTTTTTTTTTTTTTTTTTTTTTTTTGCCAACATCATTAGTAGTAAAAGTACTGTTTTGTGGTGTGTGTTTTTAAGACAAAAAGATATAAATATGTTACTCTCATCAGGCGTAAAGCAGCTCTGGGCTGAAGAACAGCTCTCGCGTCATCGTAATTATTTCTTAAGTGCGGTCAGGCTTGTGGTTGTTGTTCGGGAGTTTTGCGTCTCACTCGCACTGGTTAACGGTTTGCCTCAACTAACTGTATAGGTTTACAGTTTTTTTAGAGGTTATTCATTGTTAACCACGTGGAAACTTCCTATGTGAAGGCATAGGTCGTTATAGTTAGTCACAGCAACGCTACAAACGTACTGTTTTTAATACCATCTTGGGCATATGGTTTTGTCACCCCGCTCATGCTGTGCATCCTATACTTTGCAAATTTTTTTCTTTTTTTTTTAAGCTTTTTTTATTTATTGAATCTTCACAATGTGAACTAACAATAAGTATTCAAATCTTGTTACTAAATACAATATATTAACTAAGTCCAGCCAATGCTAGACCAAAAGTTTTATTATGCGCATATTATATCGGTAAAATCACCTACTTAACGCTCTGATGGTGGCAACGGTATCCCTTCTTCTCAACCGAGTGTGACCACTAAAATTAAGTATGTTTCGTGCAAGAGGGTTTGGGTGCAGTTCCAATTTGCTGATATACCTTGTCGCATGCTTTGAAAACTCATCTTTTACCAGTGGAACACACAGATCCTTGTGAATTCGTGAGTTTTTTACGTACCATGGAGCTGCAGTAATTGTTCGAAGAATTTTGTTTTGCCGCCTTTGAATTTTTTCGATGTTTGACGCTAAGGCGGTGCCCCATAGTTGAATTCCATAGCACCATATAGGCTTTAGAATTGCGTTGTATAATAAAAGCTTGCAATCCAGCTTCAATGTCGAATTTCTGCCCATAAGCCAATTCAGTTGCGCTACTTTTAACTTTAACTGAGTAACTTTCGCATCTATGTGAGACTTCCACGTTAACCTACGGTCGAGATGAATACCAAGGTACTTGACTTCATTTTGCTGCGTAATAGGTGAATTGTTAATTTGGATAGCTGAACATGTTTGTCTACGCAGTGTGAATGTAACGTGAGTACACTTTTGTTCATTAACTTTAATTTTCCAAAGTTTTAACCACATCTCTAATATTGAAATATACTCCTGCAAATTTCGCGAAGCTACTTGATGGTTTTCATGTACGCTGCAGAATGCTGTGTCATCTGCAAAAGTTGAAGTGTGAATTCCGGCTCTCGTTGGCATGTCAGAAGTGTAAATTAAATATAAAGTGGGTCCCAGAATGCTACCTTGGGGAACTCCTGCCTCGATTGGCTGAGTTGGGCTTATAAAGTCGCCTTCTCTGATAACAAACTTCCGGCCGCATAAATAGCTTTCCAGAAGCTTGTGAGTGTTTGCAGGCAAGTTCATCTTTATTTTGTGCATTAATCCCTCGTGCCACACTTTATCAAAAGCTTGGGAAACATCAATGAATAGAGCTGTGCAATACTTTTTGTCCTCAAAAGTCTTTCTTATAACATTAACTAGTCTATGCGTTTGTTCTATGGTACTGTGTTTAGCCCGAAAACCAAATTGATGATCCGGGATGCATCCTACATCATTCAATATGGGAGTCAAGTTCGCCATTAACAATTTTTCGAAAAGTTTTGAAATTGTTGGCAGTAGACTTATTGGTCTATATGACTCTACTTTAGTGGGATCCTTCCCTGGCTTGGGTATCATAGTAACCATAGACACCTTCCACTCTGCAGGATAGTATTCTAGGCGCAAAATAGCGTTAAAAATGAAAAGAAGAATTCTTCTTGCAAATTTACTTTGCAACTGTATAGTTACTAAAAAAAATGTTAGTCTCATTATCTCTTTTATGTATGTATATAGATATATAAAAAAAACTAGCCTTACCATTAATCCATATTAGAAATATTAAAAAACTCACAAAAAATCACAAGTATCACCAATTTGTATGATTTGTGCATGAATGTCAAAACTGCAATAACGTATACATTTAGAGTTCAAAGCATTTTTCAAGGAAAACTCCTTGTTGTTATTTCTCTTAGTTGCTGCTGTAGAATACTTGCTCATAACTTTTCATGAACACCTAATGATCGTATTGTGTTTGGGATCTCGGCTGCAATTGTCTTAAGTACATAATACTTTACTTGTGTGGCAAATACTTGGTATTTATCAAACAATCTCTTCTCTTCACTGCTTGTGCACTAGCTAACTACCGTCAAAAGAAAAGCTTAGTTCAATAAAAAAAAGGATTGTAGTTTTGTCATTAACGTAGGTGCAATCGAGCTTATTTACACATGCTTTTCATTACTCGTAATTTGCAAATAGTGGTACATAGACCATATGACTCGTGTTTATATAAATCACCCAATTCCGTTTTTGAATAACTTGTTTACTATTTGTTATTTATATCTGCAACGTGTTTTCCTGTTGATTGGAAAATGTGATATTGGCTAAGTGGCTGACGCTTGTGTTGATACACATGTGTGCCCGACTTATCGCATTTTTGGGACTTTCACTCTTTCAGCGTGAACACCGCATCACGTACATATAGCCTTGAATAAATGTAACGCCCTTTTGATCACTCGTGGACTTTCACTGCTCCAGAAAAGAAGAATTTGTTTATTAAACATTATTAACTGTTTAAATGAAAATGCGCCTTGTCGTTTATGGTAATTTTAGACTCAAAATCACCCTCTTCGTTGTGGAGATTAAGGATGACTCTATAGTAATTCAAAGGTGACTGACATTAACTGTCAGCAGTCATTAACTGATGTACTATTTGCACTTTGTATGGAAACATTTTTAAGTCTCTATCTCAAATCTGCTGCGTCTGGCTGGTGACGCCTAATTGCGTCGTCTGGTGACTGTTTCTCTGTTCTAAGCAGTTATCAAATTTTATTTTTTTTATAAAATCTAAAAAAAAAAAAAACTTTCGATCAGAAACACTTTTTTGCGTGTGCTTTGATACTATTTTATTCAAAAATATTAAAAAGTAAGCTCCGCAAATTTAAAAAAAACATGTCTCCAAAAACCAGCAAAAAAGATAAATCTTACGTTCTAACAAACCGACATCAGCAACCACAGCCCCGATATTCTCAACAGAACGACCAGTCTGGTGACAGCCGCGCCCTGTAACTTCTTTTGTGGTTAAATTTTGTTCAATTCGAGCAGCTAAACGGCATAATGGTTGTCCAGTTTATGCTGCACGTTTAGGAAATCTACGATGAAATTCACGCTGAGCTAACACCACCGGTCGATTGTTGGTTTAAAAAATCGAAACAATTATTCCACGCTTTTGCAGAGTATAGCGCTCCATTGTTTGCCCGTTTGTATTTTGCAGCTTTATAGTTCACAAATATCAAATATGATTTACGTAGAACGCCATTTGCAAAACCTATTACATTTTACGTCAGGATTATTAATTTTGTTCACAAATATGTAAGTTCAACAGTTACAGAACATATTTTGAATTGGCTACCCACATACTTAAGTGTATAATATATGATAACCTATTAAATTCTCCTGACTGTTTCAGTACCGAAAAAATATTTAAGGCATATGGTGTACTCGAATGAAAATTATTTGAACTCAAATGAACAACAAAAACTTATTCGGTGCCGAACTCTAGTGTGTAGCTTGCAGTTTTTTTAATTTTAATGATTTTAATATTTGTAACATATTTCCACATAACGGATGTCCGCCAAGTTAGTATACTACTGTTTTTGCCGCCATTTTAGTCATAAAATAGACACGTTGCAAATTTATGATGGAAAAATAATCGATAAACCAAAGTATTTTAATCGTTAAAACATTTTTCAATTTCAATCGTATCTAGCGTATATGATCAGAACATTTTTCTACTTCAAAATTTTGCATAGCTTGAAATTTTTTTTAATTTTAATGATTTTGTTATTTTTGTAATTCCCACATGACGGGCGTCTGCCAGGAAGGTATATTACTTTGTTTTGCGCCATTTTGGTAAACATTAGCCTTGACAGTTCATATTTGGCAGTCGTGAAATAGACACGACTATTTTTCACGAATATTTTTTCATTATGAAAAAATATTCGATAAACCAACTTGTTTTAATCGTTAAAATATTTTGTCAAAATAAATAATCGATTTTCATGAAAAAATCATAATGAGTGACGAGACGCATTTTCATTTTGAATGGATATGTGACTAAACAGAATAGTTGGTTCTGGACAATGGAAAACCCTGAAATTATTCATTAGCTACCTTAGCATCTATTAAAATTGACAGCCTGGTGTATGAATACAATTTGGTTAGGAGGAATCATTACCTTACCTTATCGTGATATAGCTGAAAACTTTTTAACGCCACAACAGCAAGCTTTGGGTTTGAGTAACATGTGGTATCAATAACACGTTGGCACATCGCATACATCCAGGAAGGATTACAATGAAATTACTATGAGTATTTTACCTTCGCTGCGGAAACCCGTATGAAATTTGGGTCAGAATGTGACCTAAACCTAAAACGCAAAAAGGGGGAGTTAGTATCCCTGATAATTGTTTGGTGTGTAGCTTTTTGCGGGGACTAACAACCTCCCGAGGATCTGTTGCCTTCACAGTTGGGCTGATGCTCGTAGTGGGCTTCGGCCTACTAACCCATTAGGCCTTGTATTCCATTGATTGCTGGGAAATTGCATACAGGAAGGATTAGAAGGCCCAAACTCCTCAACAAGAAGATGTTCATATGGCTACAAACCAATGGCAAAAATTGCTACCTGTGCGAGCCTAGTTAGCCACACGGGGGCGCTGTTGAATCGTGAATAATTCACTCCATGGAATTGGTCAATCACCAAATAAGGCCGTAAAGTCCTATTTAAATCTTTTTAACTATTGTCCGACGGTCAAATACCTGTACTGTATGGAACCAGTGGTTATGGTTGACGGATGAGTTGGTAAGAATTGCGAACTGTGTGTGCCTGGTAAGCCACGCGACTTGGATCAATTCTACAAAGTGGAATTGGCCGTAAATGCAGATGTAAATCTTTTTCATTCACAATCCGACGGTCAAACCTCCCGAGGAACAGGGTTTACCAAAACATTCTGTTTTCTGGGGCATAGAAGAAAAGGAGTCCCTCTTTTATTGTAGCAATCAAAACTCTAGGAAGCCGCATGACTTATGTTGCGTTGGACTTCCGAACCCCGTACCGTTAAAACTGGCAGAACGGGGCTCAGCAAGGCTAAGCAAGAGGTTCGTCTGTAAGGCTTATAGCGAAAAGTTGCTACCTGTGTGAGGTTGGTAAACCACACGGGGGCGTTGGTGAATCGTGAATAATTCACTCCGTAGATTTTGTCCACTTTCAGATTAGGCCGTATAGGCAGGTGCAGATATAAATAGATTTCACAACTGTCCAACGGTCAAACTGTATTTAAAAATTGAGCTAAGGGAAAATAGTAGTGAGTAACATACATAGCTTTAAGAATACAGAAAATTTTAGGCATTTTATATACTTTTGCCCAACCCAAGCGAGTAAATTTGAAAATTCATAGAATTCAAAGCCAGTTATAAAGTTTATAAACACATTTAAACATTAAGTCAACTTTGCGTTAAAGTACGACTGCAAATCTTCACTGAAAACAAATTAAAATTTTATATGAATAAAATAAACTTTTGTGAGACTTGACTTTTCCAGTTTTATTTTATTTAGTTTTTCTTTTCCTTAGATATTATTACAATTAAATTTATAATAAATCGTTAATAATAAAGCACTAGCAATAGAGGCTATCGGCTTATGCGATTTTATTTTTTTTTATTTTGTTCCAATTTTATTTTATGTCCAAACATTTTTTTTTTATCAAAATGTTTGCTCATTTTTTGTATAAGTTTCATACATATTAGAAAAATATGTTTTTCAAAAGAGTTTTTTGTATACGTATTAAACAAATCTTCTTCAATAAAAACTACCACTTCCTGAATTGTTTGGTGTGCTAGTTAATTTTCATCCATATTTTTATTACATATCGCTCCTTTATTGCAACATAGTCGTATCTCAAAAAATGAGCTTTTCGAGTTAACAATGCAGAATTATTAACAGTACTATCATTTATATTGTGCCAAAAATGTATTCCAAATTCTTTTAAACTGTTTCCTTTAGGAGATATTTTGTAAAAAATTTTGTATGGAAACTAAAAATTTTAAATGCGCTTTTCTCCAAATGAGCTTTTTTGAGATATGACTATTTTGCAATAAAGGAGCGATATGTACATATGTAATTGCTCCAAACAGTTTGTTATCAAATATGTTTTATTCAACTAATATAAACAAAACTCTCAATACATAAACTATACATGATGTGCTTGTATTGGTTTTTTGTAATTTTTTTCTTTTAAGGCCATAGTCATACACCATTGAATAATAGGAACAAAACTAATAGAACTATAAACAACTTGTAAACAATTAACACAACAACATTTAAACATGCCAAAAGTATTTTCAATATTAAGGAAAATTAACACAAACTTATTGCAGTTTTACTTATTTTAAGGTTGACAACAAGGCGAAAAGCAGGTGAAATTGATCGCGCAGCTGATGTTTTTATACCCTTCACAAAAATGTAAAGGGTATATATAAGTTTGTGATTCCGTTTGTAATTTCTACAGTTTTAATTTGAATCAGAATTAATGGAAAAGTCGATTAAGCGATGTCCGTCTGTTCGTCTGTACGCTGTTGAAATACCGTTTCTGAGAAAACCATTAGACTTAGAAACCTTTTTCTTTCACCATTCTTTCAGTAATATCAGCCCACGTATAGCTGAGATATATTCGAAATTCCGAAAAAAGCCATTTTTTTGCAATTTTGTATGAAAATTTTTGGAAACAAAAGTTGTTTGTTTTGCTTCAAACTTCACACACTTATTAAGCATGGTGACTTAGGGGCAAAAAAATTTTTTTTCAGATATCGGTCCGTATATACCAGGGATATAACCTAAATCGGATTTTTAATGCAAATGTCGCATAGGCGGAGCTAAACAACTTTTTTTTTGCTTAAAAGTAGTTCTGGTACTAAAACAAGGTTATATAAATATGGAAAATGAACATTTGCGATATCAGTCTATATACCCGAGACATAGCCTAAACCGGGTTTTTCATGAAAATGTCGCGAAAGCGAACTTAAACAACTTTTGTTTGCTTAAAATCAGTTCTGATAATGAAATACGGCTATATAAGTATGGAAAATGGAAATTTCCGATATCGGTCCATATATACCCGAGTTATAGCCCAAATCGGATTTTTAATGAAAATGTCGCATAGGCGAAGCTAAACAACTTTTTTTCCTTAAAAACAGTTCTGGTAATGAAATAAGGTTAGATAAATATGGAAAATGAAAATGCCCGATATCGGTCCATATATACCCGAGATATAGCCTAAACCGGGGTTTTCTAAAAAATGCCGCGTAAGGGAACTTAAACAACGTTTTTTCATTAAAAGCAGTTCTGGTAATAAAATAAGGTTAGATAAATATGGAAAATGAAAATGCCCGATATCGGTCCATATATACCCGAGATATAGCCTAAAACGGGGTTTTCATGAAAATGTCCCGTAAGTAAACTTAAACAACTTTTTTTGCTCAAAGGCAGTTCCGGTAATAAAGTAAGGTTATATAAATATCGAAAATGAAAATTTCCGATAGCGGTCCATATATACCCGAGCCTAGAACGAGTTTTTCATGAAAACTTAAACAACATTTTTCCCTCAAAAGCAATTCCGGTAATCAAGTAATTTATATAAATATGGAAAATGAAAATTTCCGATATCGGTCCATATATACCCCAGATATACCTTAAACCGGGTTTTTCATGAAAATGCCGCGTAAGCGAACTTAAACAACTTTTTTTTCCTTTAAAAACAGTTCTGGTAATGAAATAAGGTTAGATAAATATGGAAAATGAAAATGCCCGATATCGGTCCATATATACCCGAGATATAGCCTAAAACGGGTTTTTCATGAAAATGTCCCGTAAGTAAATTTAAACAACTTTTTTTGCTCAAAGGCAGTTCCGGTAATAAAGTAAGGTTATATAAATATCGAAAATGAAAATTTCCGATATCGGTCCATATATACCCCAGATATACCATGAACCGGGTTTTTCATGAAAATGTCCCGTAAGTAAACTTAACCTTTTTTGCTCAAAGGCAGTTCCGGTAATAAAGTAAGGTTATATAAATATGGAAAATAAAAATTTCCGATATCGGTCCATATACCCCAGATATACCCTGAACCGGGTGTTTCATGAAAATGCCGCGTAAGCGAACTTAAACAACTTTTTTTTGCTTAGAAGCAGTTCTGGTAATGAAATAAGGTTTTATAAATATGGGAAAAAAAAATTCCGATATCGGTCCATATATACCCGAGATATAGCCTAAACCGCGGTTTTCATGAAAATGTCGCGTAAGTGAACTTAAATATGGAAAATGGAAATTTCCGATATCGGTACATATATACCGGAGATATAGCCTAAACCGCGTTTTTATACGTGACTATTGTGAAGGGTATTTTAGATTCGGCCCAGCCGAATTTACCACACTCTTACTTGTTTTTTTTTCTGTTTTATTTTATGTATAATCAGGATTGGATGTCAACAGTAAATTTCAGTAGTAAAATTGAATTTGTATTTAACATTTCGCTGTGATTTAACCAAATGCATTTGAAAGATTTTTACTTCGTTTTTTTTGCATTGGCTAAGTTATTTGTTTATGAACTTGTCTTGCTTAGTAAGCTTTAAATTTAGTAAAGGTAAAGGCTTGATTAGTCTTTGATATTGTCTAATGAAATTAAAAGTAGCTTGATGATGATCAGTAAAACAGAGACTTTTTGGTGAATGTTTTTGCTAACCTATATAATTAATAGTGGTTTTTACATCCCTTTTTTAGCCGTGATATACCGTCGATGTTGAAAAGATATATGTACATATATGGTTAAAAAACTTTTTCAGCACAATTGAGCACAATTTAAAATTCAATCGGTTCAGTTTAGTACTTTAGGAGTGATACGGCTATCGAATTATTACTAACAGTAACAAACAAAACAGGTGTTTAGCATAACTACCCGCCCAGCTAGCATACTCGTACGTTGTTTGTTAGACGATTGTGTTTGATATAAACTGCCTACCACTTGAATAAGGAATCACATTTCTTATCTTTAATTAAGTATATCTTCTAAACTAAAGTTCAGAAAAAAACTTTTTGCAGAACCAACTTTCAAAGTGTTGGCTTTAGTTTCCTGAAGAAATAAAAAATATGCGTCTTTATACCCTTCACAAAAATATAGAGTTTATATAAGTTAATGATTCCGTTTGTAATTTATACAATTTTTATTTGCGACCTTATAAAGTATATATACTCTGAATCGACTAAGCGTTGTCCGTCCGTCGGTCGTTGAAATACCGTTTCTGAAAAAACCATTCGACTTAGAAACTTTTTTCTTTCACCATTCTATTGCCCCATTGAGTTTGCTATTGAAATTCAGTAAAATCAGTTCACATATAGCTGAGATATATCCAAAATTCCGAAAAAACCCATTATTTTTTGCAATTTTGTATGCAAATTATTGAAAAAAATTTTTTGTTTTGCTTCAAACTTCACATACTTATTAAGCATGACAATTAAAAGCCAAAATATCGGTCCATATATAGACATATCCTAAACCGATTTATTAATAAAAATGTCGCGTTAGCGAACTTAAAAATTTGTTTTTGCTTAAAAATCAGTTCTGGTAATAAGAGGAGGTTACTTATATACAGAAAATGAAAATTTTCGGTGTCGGTCCATATATACCCGAGATATACCCTGACCTGATTTTCCTTAAAATGTTGCGCAAGCGAACTCATGAATTTTTTTGCTTAAAATCGTTTCTGGTAATAAAAGGAGGTTACTAAAATACCAAAAATACAAATTTCAGATATCGGTCCATAAATACCTGGGATTTAGCCAAAACCGATATTTCAAGAATATGTCGCGTAAGCGAACTTCAAGAACTTTTTTAGCTTAAAAGCTGTTCTGGTTATAAAAGGAGGTTACTAAAATACAGAACATGAAAATTTCCGATATCAGCCCATATATACCCGAGATATAGCCTAAACCGATTTTTAATGAAAATGTAGGGCAAGCGAACTTAAAAGTTTTTTTTGCTTAAAAGAAGTTCTGATAATATAAGGAGGCTACCAAATAGAGAAAATTAAAATTTCCGATATCGGTCCATATATACCCGCGATATAGTCTAAACCGATTTTATAGTGAATTTTTTTTTTTTTTTTTTTTTTTTTGCTTGAAATCAGTTCTGGTTATAAAACGAGGTAATTAAAATACAGAAAATGGAAAATTCCGATATCAGTTCATATTTAACCGAGATATAGGATAAACCGATTTTTGCATGAAAATGTCAATGAAAGATTTCCTTTTTAGAATGGTATTATAAGGCAAAAATATTATTTCCCGATGTCAGTCCGTATACCTATATCCGAGCATATTTAGTTGAAATTTGTAATCTATACTACTGGGTGGCCCAGAAAGACCGAAGTGGTGTGAATTCCTTATAACTTTTTTATTATAATTTTTTTTTTCTTTTCTTTTCAGTATTTTGTAAAGAAGACTTGGATAATTTATAATGGAGCAATACACAATTGAACAACGTGCCCAAATTGTTGAAATTTACTTTTCAAATCAACGGTCCATTGTGTTGACTCAGCGTGCATACCGTCGTCAATTTAATGTGCGGGTTGCACCCTCTCAGTCAACAATAAACCGTCTGGTTGCAAATTTTCGAGAACAAGGAGCAGTAAGGAACCTTCCTGGTCCCGGCAGACACCGAACTGTCCACACGGCTGACAATATTCAAGTGGTACAGGAGAGTATTCGGGAGGATCCAGAAACATCAACCAGGAGACGTTCGTCACAACTGGGCCTCTCAAGGACGTCGCTGCAGCGAATTTTGCACACCATAGGATTGTTTCCATACAAAATTCAACTTGTCCAAGAATTGAAACCAACAGATTACCAGCAACGACTTGACTATGCAATTTATTTCCAGCAAAAAGCACAAGAGAATCCAAATTTTATTCATAACTTAATAATGAGTGACGAAGCCCATTTTCAATTAAATGGGTTCGTTAACAAGTAAAACTGTAGGATATGGGCTACGGAAAACCCGAGAGTACTTCATCAACGACAATTGCACCCAGTTAAGTGTACCGTTTGGTGTGGTGTTTCTTCAGAAAGGATCATTGGCCCATTTTTTTTTGAAAATGAACAAGGTGTCGCCATTTCCGTCAATGGTGATCGATATCGGGCCATGTTGCAAAATTTTGTAAGGCCAGCCGTGGAAAACCATCCGCAAATATGGTTCCAACAGGATGGAGCCACAGCGCACACTGCGAGGGCCACAATGACTCTTTTACGCGACATCTTTGGTGAAAGAATAATTTCTCGTAACAGCAATTTTAATTGGCCTCCGCGTTCCCCGGATTTAACCGCTCCAGACTGTTTTCTTTGGGGCTATTTAAAAGGAAAAGTTTATGTTAATAAGCCTAGGACTATTGAGGAGTTAAAAACCAATATTCGAGAAGAAATTAACAACATACCACCGGAAGTTTTGCGAAAGGTCATGGAAAATGTGTTGGAAAGAGCACATTTGTGCGAAGCAGAATATGGCCACCACTTGCGGGATATCATTTTTAATAACTAATCCAAAAATATTCCCCATAAATTTAATGTATTTAAAAAAAAAAAATTAAAAAAATATCTTAAATAAAAAGTTATAAGCAATTCACACCACTTCGGTCTTTCTGGGCCACCCTGTATATATATATACGTGGCTATCGTGAAGGGTATTTTAGATTCGGCCCAGTCGAATATACCACACTCTTACTCGTTTTCTCTTATGTTGGTACACATGTCTTTTATATACTCGTATGTTGGCAGCCTTTTGGATTGTCAGTTTTTTTTTCACAAATAAAAAGGTTAGTCGTGTTTTGGTGTGCTCTTCGATTTTTTACTATTCGAAAAAATGGATCTAAAAAAATGTATTAAGTTTTGTGTAAAAAATTAAATTAAATTAAATGTGCAAGGACATTTGAAATACTGACTGTGGTGTTTGGCGAGTCTACTATGAGTAGAACACAAGTTAAATTGTGGTATAACCGGTTTAAGGAAGGCCGAGAAGATGTCAATGACAATGCTCGTCCTGATCGCCCGAGCACTTCAACAACCGATGAAAACGTTGAAGCAGTGAAGAAAATTATTTTGGATAATCGTCGAATCATCATCAGAGAGGTTGCTGATAATGATGGCATATCGTTCGGCTCATGCGAAGCAATTTTTACGGATGTTTTAGGCATGAAACGTGCGGCAGCGAAGATTGTTCCAAAGTTGCTCGACTTTGAGCAAAACCAACAACATAGCTCAGGAGCTGTTGAACATCGTCAACGACGATCCAGATTTCTTCAAAAAGGTAATAATTGGTGTCGAATCATGGGTGTTCAGAAAAGCCACGACCGAAAAAAGCATGTCAAGTTCGGTCAAATATGAAGGTTTTGCTCCCTGTTTTCTTCATTCTGCAATGGCGTGGTGCATCATGAATTCTTGCCACAAGGTCGTACGTTCAATAAGGAATACTACCTCTAAGTTATGCACCGTTTGCGATGAGCAATTCGTCAGAAACGCACAGAATTGTGGAAAAACAATCATGGATTTTGCACCATGATAGCGCACCAGCTGACACATCGATGCTTGTAATTACGTGAGTTTTTGGCCAAAAACAAAACCCTTATCATGCCTCAACCACCGTATTCACCGGACTTGGCCCCGCTGACTTTTTCCTCTTCTCAAAACTGAAGACGCCGATAAAAGGAAAACGTTTTGCTACGAATAAGGTGTTTCAGAAGTTTTTCAAGGATTAGAAAAAATGCTGGCATAAGTGTATATCTGAGGGGGATTGCTTCGAAGTGTGACAAACATGTCGTGTGTTAACTACTTAAGGCATTAAAATGTTAGTCACAAACGTACACTGAAGACACCTATTAAAGGAAAGAAGTATTCCGAGGTCTGGAAAAAATGCTGGCGCAAGTTTATTAAATCTGAGGGGGGTTACTTTGGAGGGGACAATATAGTTATTGATGAATAAATAAATAAATACTTTTTGAATATATTTAAAATAACGGTTTTTTTATCAGACGTCGTAATAGCTATACCCATCGTGACCATCAATGTAAAAAAATGTTTCACTTTAATTTTAAACCATTTGTCATGGTCTAGTCATTGTATTTTTGGCAAACTGTTGACGCTGTGATTTGCATTCTTCCATTAAGTGGTAGCTTTTTATAGTTTTCGGCGGACTATGTATGGACACGACTAAAATACGGTGCACTGTTCTTAGACTGGCACTGACCCCACTTTTCTCACGTATTTTTTATACCGACATAGCAGATTTTAACGCAATTCTAAGAATCTTTCGTCTGTCTTTTGGAGTTGTCGACATGTTCTTCCGCCGTTTTATGTTATATCCATATCTTTTTATTTATTTAAATAATTGTACACAACAGTCTTTCATCTATTAATGTTTTTGGCTATTTGGACCAGATTTTGGAGAATTTTTTTTTTTAATCCAGAGTTACTAAAAGCCTTACCACATCCAATTTTGAATAAAAACTATCAAATTAAAAATTCTCTAGCCGTTTATATTGAAAGAAATTCAAATCATACAGCCCAATTATGAATATTCTCACGGAATTTATTTCTCACGGGATTTATTCCTCGCGAAATTTATTTATCATATAAAGTTTTTTTTCAATTCAAATAAAAGAGGAAAGCAAAATTTTCGTTAAATTGACCGTAGGAATAAGATTTGATCTCCCTTCAGTGTTTATAGTTAATAGAAAGAGGGAAGAAATAAAATACATCATACTTCGTAGGAAGTTGCAAAACACTGGAAGACCGGACAACAACAACAATAAGCCGGACCGGAATTAAGAAATAATTGCGAGAGCTGTTCTTCAGCTCAGATCTGCTTTACGGCTGATGTCTGTAAATGTCATTCCTTATTCTAGTGACAGGCAGTGTACCTATGTGCTTGGTTTTTTTTTTATCAGCGTGCATTCAAAAATGTCACCTTATCGCAACGTGCAGATTTTTGTTTTATTTTTATATTCCACCTTCTTACGATTGCTTAGTTGTTGATTGTGTTGTAGCTGTCTGCCAACCATCCATGGAACTCCATCATACTGAAGGTCACTTTTTAAAACATGAAATCGTTCACATCCGTACAAACGTCATAAGAAAGAAACAAGCTTCATAAATTTATTTAAGTTATTAACACGACTGTTTAAGACCGGTATTTATTTTAAATCCTTTTTGTTAAATTACTTACAAGTGTGAGCAAAATGAGAGCTTAGCATAAATATTGACCTTCAAATGTGTATTATTTTTTGAAGATGGAGGTGGAAAATCATCACGTTATGGCATAAATGTATTTTTGTGTTATGCTCACGCTACAGAGAGAAAACAACACCAAATGTGAAAGAAATATTTATAACTCAGTGTTTAAACAAAAACCCCCAACTCACAATCTTGTGCAAATGGCCTTGCATCATTACAATTTCAAAATAAAGAAGTATATTTGACTTTACACTAACAAAATAAGTGCAAATATATTATATTTGAAATTTCAGAAATATTCAATCTCAAATGCACAAAATTGTCTCTTTTTTTTTTTTACTAATATATTAATATTTCTGCGAGTTTCGGACTCACTTGCAAATGATTTAGGTGGCTAGTAATTTTTTTACTTTCGCGCCAAAACCAAGATACAGTGTTGCTATCTAGCACTAAATAGCAGCACAAACACGGTTTTATTTTTAATTACGATCTGTCAAACGTTAGCAGCTGAAATTTCACCCAAATTCATCGATTAGTTTATTTCATGCAGCCGTTTGAAGTAAGCAACTTTTGTGTTTCTTGAATGATATAAAAAAGTGAATTTCGAGCAGTGATTTGAAAAGGAAAACGGTAAAAGAAAGAAAAAAAAAGCTCAAACATTACGGTGAGTCTGCTCCGTCAGATTACATGGTGAATTTAAATGCGGCAGAAAAAAGTACTGCAACAATACCATCAACAGGAAAGCCAAAAGAGGTGGTTACTGAAGAAAGTATCAAAAAAATTTTCCATATCGTTATGAATGAAAGTATTATCATGCATTGCCGATAGATTTTTCATATGCAAATATTCATGCAAAATGTTGAACACACATTCATATGGTATGTTTACCCTTTCAATAATCTCACGTAACTTAACTCGGCGATCATTGCCGATATCACAACGATATCGAGGATTTTATTGCTATTTTCTTCGGTAACCACCTCTTTTGGACTTCCTGTTGATGGTGTTGTTGCAGTGCCTGTTCGCCCGCGTTTAAATTCAGCAATATTTTGCTTTGTAATCTGACGGAGCAGACTAAATGTAATGTTTGTCGAGCTTTTCTTTTGTCTCTTTCGACGTTGTCCCTTTCAGATAATAGTGTGTAAGTCTTTCCATGATGACTTGTCAAACAGAACTGAACAAAAATTACAAAGCTGTTTGCTAAGACACGCGTGATCTATCAAAAAAAAAAAAAAAAATATATTAAAAATCAAACTTCGCGATGAATATAATGTCGAACTTTTCTGGAGAGAAGCGGAAATTTCATGTAATTCACAAAATCCACTAACAACTGGAATGATTCAATGCTCAGGAAATTTCAAAATTTAAGTGACAGGCAGTTAAGTTAAATATCAAGTCAAATATTTTCTAGTCTTTCAAACGACCGGGTCTGTAGGAGATATGAAAACACCATTGCATGCCTGTATAGCTCGTTCTGTAGAGAATATTGTTGGTGTTCGCGAAAGTGAGGCTGAAGAGGCGTCCACCTCAACACGTCGCCGTGCCCATAATTGTAACTCTCACGCTCGTCCTTGATGAACATTATGCATTTACACACTTACAAGGTGCAATTGGCTAAAGAACTAAAGCCTCTTCACCATTACAATAATTAGAAAATAAAAAGAAGAAATGGCAACAGTGAATGATCAATTTTCGAAGAAAAACATTTTCAGTGATGAGGCACATTTACACCTCAGTGGATTGGTCAGTAAGCAGAATTACCATATTAGGACTAATAATAATCCATGAGTGATTGTTGAAAAATCAATGCAAGCACAAAGAGTGACTTTTTGGTACGGTTTATGGGCTGGCGGCATCATCGGGTCGAACTTTTTCAAAAATAAGGCCAGTTAGGCAGTTACTGTGAATGGTGATCGCTATCGTGAGATAATAACGAACTTTTTATTGCCCGAATTCGAAGATATGGATGTGGACGATATGTGGTTTGAACAGGACGGTGCCACTTGTCACACAGCAAACGAAACAATGGCTCTTTTGCGCGGCAAATTCAATGGCCGTATTATCTCACCTAGTGACGATGTCAATTGGCCGCTAAGATCATGTGATTTGACACAGCTGGACTTCGTTCTTTGGGGTTATTTGAAAGAAAATGTGTACATCGATAAGCCAGCAACAATTCAAAAGCTAAAGGATGAGATGATTCGGCACATTAACGGCATAGAACCTCAGTTATGCCTCAGCGTCACCGAAAATTTGGACCATCGGTATGCCGCCGAAGACGCGGCGGCAATTTTGTCAGTATTTTATTCCATACTTAAGTGAATCATACCAATAGGATCATAATAAAAGAAAATTACAATAATTCCTAAATGATTTGTGTTTTTTTCAAAATCAACATCGGCCTAGATTCATACTTTCAGGGTTTGTTTTGTTTTAAGACAAACAACTCTTTGTTAAAATTTACGACATAAATAAATGCTTGTGGTCATGCCAGCATAAAGTCATGCACGTGACATTGTGAGATGTCTTATTTTCTCCGAAATTTCTTCAAATCCATGAATGCACGTGAAATTTTTTTCACTTTTTGCTTTTTTTTTTTTTTTTTTTTTTTTTTTTTTTTAGTGGTGACTACCAGTATTTCCTGTATACTGTTAGTATTTCTTGTGTAAGAAGTAAAGCAATTATTTTCGATGCAAATAAGTAGCGATAACAATCCGTATAAGAAACATTAAAAATCTCGCACTAATCCACAAGTACTCGTAGACGAAATTTCAAAAATTTGAGCGTAACTGTGCATATGTAGTAGGAGTTTATTAGTGAAGCATATTCTTTAAAGCCGTAATAATTATATAGGGCTTTTTCGTCGTTATTTCTTCATATTCTTACCATAAAAGACCGCAGTGTTTTACATAAATGAAAGATTTTCTCAACTCACATAGATTTTCTTTTCTTTATTTTCAGGCATTGCTGGACTATTTACCGTCTTCTCCAGTTTCATATTCACAACGACGATAATAAAGTTCCTGGGAAGTGATATTTCAGACCTAAAGTGAGTAAAAAAAAAACAATAATTTATCTCTGAATTATATACACACATTTGTACACATAAAAAAAAATAATTATTTCATTTCAGAGATGCTTTATTTTTCCTACTACTACTCATAGATTTATCCAATTCGGGAACATTGGCCCAGTTGGCTTTAGCCGGCACTAATCAAGCTGAAGTCACGCATAATATTGCTCGCGGTTTGGAGCTCTTAGGACCAGCCATTTCTTTAGATACAATTGTGGAAACTTTAGTTATTGGTGTTGGTACACTATCAGGTGTTCAACGTTTGGAGGTTTTGTGCACTTTTGCCGTCATGTCGGTCATTGTTAATTATATTGTATTCATGACTTTCTACCCGGCATGTTTGTCTTTAATATTGGATTTGTCACGTAATGGCATGGATATGTCATTGGTAAGAGCTAAAGCAAAGGATTCAATACTGTTGAAGGCCTTAAATGAAGAGGAACATAAAAATAATCCGGTTGTGCAACGTGTAAAAATAATAATGACCACCGGCCTGATGATTGTCCACATTTACAGTCGTATGGTTTTTTCGAATAACGAATACGAAAGCGTTGAAAAGACTTTAACACCAAAATTAAACATGAATATCAATAATAATCGAACAGAGTCCGTTGAATTAAGCGACTTAATAATAAAGTGAGTATATTAGTAAGAGTATTAGTAAAGCAAAAAAAAAAAAAATTACCACTATCGTGAATATTTTGGAAATAAGTTGATTGGGGGCAAAAAAAAATCCGTATCGCGAAGTTTTTGATAGTAAAGGTTTTTATTGAGAATATCATAGGATATCTAATTATATTTATATCTTTCATTTTTACTAATCGCTTTGTGATTTTATTAGTAAATAAAGAATTTTGAAACCTCAAGGACATATGTACCTAAGTTTGAAAAAGTAATAAATGACTTTTGCTGGCGCTGCTCTGACATCTCTCCGAATATTTAAAAATCTGATTTTATTTTATTCTAATGTCACTTTTTTCATATCTGTATACTCGTGCGAATGAGGTGGCTTTGCACGCTCTCGTTTTGTCGAAATTTTCTATGACCACTAGCAAAATGTGATTGCAATTCATTGAAGCAGCATTGCGCACCCCATTATAAGAAATCAAATTGCAGCGTTGTCAACTCGGTGTGTTTCGCACCGTGTTTGGTGCTTTTTAAAAATTTTTGTGCGAAAAATTCGTTAGTCGGTGCGCTTTTTAAATTTCAGTGGCACCAAATGATATTCAATTCAATGCATTTATTATATTATATATAAGCAATCAAATATTGTACAGTACTGTTATATGCTGATGATGTAAAGTTATTCGTGAGTGTCAAGCACCCTTTAGATCAAATTAATTTGCAACACGATCTGGATAATGTTTTCAAATGGTGTGAATTAAATTTGATGGAACTGAATTTAAATAAATGTAAACATATGCAGTTTTCAAGAGTAAAAAATTTCACCTACTCTTATGCTGTTGCTGGTTGCAAGCTACAATCGGTTGACACAATAATGGATTTGGGAATACTTTTGGATGCTAAACTCAACTTTGTTCAACACATAACGATGAGTGTAAATAAATCCCGTTGCGTTCTTGCTTTTATTAAAAGATGGGCTAAAGAGTTTAATGACCCCTTTATCACAAAAAACCTTTACACTTCACTGGTTAGACCCATTTTGGAATATGGCAGTATCCTTTGGGACCCAATCTACAAAATTCACAACGATCGTATTGAATCTGTTCAAAGACAATTTGTTATTTTCTGCTTAAGACGTGTTTATAGAGGTTGCTTGGTTCTACCATCGTACCCAATAAGACTATCTGAAATCAATTTACCAACATTAAAAAGCCGGAGAACTATGCTTAACGTATCCTTCATGGTCAGGCTTGTAAACGGAAACATCCATTCAGAATTTTTGTTAACCAATGTAACCTTCAATACTCCTCATCGCTTACTTCGTTCGTTTAACCCTCTATGCGTGAGGATATGCCGTACTAACTTTGCTATGTCAGATCCTCTAAGGAAATTATGCTGCTGTTACAATGATATGTATAACTTTATTGATTTTTCTCTGAGTATTTATACCATCAAACCCAATATTATATTATTTTTAAATCAGTAATGTTAAATGTAACTAAATAGATTTATTATTGAAGCATTTTAAGTAGTCTGTAAGGAAATCGTCCATAGACTTAATACTAACGGCCCTATTCATAAAAAATATTTTATGTTTATTAAACACTTATTTGACACATTTTCCATAGAAATTTGTCAAATAACAGTTTAATAAACATACAATATTTTTTATGAATAAGGCCATAAATATATAAATAAAAATAAAACTTTTACATTTCATTCTACAAAATTTGCTGTTTTATAAAAATTGCTCTTTTACACAAATTGCTGTTTTGCAATCAAACGGTGAAGCCAAGTTTGTAAAATGTTACAATAAAAGCAGGTATTCACCACTGCTTTAGTAATTAATAAATTACCAAATTAATTATTATTAAATTCTTAAATATTTCCAAAACGTTTGCATTAAAATTTGATTATGATAAACTTCATCTTCTATGTGTTACAATTCAGCCAAATTTTCGTATATACATATTAATATATCCTTTTACAGACACCTACTCCAGTCAACAGGTTTTCACTGTTCGGTTGCGAAAACAAAAATGTAATTCACACTGTATTTGATAGAATTGATATTACACGAGTTTGATGGCTTGTTGTACGATTGTGTAACTTTTAATGATCCGATAATCGTAAAATTTTTCGATTGCAGTAACTATTGTATGCTGCTGCAATGTAATTTTAGCAGCTGTATTTTTGTGTACCTGATAATAGGCAGTAAAACTAACAGCTGATTTCGGTCGTTATTGCAATATCGAATTTCGTTATAATTTTTGTACACATGCCATTGTCTTAATAAAAGTACCAGAATCGCACTAGAGGCCAAGATTGACAGACACAAGTTCTAGCTATTGAACGAATTTAATGGCATGCCATCAGACAGTGCTATCAACCTAGTTTAATCGTCTAATAGCTGCTTAAAAGGCTGCTTCATGATCGTTTTTTTTAATGTAAAAATATTATGCCTTTTATAGTCCAAAATAAGTTTTTAAAAAGGAAAAGAAAAAGTCCAATCTTGGTGCTTTTTTTCCGAAATAACGCGCTTTTTTTTTCTTAATTTTGGTGCGTTTTGAGATTCCAAAGTTGACAACGCTGTCAAATTGTGTTAAATCACACGTTGTAGTTCTGATCACCGAAGCGAAGAGTACACAAGCTAGAAATGGCTCATACACTAATTGTTTTCGGGCTGCATAGAATGTTCTAAAGAAAACATCTCACTTTTATACAGTAACTAGTTCTAATCAGGTTTGCCAGATACGGCTATTTTGTTTACCAAACGTGTTGAATTTTTATCTACTATGGCAACTAAACTTTTGGTTTGACGTCTGGCGATTTAAATAGTTGACTATTTTTACATACTTTGTACTTTAAATCTGGCATTCCCATTTTATCCAATGCTCTGTTGTCATACTGAATGCTCAAATGATTTAAAATGAACCAAGGCAGCTTTAATATGGTAGTGGTACAAGCACAGTTGTCTTTCGTTTCCTTTGCATAAATTTGTCAAAAACATATAGACTTCCTTGCTTTTCCAAATAAAATTTTGACAAATATTCGTAAATTCTACCAACAAAATACATGTTGATGTTTGTTGGTGTTGTATTTATTGTAATTCTGCCACTACCTATATAAAGCTGACTTGTAATGAACTATGTGTCGAAAAAAACCATCTGCTTTTGATATTCATAAGTCCGATAGCTATCAAAATTAATCAATTAAACCTTAAATTTCAGTCTAATTACATGCATGTAGAAAGCATGCATCATCAACTATTTTCTACTACACAAGTTTTGCTTACAATTTTTAAACCAAATAATTTTGAAAATGCAGATAATTTCTTGCTTATGGTAAATGCAGCCATTGATAGATCGAACTCTTTCCTACCATTGAATGCCATAGATTATGGCTCTGAATTTGAAACTCAGTTAAGGAATATAGGAATAATTTAACACCAGAAGTAAGCAATTATTTAAAAAACAATTGTCTCACATATATGAAAAAACTTTTGAAGGAAATGTTGTACAGCTATTTAATGTTGAAAAAAAAATCAATAACAAAATGCGGTAATCTGCTAATCCAAGCAAAGTTTTCCGTGGTTCATGATTTGTTAAAACCCTTTATGAGCACAAAAGTTTCAGTGGGTGAGTATTAGATTCAATGGGCAAAGGTGTACGCTTGCGTAGAAAGAGTATTTCCATAATGAATTACACCAAAACACGTTCGCAAAATAAAATGCAAAATAAACTTCTTGACGCATTAATAAGAATAATAAATTATATAAATGTAAATAAGATCTGTTGCAATACGTTTGACACAACGGAAAACATGTTGAAATAATTCAATGCTAGTGTTATGTATGATGTACAAAACAGTATAGATCAAACAGACGACAGTGAGATTATAACATTCTAGATATGTGCTTTTAGCTACTTGTATAGAAAGGTTTTTAAAACAGACATAAGTATGTATGTAATTTTATTTTACTCACTTATAATGTGTATTACTAAGCCCATATGGTCAATAATCCTATTAAATAAACATAATACATATGAATTAAAAGAATAAAAATTATATATGACTACAAGACTCTAAAAAATAATTTGAGGAGATTTTTGGTGATTTATTGTCTTTTAAAGATCGTACAAGAATTTTTTGGCGAATTTTGATGGCTAGTTTGGCGCTGGAGGTGGAAAAAAATCGGATAACCCTGGTTCCAATCACTGTATTTTATCATTAAAATAAAACAAATAAGCAGTAGAACATTTGAAAACAGAACAAACACTTCATAATTCTGTTTCATAGCAAAAACCAAAACAAAACATCATACTTAAGCAAATAAACGATAACGCATAACAAAACATACCGAGTGCACTAAAATATTAGCACTAACACATTCGCACACGAGCATACTGTGTATACCAGTGGTGCCCACAAGTTCTATATGGAAGAGTAAACACCAATACATTTGAGGAAAAACTATTTTTATTTAATATTTTTTGTTGTAAAAAGCAAAACATTTACAAAAACAAAATTCACACTGATAATCGATGTCGTCAATGTTTACCAGTAAAACATGCGAAAGTGTTGTTGCTTTGCTTTTGTGTGTGTGCAGTGAAGAACGACAAAAAATATATAAGATGAAGTTGTTTGTGTATTTTTCATTGCTAGTGCTGAGCGCAGTATTTGTATATTAAAGAGCATAGCCATATAGCTAAGCGCATGTACAAAAACAATTGAGTACCAAGCGCATAGGGCTGGGCCACTTGGTGTGTACAGTACTTGTGCTCTAATACAAAGACAAAAACCATGAACAACAACAAAAAATTGTAGAAACAAAACTGAAGTAGAACATTATTACAGCGCTTAAAATTTTACTTCAATTTTCTTCCACTTCAGTTGGTTTTACTTGTACTTGGCTCTGTTTGTTTTAAATGATTATAAGACAGTATTCGTTTATGTGTTTAGAACATTTCGGCACTGAAGTATTTGTTTTGAAATATCAAAGAAGAGGATGCATAGTACTTGACCATATTACGATGTCTTGTAAGACATTTTTCTTGTGCTTGAGCAGCCCTCTAGTATGTATGTGGTAACGTCTTGTTGAAACCACATATTGGGCAGAAAAATATCTGAATTTGGCGGAAGAAAACTGTGTTGTAATCAATCAAGTACACTAGTAATAGTCACTACTCCATTGTCAATAATTTTCTAAAAGTATGGTCTAATTACGTCACCAGCCCAAAACTCCACACCAAACAGTGACACGTTGTGAATGCATTTGTTTTTCGACAATCTCATGAGGGTTCTCGAAGCCACCAATGTGCAAATGTGCTTCAACGCTTGAAATGAGTTTGCTTGAAAAATCAGCATCCATTGGTTGATATTCAAAAATCCATTAAACGAACTCTTCGCTGTGCATGATCATTAGACTTTAGTTGTTGTGTTAATTACATTTTGTAAGCATTGAACTGTGGCCACCAAGCTTTCATTATTTTTGAAATAATGTTCACTAATGTTCACTATCGTGGAACAGTCCATTTTTACTAACCCTAAATAGGCTAGAGCACACGAAAACTATTTTAAGTCGAGCAGTTTTCGTTCCAATCCATTCCAAACGAGACTAATTCATCTGCCGTAATATGAATTATGTGTGCATTAGTTTTTTTGTACTTACTTCATGGCTTGGCGCGTGTTTGTATTGGGTTTGGGTCGATTGCGAGTATGAAAAATTATGCCGACAAAATATCACCCCCTTTGCCCACAAGCTGTCAAAACATTTGTTCTCGTGTATGATAGGCCAATTGTCAGCTGCCGAATTTTTTTAAGGGCTGCCAACATTTTACTGCGCTAATGATGACGAACTCAAATCGTGAGTTAATTTTGGGACACCTTTTATTATGGGAACATTATTCGCGATAAGTGTTTAGAGATACGTTTTTAGCGGCGTTAATAATTTCAAATTTGTTTGCTATTAAAGTGGTTGTATTTATTAATGAAGATCGATTTGTTTAAAAAGGCATATTAGATACATATGTAAACTTGGGGATTTTTTCTTAATATCAAAATTGGTGTAGTACAGTCAATATATTATTACTTTTCATTATGTCTGTATTAAAAAAATAAAAATCTGGGAGAAGTAATTAACCAGATTCCAAAGTAGTTTATGAATGTTTAATTTTAATGTAATGACCATTTAAAAAAATCATTTATTTTAAGAAATAAAAGTTTACAAGTAGTATTCAATTTCATATTGAGTTAATTATTTTCCATCAAATCTATGACCTATAAAAACATTTCAATGCTTATTCCAGATGGCTAACAATGAGTGCCGATCAAATTGTTATACTTATCTTACTCATAGCGTTGGTAATTAAATTTATATTTTTTGAAAATCGTGAAGATTTACATGATCAAATTCGACAATCAACTGTTGTTACAATTGCGGCCAAGTCATCCCAGACGCAAACACTTGAAACGCTAGACGTCAATGTTGCAAGAGTACTTGAAAGCAACAACATGGACTTAATGCAAGCGCGACAACAAAATAATACTCTGGTAAGCAAAAAGAAAAATAAAGAAAACCCACTATTATAAATGATTGTTTGTTGATTTTTCAACATTTTGTTTCTGTTTTAAAGGCAATGGCTCAACCCTCTCGCATACCATTGTTTACTATAGAAGAGTCAAGCACGACAAATGCATTTACACAGACTGAATTCGATTTACTTGATGGCAAAAACAGAAGCAGTGATAGCACCGAATTGGTACTATTTAATGAAAGCAATCAGATTCTGAAGTTGCGTCCACCTCGTTCACTGGAAGAATGCTTGGAAATTATGAATTCCTCTGATGAAGACGGTGGAGCATCAAATCTTACCGATGAAGAAATTATAAATATTGTAAACGTTGCTGGTCAGTACTGCCCACTGCATAAAATTGAGTCAATTATAGATGATCCGGTGAGAGGGGTTAAAATACGTCGCAAAATTATAAGTGAACGTGCCAAACTGCCTGCAGGTCGCTTAGAATGTCTTCCATATAAACATTTTGACTACAGACGTGTTATGAATGCGTGCTGTGAAAATGTCTTGGGCTACGTGCCCATACCAGTCGGTTATGCAGGCCCTTTACTGTTGGATGGAGCAAAATATTTTGTACCGATGGCTACAACAGAAGGTGCGCTTGTGGCGTCTACAAATAGAGGCTGCAAGGCATTATCCGTCAGGGGTGTCACTTCTTATGTTGAAGATGTTGGCATGACACGAGCACCTTGCGTTCGTTTCTCTAGTGTCACGCGTGCAGCTGAAGCTAAAATATGGATTAACGATGAGCAAAACTATAAACGCATTAAAGCAGAATTTGATTCTACGTCACGTTTTGGTCGTCTCAAGGAATGTCACATTGCTATGGACGGTCCTCAATTGTATATACGTTTTGTTGCTTTGACAGGCGATGCCATGGGCATGAATATGGTTTCTAAAGGTGCTGAAATGGCCTTGAAATGTATTAAACGTGAATTTCCTGATATGCAAATAATATCACTAAGTGGTAATTTTTGCTGTGATAAAAAGCCCGCGGCTATAAATTGGATAAAGGGTCGTGGTAAACGTGTTGTGGCGGAATGTATAATACCAGCAGCAACATTGCGCAGTGTACTGAAAACAGATGCTAAGACGTTAGTGGAGTGCAATAAGTTAAAGAATATGGGCGGCAGCGCTATGGCCGGCAGCATAGGAGGCAAGTTTGAAAATATGCTTTAAAAAAATTCTGGCATGTTCCAGAAAAGTAGTTTAAAAAATGGTTTTAGAAGTAAACTGTACACTTTCGATGTCATTCGTAATGTAAAACTTGGATAAATTTACTTATAACTAATACCCCGCCTAAAAATTTTTAATTCGGACGGTTATTACTTTATAAGAACACGTTTGTGACAGATGCATCAAATTAGACATGTACAACGATTAGTTTGTATAATCAAGACATGAAAGTAATGACGATGGTTAGGATTAGTTAGTAGCATTAGGAGGTAGTAACCACTTTAATAAGACATAATATCGCTAAACGACTTTAGTTAATAAAATAACAAATATTATTTTTATACCCGTTTTTATCTCAAATCAAAATTTCATTATATAGCCAATTTTTTCAATCTAACTGTAATTATGCTCAGTTTTTCGGCAAAAGTTTTCAACTTTACAATAAAATTTTAAAGTATTTTAAAACTACTTCATTTCGTTTAAAAGCAAAGTAGTTATTATAGAGAGATACAACTTTTAAATGGAATAAAACAAAGGTTTAAAATTGTCATGAAATTTACTGTATTCAAAAGAGAATCTTTTGGCATTATAATTTAAAGATAACTTCTGACATATCGCCGCCACGGCTGCCTCGGATGTGGTCTAATCTGGAGATCCAACCTTTGTGGTATATCGGCAATAAAGCAAGGAATTTTGTCTTTCAAGTGGTTAATCGTTTCGAGCTTATGGGTGCAGAGTGGCAACTTCACATATTCCTACAGAAAATAGTTTAGCGGCATTAAATCGTACGGTCTTGGAGGCTTAATAGTGAAACTATGCGAATGCCAAACCTTTTCTTTAACAAATTGATTGTGGCACGAGCTGTGTGACATGTTGGGTCGTCTTGTTAAAACCACAGCTCCTGCACACCATGGTTATTCAATAGATGAAGAAAAAGTAATCATGGCTCTATAGCGGTCACCATTGTTTGTAACGCTCTGGCCAGTACGGATCAATGATTCGACCAGCGCATAAAGCACACCAAACAGTTAGTTTTTCTGTATGTAACACTGTCTCAACATACAATTGAAGTTTATCTCCACTCCAAATACGGACATTTTATTTATTGACTTACCCATACTTATTGACTATTTAGAGAAAAGTCACGTTCATCGCTAAAAAAAAAAAAATACGATCAACGGCAATCTTGTTTTTGGTCCATTTGTACAATTTGTCGTCGTCAGTACATTCATGTTGACATACCGAACCAAAATAAACATAAGACTGCTGACAAAAAAGCAGATAGTTAAAAAGGGTGTGGACAACTCCAAGTTGTTTACCTCTATAAAAACAACTTTTAGTTTCAAGAACAAGCCAATTCAGTACGAAATATGTTCGAAAACATAAACAGAAATCAAAAGTAGAATATAGAATTTAGAATACCAGAACTTAAAATTGGATTAATTTCAAATTACTTTCTCTTCAATGTAGAATCAGGAAAATGCCCGATTATCTCTAGGCCCTATTTGACAAATCTTTCGACTATTTTCTATAAAGATCTTGTCTCGATTTTGATAATAGTATTACATAAAATTTCTTTGTGCAATTTTTGGCTGTTTTTACTTGAAGAAAACTTGCTTAAAAAGAGAAAAACGGAAAGATGCCATGGAAATGTTTTTATGATCTTTCATAAAGCCGAAGTAGGCTATATTTTAACTAAAAGAGTAGATATTTTTGTCAAAGTAAACAAGCTTTGAAATATCTTACTGTGCCACCTAAATTAACACGTCAAGCATAATTTATCTGTCAAAAATCCTCATGCACATATAAAATATATGAGACCAACCAAAATAGCACGGCGTCAACGCTTTGCAGTTGGAAAATCCAATTTTGACAGAGCGAAAGAGAGAAAGCTTTACTGTCTCTTAGTAAAGTTCGCTTCATAACAAATGTTACTCATTTTTTGCGATTTTTTATTAATTCTTTTCAGTGATTTTTATTATTTATTTATTTAATCAAGACAATAAGCCATTATATAAGAAATAACATGAAATTAATTACAAAAACATAAGTGTAAAATATATTTAAATATACAAACGAAAAAAGAAAATCGATAAAATTAGCATAATTTATTCTTTTATAATTTATTGCATAATTTATTTTATATTAAAAAAATTTCCAAGTATCCAAAATTACTTCCCTCCTTCTGCACTACCAATGAGAACAATATAGCAATTTATTATTGAAACTGTGGCTCACAGAAAACAGCAAAATAAATTCAGAGTCTCGACATAATTATTTTTTTAAAATTCGAAACGAATTTTCAAAAACTGTCTTTCTTCATAAGGAATTATCTGATTCCACATACGTGTAACCTTAACTACACAGGACCTACCTATTCATGACCATAGATGAAAAGAATGGAATGTTCAGAGCATGAATACGTGTTGAAGAACCAAAACTAAATCTTTGGAAAAGATAAGCCGGAGATCCAAATATACAAAATTTTGTACAATTAACGTTAACAACGATAGTGAACAATACGTTTCGTAAACGTTCGTCATAATTTTTAAGGTCAAAGAACCTATTCCGATGCCATTTGTAAGCTTTATTTTTTCCTCATCTTATATAATTTGCCTTGTCTACCTCCGATATGCCCGTTAGTTAAATAATAGTTGACTATAAGCCAGTTATTTTTAATATAAAAGATTAGCGAACTTTAACGAAACAACGTCGTGAGCCAAAAAATTGTGCTCAAAATATATCTTATAAGCGGTCAGAAGCGTTGAAAATACTGTGAATTAATTTTAAAAATTAACTCATTTTGTTTGAAACTTACGAACTAGAGTTGTGACTTGGAACGCACTAACGAGAATAAGTACGAACTTACGAACTAGAGTTGTGACTTGGAACACACTCTATGCGAGAAAATATGAACCAAAATGAAAAAAATATTCGCATCTCCAAATTGAAGAAAAATATTACAAATTGTGGTTAAAATTACCAAAAGTGACAGCTTTTGGTTTTATTTAAGTTACTAAGTGCAACCTAAATTAGGACGTAAAGCCCAACGTAATTTAACGCTTCCATTTTATGCAGTAACTTAAATAAGAGGGTTAACGCTGTACCCTGAACAGTATTGCTCACTAATCTTGTTTAATAAAAATCACTAAATAGAAATAATAAATAGTGCTAAAGTCGCTAAATTAGTCAGAAAGCACCTAAAGTTTGACTACTAATGGCCGCAAAAATGAGTAACATTTACAGCCAGCTTACCAATTTCGAAAAGAATGAATGCGAAAGAAAGCCAGTCACTCACATTCGAATCAATTTGGGTTTGTCTATCTCACTACTATTCGTTTGACACATCGTTCGCATAGAAAAAAGTTAGACGAACCCAAATCAATTTTCTTTCGCTTAGATTGCGAACGCAAGCACGCTGTCGAGATTGGTAAACTGTTATTCTGAAGCGAACTTTACTGAGCAGTACTGCTTTCTCTCTTTAATGAGGATTACACTTTTACTTTCACATTGAGAAACTATCAGCTGTTTTTTTTTTTTTTTTTTTTTTTTTTTTTTTTTTATGTCAGGATTGATATTGTTAATAGGTGTATTCCATGTGAATAACAAAACAGTCCGAACTAGTCCAAAGTAGTCCAAAAGCGTTCCACGTAACAATTTTTGTGCAATTTTGAGAGAAAATGAGAGAGTAAGTTTTTTCATTTCCTGTACAAATTAGCTCGAACTTTTTCTTTGGGTAAGCTCGGACTAGAATTGAATAATCAGATGTTTTATGTTTACATATGTACATATGAAACTGAAAATTTGCAAATTGAAAAAAAGTTTTTGTTTAAAAATTAGTTAAAAGCAAAATGGAAGGTTGCCCAAACTAAAAATAACGATGTGAAATTGTAAACACAACATGCAATTGTTATTTGGCTTTTCATTTTATAAATGTATACTACAAAAATCTATTGAACATTTTACATTAGGTGTGTTCATTTACTTTACTAGTAAAAATTAGCAACGAGAGAGTAACAAGAAAATTTTCAAAATTACTCTCAAAAATGTGAAAAAGTAAATGAACACTTTACTAGCAAAAATTTGCAAGTTAGAGTAGTATTGTTGTGTATATGTATATATAAGTACTTAATAAGCACCCTTATATCTTTCGGACAAGTTATACATACATATATGTATATTATTATAAAAATAGTATGATTATGGTCATTTATATTCAGCATTGTCTTGACTGTGTTTTTCGAGTACGGCTTGTAATAGAATAATAAAAAGTTTTACAATTTTATTTAATCTAGTACTAGGCATAGTCGAAATACGCTAAGCACTATAAGGGTGATTAGCTACTTTTGAAGAAAATATCTATTTTTAATTAGTAATTTTCAATTCATAACTGAGTCGGTTGTTGTACAAATCAAGGCGTGTATGGATATTTGAATTGATTAGTTTGCAGTTGTCGAGTTGGTTGCAGCAAAATCAAGAGATTTTGATTTTTTCAAGTTGGTTAGTAAGTCCCTCATTTCCATTGTAATTGTGTGTCCAGTCTCCTGATCAACCGTCAAAACTTATATTTGTAGTCTTCTTTTTGCGAGGAGACCGTTAATAATTTTTAAAATTGCCTTTAATTTCATGGAATCTGATAGTTGAATGAAAATATTTCAATTCAGCTTATGAAGTGTGTGGCCAAGAATCAATTCAATTGAAAGACTCAACAATTGAATTGAAACGTGTATTGGCCGCTTTATACGTTATAACAGCTTGCATACACAATATTTTTATTTCAAAGTTTAAAGTACCGAGTAGTTAGGTACTCACAATATTTATAATACTAAAAATAACAGCCGGTCTGCAAAAATGAAAGAAACAAAAACATTTCAGAGCTTAAAACTAGAAAAATATTAATATAATTAAAAATGGAAGGATCTAAGGGTCAATTTAATTGCTCCCCCTAAAAGTTTTAAACACATTCAAGCAAGTAAATTTGCCGGAACATCCTTTGCCACTAATGTGCCAGATACTGTGTTGCTTAGTTCATTGCCATTAGACGTCTTATTTTACCTCTGTTGTTCCTAAGTTACACAAAACTAAATTTGTTACCTTTTTAATACTTTTTATCGTTTTAAAAGTTTACATACACTTACAATTTCTTAAATTTTGCAAAATATTTTTATTTTAACTTCATTTAGAAATATTGTTTTGTAAACACAAACGCAAAACAGCTGTTTGAATAATTATTGCAAGTATTTTTCTGTCTCTCAATTTGTTTCACTCTTTTCACGCTCTCTCGTTGCAAATTTTTTGGGTTAATGAACGCTTTCTAGTAACAATTTTTACAAATTTGTGAACATTTTTAGTAAATGAACACACCTATTGCTTTTAATTTTACAGCTATTGCCAATAATGCAAATCTTTTGTTTATGTGATGTTATGCGTTTTAAGCGTCAAAAATCACTAAAATATACTATAATCTAAAAAGTAAGCAGCAGTACTATTGCAAGATGTACAATTGTGGTTTTTTTGCTGGAACGCAGTTTTGTGTAAACTTTCCAATTTTAGAAAGTAATTTGTTTGTTACTCTCATTAGTCCGAACTAGTCCAAGATCTCGTGCAACAGACCTAATATGTGTGATAAAATGCTTTCATTAGAAAAGTCTATTATATTTTTACAACTCTTAATTTTGAATTACAGGCAACAACGCTCATGCTGCCAACATGGTGACTGCTGTGTTTTTGGCCACTGGTCAGGATCCAGCGCAGAATGTAACATCTAGTAATTGTTCAACCGGCATGGAATGCTGGGGTGAAAATAATGAAGATTTATACATGACCTGTACAATGCCTTCCCTGGAGGTGGGAACAGTGGGTGGCGGTACTGGTTTGCCGGGACAAAGTGCTTGTCTAGATATGTTGGGAGTAAGGGGTGCCAATGCAACGCAACCCGGTGAAAATGCCAAGAAGTTGGCACAAATTGTCTGTGCCACAGTTATGGCTGGTGAATTGAGTCTTATGGCCGCTTTGGTCAATAGCGATCTAGTCAAAAGTCATATGAGACATAATAGGTTAGCGTTAAAATGTTTAACTTGTTAAAAGAATTGATTGCACAATTTGTTTACTCTTTCAGATCTTCAATAGCTGTAAGCACAAAACTAAACACCAACATTGCAAATAATCCCTTGAATGTCACAGTATCCAGTTGCAGTAAAATAAGCTAAAACTTAAAATATTGCGTAGAGAAAAATTACTTTAATTATAATAAACAAAATTTTAAAATACTATTTACTACCTCCTGATTTTTTATTTTATTTTTTTACATATAAATTAATTAAAATTAAACTATAATAAAAAAAACAGTATCTTTACTTAACATTTAACTTGTATGATTGCAAGTTTTGTCAATTTTTTTCAAGGCGGATAATAAAAAGTAAAACAATTTATAGACTTGCCAGTGGATACGAAATACATACGTCTGTACATATGTATTTAAAAATTACTTTCAAAAGCAAATTACTCACTCCTTAAACCCATTAAAACAATAAAAACTTAAAAAAATCTCCAGAATAAACCCGGCGTTGTAGTAATGTATTTAATATTTTCACTTAGAATCAAAACTAAACTTTAAACTATTATATATAATTATTTTTAAAACAACAAACTTCAAAAGTCGATGTGCGCACGCACAATCTTATGAATTATTAATTAATTAAAATATCTTTACGGTAGACCAACTTGTGTATATTTGCTAATTGTTGAAATATAAAAAGAAATATATAAACAACCCCAACAAATTGTATTTTTTATATAAAAGAAAAGTGCTAAAGCAATGCTGCAAATACCAAAGTTTTACTTTAAAAATAAAAATAAATTTTAATATTTTTAATTTCAAAACTTGTTTTTTGGTTTATTCTTTAAGGACAATTAGTTTAAGTTTAAAAAGAATGTTTTATGGTCGTGTATGTTATTTTTTTAGTTTTTAGCTGCTCTTTATTTGGAAAATAATTTTGTTGATACAAAATTAAATACATGTACATATGTAGTTGTAAGTGCGTGTAGTAAGCATTTATCCAAGTAAAAATTATTTGAATTTTAAATGGAAATATATGACAAATATTTATTATGTTTTTAATTTGTTTTATTAATTTTTAAATAATTTAAAATTAAATGTAATGAAAAGTGTAATATTTTTTTTTATTTAGAAATAAAAAATATTTGTTTATTGTGAAAAATATATGTGTACAAAAACAAGGCGAATTCATAACAGGTGAAATTGAAAGCGAAGCTGATCACTTTTTTTTTTGCATTTCTAACATTGCCGGATGGATGTCAATGGAATAATTAAGAGAAACTTGAAAAAAAGACAAAAAAATATAAACAATAAAGTTTTTTATTCGCTATTTTAGCTTCTAACATTGATACCAATAAAAAATTATAAACAGCTTGTTTTCTATGTTTCCCAGCTATCTATATGTCGACATTTCATAGGAACTACCCTAATCATCAGTAGACCTTGGAAATTTTTGAAAGATATTCTCAAACATTCAACTTTAAATTGTTGACAATTTAAAAAGAAAAATGCTCTAATAATATCTGTCAGAACACAAAAAACAAGCTTTTTCATTTATAAACGTCTCTTAACATTTCTTTATATTTTGCTTCTTAAATAATTAAAAGTTCGCAACAATTTTTACTTATCCTGTAAATATTTTTTTGAATTCCTTTTTGTGTTTATGTTTTTCATCTGGCAATTCACAAACATTTTTTTTGTACTGTTGTATTTATTATTCTGCTGCATATACCTATTATGAATTCGGTTTGTATATAACTTTTGTTGTTTTATTCAAATATGACAAGCCCAGCAAAGTTTTATGGGAATCATAAAACTGCAGCCACATGCGCAAGCATTATATCATGTTTTTACCAAGACTTATGTTGGAATTTCGCTCTCTCATTTATGCTCCGTGGCTTAATCTTGATTGAACCACTTCCATGGGCCGTTGACATGTTTATTATAAATGTACAAGCTCATTCACACAAACAAGATAAAACTAAAGACATAATACACAACTACAAATGTTGTTATTGTTGTTCTTGCGTTCTTGGTATTTTGTTTCTTGTTGTTGCTTTCTTATTGTTCACAAGTATGTGTGTGAGTATGTATATGCGTAAGAATTAGTCTATGGTCACACAGAACGATTTTAATTGCCGAACTTTTTAGCAATTTTCTTTTGGAATTGCTTTCTTGTCCACACACAAAAACTTTTTTCGGCAATTCTTGAGCAATTCTCTACCTTTTGCTTTATGCAATTTACATTGTATATGCACATACACATACACACATGAGAGAAAAGTAAGGAATTGCTGAGAATTGCCGAGTACCGGCAATTCTTATTCCCCTCACCGAAAGCTTCTATAAAGTCAAGAATTGCCCAACTACAGTTGCTGTGTGTGACCATACACTTATATTTGTACATTTTAGTCTAGTATTAACAATACTTACGAAAAATGTAGAAGATAAAAGAGAAGTGTAAATAGCAGAAAAATCTTCGGCAGCCAGTCAGTTTAATTTTAACCTTTGTGCAAGTCAGAATAGTAAGCAAGTCTCGTTCTTTAATACACAAGTTGTAAATACGTTGTGGAATATGTGGAAAAACATACAAGTGTGTGCGTCATTCAGACCAATTACGAATGAAAATGGGAATTTTTTTTAGTTTCCTCCAATTATAAACAAAAAGTTAGTTTGAATCACTGTTGCCAGAAATGCAGATTTATCTTCTTTTTGCAGATTTTTCTCTCTAAAAACACTGAATGAAGATTGTTGACCTAAAAACGCAGATTTTAAAATTTTTTAATAATAAAGTAACTTTTTGTACTTTTCCCCTTATATTTCTACTACCATTTGTTTACGTTATGTTAGAACGAAAATATCAATCGCTCATGCTATAAAATATAGAAAATGGAACAACATCTTGCACATGTTTTTGAATGTTATGTATGAAAATCAAGCGAAATTTCGAAAAAATTATTAAGGGTGAAAGTTATTTACAATTGATTGTTTTTGGACTCGAAGTTTAAAAAGTAGTTATTCGAATCCCACTACCGAATGGGAATTAAAAGATGTGGAAAAAATCAAAGTTAAATACAAAAAAAATTTAAGAAAATCGAAGAGTAAAGTGAGAAAAATTTCTTTAAAATATTAACTCCCGAAAATCGCATCCAAGCCCACTGTGCACAATTTTTTATATTTTTTTTTTTTATTAGATAATAGACAGAAAAAGAAAACTGACTGATATTAAAAAAGTTATGAGTATTTATTCGGGCACGGTTTTCTCATAATTCGGCTTTTTCAAAACGCGATATCTCTGAAATCATCAGCCAAAAAAATCTGAAAATTTGCTGAAATGTGCTTTTCAATAAGAACATCAACGCAATAAAAAATAAAGCAAATCAAAAAAAATTTTTCTCCGAACTGTCCGATTTGACCATATACACAGAAAAAAAATTTTCGTGTCCAATAACGTAATTCGTTGAATCAATTAATATATTGTTTGAGTGCGGACCTGTAAAGGAATTCGTGGATTCAAACAAAAGTTTAGTAGAAATAATTATTAAACAACAACAAAACACGATATCCAAGGTTATTTTTTTGATATTTATGTATATGCATACAAATTATTTGTTCAGACAAAAATTTTGTTGATTTTATTTTTACTATAATTTTTTCTGTGTACTAAATCAGTTAATTTCTCAATGCAACTGTATTATATTTACATATATGAAAAAAAAGAAAATTTGTCTTAGTGTGTGATGTATGTATTTTATTAGCCAAACAAAGAATTAACATTATAAAAACAAACTTCTTCGAAAAAAAGTTAGTTTTTCCTGGGGTCTAATCACCGCATACGATATCGAATTAACTATCGTATCGAATAACATTACGATACATCTAAATTATGGCAACCGATGCATATTGGATCGTAATTTAAACAAAATACAATAGATTGAAGACCATACGTTCCCTAAAAGTAGGAATACAAAAAATAAATCCTTTAACTTTTTTATATTATTGCAATACAGTTTATTCGATATCGTATGCCATGATACCAAAATGAAAAATTTCGATAATTTTGCTCGATATCGTATGCGGTGATTTGGCCCCTGCTTACTTTCATGTTGTGGTATTTTTTTACGTTATCATCAGTTATAGCCATAACAGCAAGGCGGCTTTTTGCAGAAACAGAGTTAAATAAAAGTTGCACACATACGAGTACCTCCGTTGCTTGTAGGAATTGGAAGGGAGTTTTAGATCAGGAAGTGGTGGATTTTCAAAATTCGAATTGTTTTTTAAGTAGTTAGTATAGGCTCTGACAAAATGTTATCACGGTTGCCATATTTAACGATTTTGGGTGGTGAAAATAGCGTGTAGACGAATCAAGGCCTGTTTTTGACGATTTTTGTCACATTTTAAATTTCATATTTTTCAAGCATCTTTGGTTTTATAACATATATGTGCATACTCTTTTTTAAGTTAATTTATGTAGGTAAATGAAAGTACTCGTAGGGCCATATCCAAAAAAAATTCTTACTTGAGTTTTAACGCATACGTTAGTTACCAAACACATTAGCACTACCATACATTTGTTAAAAAAAATTATGCAAAAACAGTACGTTAACTTTTACATATAGTAAGGAATTTAATTGTTTTGTTATGGCAACGCCGTTATGTTCAGTTCAAGGCGACTTTATACAGGTGAATGCAAGCGGAAAGGCGAATTCAGTACTATGTATTTTGTTATTGTAAAACATATCGTGAATGTCATAATCTAAATTCGCCTAAGATTGCTCAGCAGAGAAAAAAATTTATATAAACGTTAAATATAAGCTTTTATAATTGTTTGTAATTAAAATCACAGATTATATTAGTTTTTCACTTTTAAATTCACACAAATTTCTTGAAATTGCACTAAATCATGCAAAAAAAACCTTCAGATTAAAATGGCGCGAAAAACTTTGTAAACAAAAGAAACAAAATTTGACAGTCTCATTGGAAAAAACGCGAGAAGCAAAAAATAATCACCTGTGCTGTTAAGTTCACCTGTAATGAATTCGCCTTGGTTCAGTTGTAATTTTTTGAATAGTGATGAATAAAAACTAATATTCGAAAACCGAAAAACAAATTTAAAAAATGAAAAATGATTATTATTACATAAAATATCATATTTTTGACAAACAGTTCGTGGATTTACCTTCTTAATAAATAATGAATATATAATATGTAGTATATTAATGAAATTGAGAAAAAGTAATAGGGGTACTTATCTAGAAAAATTTTTATTATTCGAATAATGATTTTCATTGTATTCGTTTGATTGAAAGTGCATCACTAACATAATTGTTATTTATATTTTTCTTTCAAAATAAATATTTTCAGTTTATATAAAATGGAATGTTTCAATTAATTTATGTAATAAAAATAATAATATCTTTTGTTTTTAAATTTTCCCAATATTGTGTTTTTCAAGAACAATAATATTCGGCAAGTCAAGTGTCATTTTAACGTACAGTTACAGCCAGTTTACCAATCCCGACAGCCTGCTTGCGTTCGCAATCTAAGCGAAAGAAAATTGATTTGGGTTCGTCTAACTTTTTTCTATGCGAACGACGTGTCAAAACTCAACCAAAATACATAAGAATATGCGAACGAATAGTAGTGAGATAGACAAACCCAAATTGATTCGAATGTGAGTGACTGGCTTTCTTTCGCATTCATTTTCTTTCGAAATTGGTAAACTGGCTGTAACTGTTGTTTGATCGTAAACATTTGCAAGAAAATGCAAAATTTTAACTCCAGGGTATTACAAAACCCTCAAAATTATTCGTAGAATAATTTACCCAACTGAGCTAATTTAGGCTGCGCTGTGAGGAACTTAATTTTCTTGAAAAAATACTAGCAAGCTTTTATACTAAAATACAAAAACCAAACTTAGTGTTCAGACGACGATTGTTCTTGTTACACCTTGAAGTTTATATTTTTTGTGCAAATATTTAGCGTAGTTTTTTATGCTTCATTACTCTTTTTTATTAATTTTTATTTAAATCTATGTGTTCAACGTTTTTCTTTTTTAACACGCTTATATTAGTTTCACTTGTACACGGAATGAAAAATCAATTTGGAATATTATTGTGGCCGCCAGCAGCGTATTATCGTTTTTAATATAGTTTGGTTCACTATGAACATAGTAGTATTGAAAACTTCACATTTCTATTATTACATTTCTATATCAATTTAAAACATGGTTGAATGCAATAATAATGTTTTAAAAAATAAATTGAATAGAACAATGTATTTTGTAATATCCAATAATAGACTTTTTACGCTTAAGGTGTATATCTGCAATACATGTGCGTTTACTATTGTTGTTTTTGTGAATATTATTGACATGTGCACTTAGAGTAATTTTAAAGGAATCACTGTTTTTGTGTGTGAGTCTTATTTTTAAATTTGAATAATATTAAAAAGATTAAAAGAAAAATAGATATTTTGCTGAAGACATTTAGAAAATACACATAAGAAAACAAAAAGGTTTGCACAAGAATTTATTTCGACATATAACCGTCTTTTTGTAGATTTGCGGGTCAGCTTAAAAATGCATCAGTGTTTTCAAAACACCAACATTTTGCAAATTTCTGAATCGGAACCACTTTTTAATATTCGGTGTTCGTTTTGGCCGTGAAACGTGTATCTGAACTACTCGTATTAACGGTCGTTCGGTATAATGCGAAAATTGAAGTTGCCATATTGTTTCCGGGGAAGTAATGGATTTTGGTGATTCCCGAAGCCGATTTTAGGATTTCTAAAAAAAAAAACTCGGAACGCTTTATAAGGATAATTATATTGGTTCATTGGGCCGCGAATGAAATTATAATGAACGGTTTGCAAACCCAAATTTAAAATTGAAGCAAGCGCTTCTACATTCCTTTACCGCAAAGCAGGGGTCTAATCACCGCATACGATATCGAATTAACTACCGTATCGAATAACATTACGATACATCTAAATTATGGCATCCGATGCATATTGGATCGTAATTTAAACAAAATGCAATAGATTGAAGACCATACGTTCCCTAAAAGTAGGAATACAAAAAATAAATCCTTTAACTTTTTTATATTATTGCAATACAGTTTATTCGATATCGTATGCCGTGATACCAAAATGAAAAATTTCGATAATTTTGCTCGATATCGTATGCGGTGATTTGGCCCCAGGTTTTCTAGTGAAATTGTGTACATTGCAAAAAATTCTTTTTGGAACAGGAATTTTAACAACCTGAAATATGTACATAAAACACGTAAAGATAAACAAATTATTCAGTAGAGCTAATGTTATTGCGAAACGTAAACGCAGCATATTAATTTTTTTTAATGTAATAATGAATTATTAGACTCATTCAAAACATTAATAAATTCTTTTGATACTTTTTACAACTTCCATACGACACGATCCACTTTTAAACTTGTTTATGTTTTAGCCAAGGCGAATTCATAACAGGTGAGATTGACAGCGCAACTGATAATTTTTTTTTAAACTTTAATCTGTTTTAGATGTCAATGGAATAAAATGTTTAAAAAAAAATTACGTATTGTAGCTTCAGAGCCAGGAATGATCCAGAATCCTCCCCAATCCGACTGGCCAGTTTCATCTGATCTGAGACTTTAATATTCACGAAATAATTAAGTTTCACGAAATAATCGAAAGTTTCACGAAGTAATTAAGAGTTTTTTATTATCTTGTAAATGTTTTTTATTATATATTTTTTAAATTCCTTTTTGTTTATATTTTTTCCTTGTGATTTGAAAAATATTTTATTGTAGTATTGTATTTATTGCTGTTGCATTTAGCTGGTATGAATTCGCCTCGGTTTTAGCACTCATTATGCAACTTCAATTTTGTTTTTAAATGTTATACAATTTATAATAATCTAATTTTAACAGAAGTGTCAAGGCATTAATTTCAAGAATTTAATTTATTGCATTGCTCCATTGGAATAAACTTACCTTTTTTATTCAGCTATCTAAAAAAACATAAGCAGTTATAAGAAGTACTTACATATATGTATACGCGTTTATAATTTAAAAAAATAATAATAAGTCAAAACTCATATTTATAATGAAATTTTTGACTAATAATCACAAATTGGGTTTGACATTATCTTGGAGACTTACGGTATTATTCATAAAAAATGTTTCAAGTTTATTAAAGGCTTATTTGGCCAACTTTGTACACAAAACCATTAATAATAATACAATATTTCTTATGAATAAGACCGTTACTGCTTTAAATACTTCTCAGTTATGCCCTGTTCTGATTTATGTGAAAAAAATTGTTTAGTATCAAAACAAACTACTAGCTTTTAAGTATCTTGAGGAACACAATGCGCAAAAATTCGTTACATTTTTATTTAAAAAATAATAAATTTGTATTACATTTTAAACTTCGTTTTTCTTTTTTATTAATTTTTAAGATGATATAATCTTTTATTTATATATGACTGACCTACATATGAACGTAGTGTGCTATAAAAAGAACTATAATTTTTATAATTCTATCAAAGATGTGACCTATATGGTACTTTAATTTTGAATTAAACAACAAAATTTTGTTGCTTTATTACCTTATTATTTTCAAAAACATATACGGTATGATATTTAAACCTTTTTTAGGTCTCAAAACCCGATTATCATTTTAAATGAAATAGTTCAAAATTTCTCCTTAGGCTTTGGTTTTCTGATTAATTATGATATTGAAAACATAACATTTTAAAACCCAGGATTTTCGAATTAAAATATAGTTACGCCTTATAAAAATTAAGATGTAAATATATACTTCTTAATTTAAAATGATTGTAATTTATTTGCAAGTTTTGTTTATTGGTTTTTAGATTCATCTTGCTGTTGGGCTTCCAATGATGTATCTTCTACGGAAAGTATGGGTTTCTTGGGGCTGGGCTCAGCAGATTTTTCATGTTCTGGTTCAGCTGCTGCTGCAGCAGCTGCTTGTTCATTCAAATGTTTTGCCGAACCATTTTTTTCTTCAGTACTATTTTCCGCTCTACTGTTACCTTCTGCGCACAATAATTCATCGGGATGGGAAATTTGACGTTTCTTTATGCGCTCTACTAAAGTATTGTGTAATTGATTTATTTCGACGGGGCGAGCCATTACCAAGAAAATTTTAATTTTTTCCGTGTTATCCATTGCAGTTAAACGTAAGGATTTTTGACTTGGACGTTCTACAACCATTCCGGCCCAAACCTTTGAAAAGAAATCCATTTAAAATTAAACAAGTAAAAGTGTAGTATATTCGGCTGGGCCGAATCTAAAATACCCTTCACGATAGTCACGAATATGTATAGTATATTAAAAATGTGACCTAAATATGCTCGGTTATATATGAACCGATATCGGAATTTTCTATTTTCTGTATTTTAGTAACCTTCTTTTATAACAAGAATTGCTTTTCAGCAAAAAAAAAAAATTTTTTTTTAATGGAAAAATCGGTTCAGGCTATATCTCGGCTATATATGGACCGATATCGAAAATTTTAATTTTCCATATTTATATAACCTTATATCATTACCAGAACTGCTTTTGAGCACAACAAATTGTTTAAGTTCGCTTACGCGATATTTTCATGAAAAACCCGATTTAGGCTATATCTCGGGTATATATGGACCGATATCAGAAATTTAAATTTTCTCTATTTTCGTAACCTTCTTTTATAACAAGAACTGCTTTTCAGCAAAAAAAAAAATGTTATTGGAAAAATCGGTTCAGGCTATATCTCGAGTATATATGGACCGATATCGGATCTTTTCTTTTTCCATATTTATATAACCTTATTTCATTACCAGAACTGCTTTTGAGCACAAAAAAGTTGTTTACTCGGCATTTTCATTAAAAAACCTGTTAGGCTATATATCGGGTATATATGAACCGATATCGGAAATTTTAATTTTCCATATTTATATAACCTTATTTTATTACCAGAACTGCTTTAAGGTGAAAAAAGTTGTTTAAGTTCGCTTACGCGGCATTTTCATGAAAACCACGGTTTAGACCATATCTCTGGTATATATGGACCGATATCGAAAATTTTCATTTTCCATATTTATATAACCTCATCTTATTACCAGAACAGTTTTTAAACAAAAAAAAGTTGTTTAAGTTCGCTTACGCGACATTTTCATGAAAAACCCGGTTTGGGCTATATCTCGGGTATATATGGACCGATATCAGAAATTTAAATTTTCTCTATTTTCGTAACCTTCTTTTATAACAAGAACTGCTTTTCAGCAAAAAAAAAAAAATGTTATTGGAAAAATCGGTTCAGGCTATATCTCGAGTATATATGGACCGATATCGGATCTTTTCTTTTTCCATATTTATATAACCTTATTTCATTACCAGAACTGCTTTTGAGCACAAAAAAGTTGTTTACTCGGCATTTTCATCAAAAAACCTGTTAGGCTATATATCGGGTATATATGAACCGATATCGGAAATTTTAATTTTCCATATTTATATAACCTTATTTCATTACCAGAACTGCTTTTGAGAACAAAAAATTTGTGTAAGTTCGCTTACGCGACATTTTCATGAAAAACCCGATTTGGCTTATATCTCGGGTATATATGAACCGACATCGAAAATTTTCATTTTTCGTATTTATATGACCCTATTTCATTACCAGAACTGCTTTTGAGCACAAAAAAGTTGTTTAAGTTCGCTTACGCGACATTTTCATGAAAAACCCGATTTGTGCTATATCTCGGGTATATATGGACCGATATCAGAAATTTTCATTTTCCATATTTATGTAACCTAATTTCATTACCAGAACTGCTTTTGAGCACAAAAAAATTGTTTAAGTTCGCTTACGCGGCATTTTCATGAAAACCCCGGTCTAGGCTATATCTCGGGTATATATGGACCGATATCGAAAATTTTCATTTTCCATATTTATGTAACCTAATTTTATTACCAGAACTGCTTTTGAGCAAAAAAAAGTTATTTAGCTTCGCCTATGCGACATTTTCATTAAAAATCCGATTTGGGCTATATCTCGGGTATATATGGACCGATATCTGAAAAAAATTTTTGTCTTTTAGTCACCATGCTTAATAAGTGTGTGAAGTTTGAAGCAAAACGAACAACTTTTGTTTTCAAAAATTTTCATACAAAACTGAAAAAAAAAATGGCTTTTTTCGGAATTTTGAATATATCTCAGCTATACGTGGACCGATGTTACTGAATTTCAATAGCAAACCCATGAATCGATGGGGTAAAAGAATGGTGAAAGAAAAAAGTTTCTAAGTCTAATGGTTTTCTCAGAAACGGTATTTCAACAGCGGACAGACGGACATCGCTTAATCGACTTTTCCATTAATTCTGATTCAGAATATATATACTTTATAGGGTCACAAAAAAAAAACTGTAGAAATTACAAACGGAATCACAAACTTATAAATACCCTTTACATTTTTGTGAAGGGTATAAAAATTTCAGTGAATTGCGCTTTAAATACCTTAGTGTTGAGCAATAAACGCAAATTTCCCGAAGTTCTGAATACCAAACGAGAACATTCGTGTGCGATTTTTGAATCATTTAATCGTAGGCTACCGCGTCCTCGCTCTTCCCAGTTGCTATTTACAAAAGCAAATAACTTACAATTTAACTGAAATGAGAAAAAAGTTTTTATTTTTCTTAATTTATTATCTAAGAATAACAACTTACATCAACAATGTTCACTTCATTTTCTTCGCCTGTAAATGTTTCCACTTCTTCATATTTACGTTTTTGAGCGCGACTCTCTTCATACTCTCTTGCTACTTCCGTTAGGCTTTTGGCTTCAGCACTGCCATCTTTACCCAAGGCAGAATCACAACTTTCGGATGATTTCGCTGCGGCTGCAGCATTTTGTATAACACTGGAAAATAAAAGCCCTTCTCCTGCAGTTGAAGCAGAAGACTCTGTACTATCATTGTTGGTGACAGAGTCAGATTTTAAATTCTCCTAAACAACCATGTCAAGTAAATAAATGATATAAGAACACGTAAACACGCGTTATACCACAAATATAAATTTTATAATTTACCCCAATGACACGTTCATGAACATTTTGTCCAAAAACGAATCCTGATTTCTCCACCAATGGAATTGAATTTTTTGCAGCAGCAAAAAGATTAGCGCGTTCTCTGCCATTTTTGCGTAGGAATGATAAAACATCCTTTTCATCGCTATTCTCCCCATTATTATTACCTTTGGCAGATTGTTCAGAATCCTGTTGTTCGTCCCCTTCCTCATCTTCTTTATGATCTTTTAAGAAAGGGTTGCTAGTGTTTTCTTTTGATTTCTTGTCACCATCATTGGTGCTGTCACAGCCAACAGAAGTTGATGCTGCACCATTTGCTTCATTTGATGACGTCACATTGTTTGTTGTGCTATTGTTTGCCAAAGCTGAACTTAGTCTAGATGGTCCCAAAACAGAAGGACGCAACACGCCGGCTCTTAGCACAGGGTTTCCTCCGACACTACCGCCTCCAGTCAATCGAGAACTCTGTAAAATAGAGTCGCTGCTCATGCTACTCGATTCATTTGAGTTATCTGCAATTTCAAAGTATAATTTTTATATCCTGTTCAAAGGTTTCCATCACTTAATAATATGTACATTTTTTGTACGAGACCCGCCTGTTCTTTTTTCATACTCTTCTAATTTATTTAACATATTGTTTCAGTACTTACCATTGTTTTCGGACATTTTTAGAGGTTCCTGTTTTTAACTTTACTGTATTTTTTATTTTTATGTATTGTTTTTATGTGGAACTAAATTAAAAAATTGATTAGAAAATTAATGATTGAGTGGATGTTCGAGGTTAGCGTATGCAGAATGTCAGAACATAAAAAGTTTCAAAATTGTCTTTACATTCTTTTTTTTTGCTTTAACATTTCCACACACACTGTTGCCACATCAACATTTTATGTTTCAAGTTTACTGAATGATAATGGGAATAATAAGTTGGCCCATATTTTTGGAAATAAACACAGAATTACAAATTTCGCAGAATCCTCATTAAAAAAGTTTTTCAAAAATAGTTGCATACAAAATAAATCAAACCAAACACTTTTTTAGCCCTGAGTCAAGGGGTTGGAAACTAGTTAGACGGAGTGAGGATTAAGTCGTAATAACCTACTCATTTAACCCTGTAATTACTAACCACAGCCTCCATGTCAGACTTGGCATATCATTTCCGTAACTCGGCAAAACGATATAAAATCCACAGAATATCTGTGATAAAATCAAATGTCTGATAGTGAAGTTGGAAAACAGTAGTTAATGTTAATCCGAAGATTATTATCAACACTTTTACAGAAAGCCGTTTAATTTCAGCCTGATCACAGAGTTAATTAATTTTATAATCGCCAGTGTATAATTACACTTACATTATCCCAAGTCTAAAATTTTTACCAGCCATAAGAGTTTTAGTCAAGGCAGCTTTACAAAGTAGTGGCAGAATTGCCATAAATACAACCCCAAAAACGCCACATGTATTTTGTTGATAGAAATTACGAAATGTTGTCGAAATATTGTTCTTCTTTTGTTTGAAAAATTTGGGAAGTCTGTCTATATGTTTTTTCAGAATTAAGTATCTCAAACATAGAAAAAATTCAAAGGCGACAAAACAAACAGGCAGTTTACCAATTTCGAATGAAAATGAATGCGAAAGAAAGCTAGTCACTCATATTCGAATCAATTTGGGTTTGTCTATCTCACTATTATTCGTTCGCATATTCTTATGTATTTTCATTGAGTTTTGACATATCGTTCGCATAAAAAAAAGTTAGACGAACCCAAATCAATTTTCGTTCGCTTAGATTGCGAACGCAAGCACGCTGTCGAGATTGGTAAACTGGCTGAAAATTCTTCGAACAATTACTGCAGCTTCGTGGTACGTAAAAAACTCCCGAATTCACAAGGATCTGTGTGTTCCACTGGTAAAATATGAATTTTCACAGTATGCGACAAGGTACATCAGAAATTGAAACTTCACACAAACTCTCTTGCACGAAACATACTTAAATTTAGCAGTCACACTCGGTTGAGAAATAGGGATGCCCTGCCACCATCAGAGCGTTAAATAGGTGATTTTAATTATATAATATGCGCAAAATAAAACTTTTTGTCTGGCATTGACTGGACTTAGTTAATTTTTGAATTTAGTATTAAGATTTGAATACTTATTGTTAGTTCACATTGTGAAGATTCAATAAATAAATAAAAAAATGTATCTTGTAACCACAATTTCGACAAATTTACGCAACGGAAACGAAAGACAGCTGTGCTTATTCTACTACTGGTTTTGATCAGGTTTAAACATAAATTTGATATTAATACAAAAACTAAAGGCAGCTTCACCAGGTAGTGGTATAATAATAGAACTTAAAAAGAGAAAATAGGCAGCTTCACCAGGTAGTGGTATAATAATAGAACTTAAAAAAATGTTTGCCAATTACGTACCCAAGTAAATGCAAAGCTATTCATATATTTACAGTCAGTTTACCAATTTCGAAAGAAAGTGAATGCGAAAGAAAGCCAGTCACTCACATTCGAATCAATTTGGGTTTGTCTATCTCACTATTATTCGTTCGCATATTCTTATGTATTTTGATTGAGTTTTGACACTTATTTCACATAGAAAAAAGTTAGACAAATCCAAATCAATTTTCTTTCGCTTAGATTGCGAACGCAAGCACGCTGTCGAGATTGGTAAACTGGCTGTTAGACAAACCCAAATCAATTTCTTTCGCTTAGATTGCGAACGCAAGCACGCTGTCGAGATTGGTAAACTGGCTGTTATTTCATAATGAATGTAGACCGACACACGATCCACTTTATACAACACCAACATTTTTTAATACCCACAACAATGCTAAATCGTACAGAGATAATACTTCGTACGTTAATATGAAATGAAAAGCCAACGGAAGTTCTAAGGACTTATTCATCCCACGTGGCCTTTTATACAACACTAAAATTCAAAGTATATTTAGTTTTAAGTATATTTAATATTATGTAAGTTTATCCAGCTAAAATTCTTTTAATACCCACAACAATGTTAAGTAGTACAGAGATAATACTTGGTACGTTAATATGAAATGAAGAGCTAAGGATTTATAATGCAAGTATTCCCGCTCTTGGACATAAAGATAAGGCAATATAAGATTTGCCTGTCCCTTTAACCACTTTTTGGCATTAAACCAAACCCGTTATTTTGAAACTTTTCTATCTTGTTATTCGCTTCCTTGTATACTCTCAGTTTGTAAACAAACACGCTGTTGCATAAAAGTGTAGCAGCTGCTTTTGTATTTAATTTAGGCCAAAACAAAGCTACTGTGGGTGGTCATCTTACGTGTGAAAACTAAAAAAAAAATAAAGATTAAAAATAATTTTTATGTAGTCTAAAATAATAATAAAAAAGATAATGCGAAACTTTAAAAATAATTGAATTTTTTATATAAGAAGAGGTGAGCATATTATTGTTGTACCATCAGTTAGCTTTCGGTTAGCTGCCGCAGATATACACGTCAGTTGAAAATATTCTGTGATAAACATTAGAGGCAAAATTAAAGAAAGCGCTGGAAAGATCAAGTGAAGAAAATAAATTATGTTAAACTGAAAATAATAGAACAAAATTATAAACTATTTACTCATAGGAAGGTTTACAACCAATCAATATGAAGAAACTTGTTATAATATATGGACTTGTAATATTATTGCTTATTCGGACTACGGTGGCAGAATTGCAGGGGCCGCAAGTTACAAATAATGAAGATATTTCGGACTCGTCACCATCAAAAGAAGAAATTCATAACGAAGAATCCAATGAAGACACTAGTAACCAACGTAAAGACAATTATGTCGATAAACTAATGAATAAAGCTGCTCAAATGGCTAACTCTATAAAAGCAACTGAGGACATAGAAGGCAAAAATAAGCTTCTACGGTTCGCTATATTTGAGCGTTTATGGAGTGAAGAAGTTGTTCGAAAAAAACTTCAAGAACAAATTGAAACAATTGAATCGAAAAGGGAACCGATTGAAGCGATTGATCCAACCCAAGAACAGATTGAAGGTAAATTTTTCAACACCCTATTGCAATTAATTCAATCAATAATAAGTTCTTTTGTTATTTGGTGGTAGCTCAAAGTATGTACGAAAAAGCAATGGAAATATTGAATGGACAAAGTTCTGATAAGCGTGTAGCCCGCACTTTATTGCGAAAGGCTGCTGAAATGAAAAACAGTAAAGCCCGTGCAGCTTTAGCATGGCAACGTATCCTAGATGAAAGTTTGGAAGATTATTACTTTAATTATGCAGCCACAGAGTTTGACGACCTGGCCAAAGAAGGGTTATCAGAGGCTCATTTAGTAAGTAATTTTGTTCCTATTAGTTAAAGCTTGCACAGTGGGCTTTTCAGGTTGACTTAATTGTCTGATAAGGAAATAATTTCTAGCTCTAAATCTTTAACATTAGGGGTTTTGAAGATTCAAAATTAAAAGGAAAAAGGTACATAAAATTGCAATTATTAGGCGTGTTTCTTTACTCTACTTTGGGATCCCGCGGGATCCCAATTCTCTTTTGAGAGAATAGTATGGTTCCTCTTCTTGCACGAAGCAGCCCGTACTTTTTCTTCGGGCTAGTTTGGGCAAGGAATTAAGCAATCAGCTGTTCGAAAAAATAAACAATAATAAGAAACCAAGTTCATTTGTATCAGCTCGCATACAAATCATTTCTGTGTTTTTATATAAATATTAAATAAAAAGGAATGTGCAAAAGGCTTTAGAAGCTAAAAAGTGTAAAATATCACAGTATTTTTTTGTAAAACTAAATGACAATTTTTTTGCACATCAAAACACAGCATATGTTTCTTTTTGGGCTAGAAATTTGGCTTTTTGCGTTCCCGTACTTTAGGTAAATTTTATCTGTATTTGAGAGAAAGTTATGCATGCTCTCTTTTGCACGATACTTGCCCGGAAAGTAAAGAAACACACTTTATGCACTTTTCAGGCCATTAGTGTCTACACAATTGATAAAACATACCTTTGAAATCAGTAACAAATGTTAAACAAATAAATTTAACAATACGTATTTTGAAAAAAATTTCTGTCTGCACGATTTTTTGGCACTATTAGTAAATTTTTCAGCATAAATATGTTGATTCAACATATCATCTAGACTTAGCTTAAGACTAAAAAACAAAAGGCTAAAAGACAAAATAATAATAATAAATAAATAAAATAATAATAAAGAAAGTAAAACTACTCAACCAATGGGCGCCAACCCTTGTGTGTACCTGGAGTACTCTTGTAATAAAAAGGGGGCGCAAATTGATATTTAAGTTAAAATTAGGAGAATCATAATTTATAAAATCAACTGGTGATAAGTAATTTGTATTCGATCAACTGAAGTTTATTTGTCTAAATATAGCATTCCTTATTACATCATTCTCGTGATGAGAAATTCTTTCCATAAAATTTTTTCAAACATCACAGACGTAAATGAACAAGTTTGAATATCTTTTTGTAGGTGATGGAAATGCAAATTAACATTGCTTAATTTTTTTGATTACACTCTTTCCGATATGGAATGAAAATTTATGCGAAAGAAAGTTAGTCACTCACTAATTCGAATAAATTTGGGTTTGTCTATGTCATTATTAGGTGTGTTCCACGTGAATAACGAAACAGTCCGAACTAGTCCAAAGTACTCCAAAAGCGTTTCACGTAACAATTTTTGTGCAATTTTGAGAGAAAATGAGAGAGTAATATTTTTCATTTCCTGTACAAATTAGCCCGAACTTTTTCTTTGGGTAACTTCGGACTAGAATTTAATAATCAGCTGTTTTATGTTTACATACATATGCAACTGAAAATGTAATCAGAAAATTTGCAAATTGGAAAAAAGTTTTTGTTTAAAAATTATTTAAATGTAAAATGGAAAGTTGCCCAAACTAAAAATAGCCTTGTGAAGTTGTAAGGAGAACATGCAATAGTTATATGGCTGTTCATTTAATAAATATGTGTTCTAAAAATGTATTGAAAATTTTATATTGCTTTTAATTTTACAGCTGTTGCCAATAATACAAATCTTTTATTGTGCGGTTTAAGCGTTTAAAATCACTAAAATATACTTTAATCTAAAAAGTAAGCATCACTAGTATTGCAAGACGTACAGTTGTGGTTTTTTGCCTTCCAGCAGTTTTGGGTAAAATTTGCAAATTTAAAGGGTAATTTGCTTTTTACTCTCATTAGTCCGAACTAGTCCGAGATCTCGTGGAACACACCTATTGTTCGTTCGCATGAACTTATGTATTTTAATTGAATTTTGACACATCGTTCGCATAGAATAAAGTTAGAAAAAACCCAAATCAATTTTCTTTCGCATAGAGTGCGAATGAACTTATCCTTTCGACATCGGTGACCTGGCTGTTATTTGTGTTCGTCTAACTTTTTTCTATGCGAACGATATTTCAAAACTTAAACAAAATAATAGTGACGTAGACTAACGCAAATTGATTCGAATGTGAGTGACGATTAGCTTTCTTTCGCATACATTTTTTTTCGATATCTGCGAACTGGCTGTTAATTTATTTATTTATTTAAAAATTTAACAAACATAATAAGTTATGTAAATAACAAAAACAAAAAATTTGGTTCTAACGACAAAGGTTGTATATGTTAGTGTTTTATATGAGTGTATATAGGTTGCAGTTCTTCAATAGTGAAGTTACGTCTTTTATGTTGGCGTTGTTGACGGCCTTAAGTAAATCTGGTAAACAAAATTTTCCAAATAGTTGATGTTGGGTTTTCTTTTTTAACAGAAAGGCAGTTAAACATTGTGTATAATCAAAATACTTATGCTAACTAACTAGCTGCTAAGTTTTTGTGTGTGTAAACTCCCATAAGGGAAAGATAGCAGCTAGTTAGTTAGCACAAGGTTTTTTTATTATACATAAGGCCGTATGTGTATATAGTGTATATAGTCAAGGCTGGGCAAAATACACAGATTATGTATTTCAAATACAAGATACAAAATACTTTCCATAAGTGTATTTCAAATACAGGACACAAAATACTTTACAGTAGTGTATTTTAAATACAAGATACAAAATACTTTTAAGTTGTGGATTTCAAATACAAAATACAACTACAAAATACAAATACATTTTTGTAATTTGGTCTCTGAAAAATGTACCCGTCTGGCTTTAGATACATATTTTATTTTACATATACACTTAAACTAAGTTGTATATTCATATGATTGTTCTAAACTTGCTAAGAAATTAAAGGAACAAACCTAATATTTAGCACTTGATAGATAGTAAATAAAAAATTCATTCGGCAAAACAAGTATTTCCTTTAATAAAAACTAGATATTTCAATCAGTCATTCGACAAACAATAATCTTTTTACAGGTCCTGAGGAGCACAAGCTGCTGTCAAATTCTATAAATGCATTTATTTTTGATACTTCGATAGTTTTCCAGAATAGCAAGCTCCTTGCTTTTATCATTTAGAAAACTGATAAGCTCAAGTTCCAAATTTGATTTACGAGGTTGATCACTCTATTGCCCAAAACAACAATAAAATCTTCATTATATTTACCTCAACTACTACTTCTTCTGCATCCAGTCATGGTTTCACGTTTTTTGCAATTTTTCTCCATGGTATCTATTGCGAGATTTTGAATTTTTTTGCCTCTCTTTTACTGAGATGCTTTCTGGCAATCAGCTAATTTTGAAACTAGGATGGAAACATGTCACCGATATGGCTCTATTTCCTCCAGAAACTCATTAAATCTTATTTCCAAGCTCTCCATTAATTTTGTTAAAATACAACTTAAATGCCTCAAAGTATTATATTGCAGTGGATCTAATCTGGTTCTCGCAGCCTAAAGTTTTCCATAATAAAAATTATTTCCCTATATAAAAAGCTGTTGGCAAATATATAGAAATTCTTACTGATATCACCCGATTAGTGTAAAATGTATTAGCTCTGTATAAATGAAAGCTACATTGCAGTATTGCAAAATGATAAACATTTTAATGGTTGTAGTTTCTAGCGGTTTTAGCTTTTGTGAAATAACTTGTTTTCAATTTATTGTAATAAATAAATGTATTTTGTAAAAATGTATTTTTGAGCCACATGTATTTGAAATACAAAATACTATTAAGTTATGTATTTGAAATACCAAATACTAAATACTTTCAGGTCGTGCATTTGAAATACAGATACAAAATACGTATTTGTATTTCAAATACGTATTTTAAATACAAGTATATATTTCAAATACTGCCCAGCCCTGTATATAGTTAATAGGGCTATTTGTGTTACATAAATGATAATGATTTGGGGGTGAGCTTTTTAAGATATGTTGGTGAGTGATTGCTGTATGTCCCATCCTTAACCAACTGTAGACTTGAATGTCGCTATGCTTCTTTGGGATAGGCCGGCGGTGTTCTCTCTGAGTTGAAGTATTTATAGTTATGTTGGTAGTTTGTCCAAAGTTCTCTTTGCGCTTCTTATATATTTTTAAGGATACGGCGCTTTATGTCGTTTTTGTTGGTACTAGCATGTGTTATTATGAGTGTGAAAGTGGCATATTTGGCAGCTTGATTACCAGTGATACCTGTGTGGCCCGGAACACACATAAGTTTACATTTTGTGTGATATCTAATAAGAATGTCTCTTATTTTAGTAATAATGATGTCTCTATTGGATAAGTTTATGATTGATGTGCAAATTATGTATTTACCAGCAGTGTTTTTATATTTGTTAAGGGCATAAAGAATTGCTGTGGGTTCGGAGGTAAAAATAGTGCAATTACAATCTAGTAAGCCGAATAGCTAACATTAGGATTCTATCCTACAGATACTTTTTGTTTTTATTATTACAAGTTAACATTAACCTGAAAAGTTACTGATAACTTAACGGCAGGTTTTTTCTTATCTTGGACCAGTACTCAGGGGATAAAACCTACATATGCAGTGAATTGTACTGGAACCAAGAAAATAGATTATGAGAAGGAGGAAAAGGGGAGTAATGTTTGCGAACTTGACACAAGAAACGCCCAAAACAAACATCACAGCATTTAAAATATTGAAATTAAATTAGTTAAAACTGATCAGTGCCCAGTGTATATACCTTCGACACAGCTCAGGCTAACAAAAACTAGTTCAACACCGCGCACACCGCAAGGTAATAAAATACATAGGTGGAGCATAAAAGGGAAATTAATAATAACAAGTAGAAAAAACAAACGGCCGAAAAAAAAATAAAATAATAAAAAAAAAAAACACGTGCACACATGATACAAAACAAAACTACCTATTCCGGTATAATTTAGTTTTTTACAAATTTAATAATAAGCATACATAAGTATAGGTATAGAAAACACAGACGACAATAAAAAACACGTGTGTACAGAACGAAGGACAAAACACTACTACTGAGGTTTATTGTCATGGTAAATTTCAAATTTAACGTTAAGCATTTGAAGCTGCCATATTTTTTGTTGAATATATTCAGTTGTAAAAATGGGAAAAATTTTATGGTGACTTTATCGTTCACGTTAACTAATGTTAAGGTTAACTATAAAAACTTTATCGTTAGGTTGTAATAACGGCCCTTATTGTAATAAGATTGAACAAAGAATTCATTTTATTAATTTTGAAAGTGATTTAAGTCCATTTTAGGTGCTGGAACAACTTCTTTTTCTAGTAAAGTTTACAAAACGTATTACGTTATATATTAACATGTTTAAGGTCACAAAGCCATAAATATAACTTATTAATATTTTTGAATAATCTCAAAGGCAAACTCTTAAATATCTCAATATAAGAAAAACTGGATTTATTAACAACTTTCAATATAAATGACTCAGATATTAACTTGACAGTTTGCACATATTTGTTCAAAGGTTTTAAAGTTAATGATTAGGTTAGCACCTATGAAATATCGATATATAGATAGCTAGAAAAGACACAAAAAATGGCGAATTTTTTTTATTAAACTTTTGTATATATGTTTTATTTACTCGCTTTATTTAATCAAATTAAACACTTTAAAAGTGTTTCATTTCTTTTGCACAAGTGTTTTTTATGCACAAAATTAATCACAAATTAAATATGAACTAGTATGTAGGTATCTTTTTAAACAATTTATTTATTTATATGACCTTCAAAATATGAAAAAAATTAATTAAATAAGATTCTTTTTATTTAAGTCCTGTCAATGCTTGGCAAAAAGTTGTATTATGTGGAAAATATATCCGTAAAACCAGCTATTTAACGCTCTGTTCCTGGTAAGGGTATTGCTTCTCATTCGTGTGTGCTCGCAAAAATTGAAAAAGTTAAATTCTTGTCATGTGCTTCGAAAATTCGTCATGTACTAACGAAACGAATATGTCCTTGTAAGTTTTTAACGTAATATGATGCTATAGTAATCGTTCGCAGAATTTTGTTTTAACGTCTTTGAGTTTTTCAATATTTGATGTATCAATATTCAATATTTCATGTATCGATATAGGCTTAAGGATTGCGTTGTATAACAAAAGTTCTGCCGATTAGCCAATTTAGTGCGCTCCTCTTAATTTCAATAGAGTGACTCGGCAACTTCACAAGTCGCCCCGCTGAAAATTAGGCTAGGCTGGTTCTTGATTCCCAAAAAACGGCTTCACTTAAATCATACTTAAAAAGTCTTGATGGTATACCTCAGTCTGATTATTCCTTATGGAAGGCGACTAAAGGCTTAAAACCAGTTAGATTTAAGCCACCCCTGGGAAATCTGACTGGCCAGAAACGATTCTGAAAAAGGAAATTTGTTTGTTAACCATTTCAGAAATGTTTTTACCTTTAACGGCTCAAATAACTCACCTGAATTATCATCAATTGTTATAAGACCTCCAGTGCCTCTAAGATGTAATTTCCTGGACGTCGAAAATGCTGAGAAAAGCTTCAGAAATGGATAAAATCAAGAATAAAATGCCTGTCTCGCATTGCTACCTCGTATATCCAAAATAATCATCCTCTCCATTTTTAACACTATTTTACGCCTAGAGTACCATCCTGCAGAATTGGAGGTGTCTATGATTACTATGATGCCTAAACTAGGGAAGGACCACACCAAAATAGAATCGCTCACTGAAAGCAATTTCCAAATTACTCGAAAAATCGCAAATAACGAAGTTAACTCCAATACGGAATAATATTGATTATATCCCAGATCACCAATTCGGATTTAGGGCTAAACACCATTGAACAAATTCACAATCTAGTAAATACGATAAGAGAGTTGTTTGAAGATAAGAAATATTGCTCTTCTCTTTTAATTCTTCTTAATTTATTTTAATGTTAAGGTACCATACCTTATCTATTTGTGTTATGGACTTACAATTTGTATCTATTTGACTTCTATAAATTATTCTTTTTTTTTTTATCTGGGACCAGTAGTAGTTATCTGGGACCAGTAGTGCGATTCTCTAACTTTTAACGATTCGATAATCGCAACTTTTGTCATCAAATTTCATCGCTTGCACTAACGATTGAGTGATTCTGTAACCTAATTCTAACGATGGTAAACAGCTGTATTTTTCTGGTCATTCATATAAACATTACGTGGCATCTCTACCAAAAAAAAGCGAAAACCACAAAGAAGAAAAGAAAAAACAATAACTTCCCATAACAATATGTATACATATTGATTTTTATTTGTTGTGATTTGAGTTTTTAAGTGACAATAAATATTATTTAATTTGTAATAAGGTAAGTAAAATAAAATATGTGTCCATATGTTTCATTTATTTGTTTATACTTATGTACTAATATCTATATGTTCAGAATGACCACAACTAAGACTGGTGATAATCAATATAACTTTTTAAATTCATTAATTGTCAACTCAAAGGAATCGTCCAACACCCGATAAACACAATGATTATCCCTTGTAGCGTTCAAACTTGTTGCATCCCTTGCAAGTCCGAATGACAAACGTTCAAAAGCTATTTCAACACAAAATACACTTTACCGGTTAAAAAATTATACTGAAATTTTTGTTTTTGAAAATGTATTTAATAAATATTTTATGTATTTACAGCCCTATTCAAAAAAAAAATTTATTTTTGGTTTCATGTACATATGTTACCAAATGAATATAGCTTAAGAAACTGTTATTAAAAATTTGTATTCAGAAAACACATATTAACTGATAAATGATTTAAGCAATTTTGAAATTTTGAACTGGTAACACTACACATAAAAGTGCCTCTTAAGTTCCAAAAAATTGTGGCTTATGTTCTAATGATGCAAAAAATATGTATTATTTTAATCGGTAATCGAATTTTCGAATACTTTTTGGTTGTAAAATAATAAAAAAAAACACATTTGCGTACAATAAACATTTCTTTGTTTTTATCTTTTAGTGCAAAATGTTATTGAAAAAGTTAAAAAATTTGTTAAAAAAACCAAATTGAGCGGATTTTCGAGGGTGAATGAGATGTACTTTTTTCATTACAAATAAAAGGAACTCGAATAACTTTACTATTATCTTTTTGTACATCACTTTTGTGTGTGTAATTTTTTGTCATTCAAAAATAGAAATGATTAAAATTGAAATATGCATGAAAGAAGTACATACATACAAACATCCATTCATATGTATTTGGACACATTTTGTCAATTTCTTTTTCAGTTTTAAATAAAGTTTTTATTTCAAAAATTTTTTTTCATAAATATGTATGCAACTACATATGAACATATCTACACACACATGCATGTTCACACTTATAGTTATGTGACCAAATAGGATTTTGTCCTGAAAAATTATATTGAGGACAAAAACCAATAAGAGGACTAAAAGTAGGTTTAAAGATGGGCAGAAGGTTTATTAAAATTTCAGCATTTGACACTGAGTTAATATTAGTATATTACACAAATATTGGTTTTTGAACAATACTTTAGGGAATTTTGCTTAATAACGATAAGTAAACGTTTAGTAAGTTTTTTTGAATAAGGTTGTTAATATATAATAAATATTTTTATGTCTTAAAAATCAGATTGTAAGCACTTTATTTCACGGATGCACAATTTAAAAAAAATACACTTTAACGATTGAATAAACAGCAAAAAAAATTTTTTTGTCTTTAAGAAATTGACAATGGGCAGTAAAATTAACAGCTGATTTTGATCGACTACGAATATCGTTAAGAAAATGTTACAGAATAGCAAATACGATAAAATATCGTTATAATTATTTTAATGATTCGATTATCGTTATATAAGTTACAGAAGACAAAAAATTTTTTTTTTGCTGTTTATTCAATCGTTAAAGTGTATTTTTTTTTTAAATTATGCATCCATGAAATAAAGTGCTTACAATCTGATTTTTAAGACATAAAAATATTTATTATATACTAAATATATAAAATATTTATTAAATACATTTTCAAAAACAAAAATTTCAGTATAATTTTTTAACCGGTAAAGTGTATTTTGTGTTGAAATAGCTTTTGAACGTTTGTCATTCGGACTTGCAAGGGATGCAACAAGTTTGAACGCTTCAAGGGATAATCATTGTGTTTATCGGGTGTTGGACAATTCCTTTGAGTTGACAATTAATGAATTTAAAAAGTTATATTGATTATCACCAGTCTTAGTTGTGGTCATTCTGAACATATTGATATTAGTACATAAGTATAAACAAATAAATGAAACATATGGACACATATTTTATTTTACTTACCTTATTACAAATTAAATAATATTTATTGTCACTTAAAAACTCAAATCACAACAAATAAAAATCAATATGTATACATATTGTTATGGGAAGTTATTGTTTTTTCTTTTCTTCTTTGTGGTTTTCGCTTTTTTTTGGTAGAGATGCCACGTAATGTTTATATGAATGACCAGAAAAATACAGCTGTTTACCATCGTTAGAATTAGGTTACAGAATCACTCAATCGTTAGTGCAAGCGATGAAATTTGATGACAAAACTTGCGATTATCGAATCGTTAAAAGTTAGAGAATCGCACTACAGGATAGCGCCATTTGCGATAATTTCAATCTATTTAGTTTTTTTTATTGCTAGTTTGTGATATGTTGAAAATTTTGAATTAAAATAAAATTAGTAATATGTTGTTCCACCTTTATTTGAAATCACCTCGAGAATTTGATTGGGAATGGAATTGTATAAACTTTCAATGCAATCCAACGAAATGGTGGACCAAGCGTGTTTGATGGCTTTGATAGTTCTGTTTTTGTGCTGTATTGCTTTCCGGACTCGTATACTTTCCTAGCCAACCAGCCACATACGTTTTCGATTACGAGTATATTTAGGTCGGGCGATTACGGTGGCCACTCAAGGACATCAACTTTTTGACTTTGAATTCAAGATTTTACGGATCTGGCTGTATGAATTGGGGCATTGTCGTGTTAGAAATGCCACTCTAGACTCCCGAACAAGTTCTGGAATTGAGGAAAAGCCATTTCTAAAACGATGCAGTTATACGTTGCGTGTTCATGAGTTGGGAAACCATCCGCTTTGTTTGTGTTAACGTCAGACTAAAAAACAAAAAATGTGGTTTACCAAAGAGCACTTCAATGAAACGGATAATTTGGGGACATGTATAACGCTTCGATTCAGTATTTAATGTGGAATCACTTTCATTTACTTAGAGAAGTTCAACTAAATCACACTTCATTTTTGTAATCGAAATGAATTCATTACTGTTGTGAAATGAAATAAAATTTTTCCTTTTCATAAAAATTTTCTTCAACTTTTAATCACCAAACGAAATGCTACATAAAACGAACCCATCTGGTGGCGAAACGTAGTTTGCCAGCAATTGATTGAATGGTGAAATTCAGTGCGTTTACATCATTATTCTTTGCGCAAGAATTGCTCGTTGACTTAACCAAGCATAATTCTAATAATTCTCACTAATTTTTGGGAAAACATTTTCAATAAGAGCTAATTGAGAGTCTACAAATCGGCAAAAGTCGTTGGTGGGAGTAATTAATCCATCAACATTTCCAACAGCTAACAATTGTTTGGAAAATTGTGTAGCACTTTGATCATTTTGAAGTTGAACTCTACTATTGGTGCTTAGCGATGTTTTTACGTTATTCCATAAAGGTGATGCCTTCAGGCAAGCATTCAATTCATCTGCAGGCGTTCCACGGGAAATTACTGGCGACGTCTGCCTGAAATCGGCTGCCAACAATATCATCAAGTCGCCAAAGATGTTGTTATTTCGCCGAAGATCCTTCAGTGTGAAGTTAAGTGCTTCAAGTGATTTCTTATGTGAAATTGTGCACTCATCCCAAACAAAGAGCTTGCATTGCATCAACAATTTTCCCATTGCGCTGGGTCGAGAAATATTGCATGTTATAGTATAGCGATGCCCACCCATGGCAATAAAGTGGTAAACAAAATCAAACACAATCTTACGCTCATTAGCTTAGTCGTCAAATGAGACAGCGACGAATGAACATGCGTATGGGTGTATGGATTTATTCCTTGTTTTTTCTCTGTATTTTGCGTATTTTTTACTTTTTGTGATATAAAATTTATTAAAAATGCTAAAAACATAAATTCATATATTTATTCTCGATTTTTATTTCAATTTTAAGTAAATTCTAAGTAAAACAATTTTTTTAAACTGCGCACTTTTTCTTGCATTGCAAATTTATTTACACTTACAGCATAACTATGGATTTCTCTTTGGGCATCACTATTATAGTATCAATTGTGTTTAAATTGAGTGGCCACTTAAGCGCAGAATGCGCAGTACGACCGCCATCTAGAAGAGTCGCCGCAATTCCATCCACCATCGACGAAATGAAATATATTTGCAGAAATTGATGCGGTTCATCTGGTGTTGGCACCATTGAAGCATGCAACTTATATATTTGTCCTTGTATCTGTAATTGTAAGCAATCATTTGTTGAAGAATACGATGTAACCTCTGATCGTGTGATGGTGTAGTATTTGGTGTATATGTATTTGCTATGTGTTGCAGTTCATTGTGTTAGTGTGAGTGATTGGTTATGTGTGTTGTATCTTTTACCTTGCAAGTTGGCATGAAGCCGCCTTCTCGAATGATATTAGCTCCAAAGGAAGTCACGCGAAAGCAGTTATTGTATTCAAGAATGTGCTGAAGAAATGGCTGGAATCAGGATCACTTCTCTCGAACAATGGTTTCAATGGCTGTGGTGGTGAAAGTAATGGATCCAGTTTGACTTTTCCACTTGCGCAGCACAATCCAGCCGTTTCTCTTTTGAACTTTAACGCATTGCAACATCGGCATATAGTCATCATTGATCCAATATCTAAATTTTCATCATCACTGTAGTTCGAAGTGGGATCATATTGGAATGCCAAGCGATTGTATACCAATGATCTTCGTGTATTGTATGCCAATGATCTTCGTGTGCTCACTCGTTGTCTCAATCGGGCATTTTCTCTTATTATATTTGGTCTTTCTTCGCTTAAGTTCTATTCACAGAACAACACAGTTGTTGCTGGCTTGCATGTCTTATGCGGCGGCCGATGTTCACACGTCGTCCTCTAGGCATTTTGGACTATGGACAGAGTGGTGAATTTAACCTCAAATGCACGATCCACATAATTTACACAGTTCAACTTACCACCTAAAAGACAAATGCCTGCTGTTGAAATTGAATAAATCACAATTTACGTGATTGATTTGATGATTTGCAATTGAAATGTTAGGGAACGAATAACTTATTTTTTTTACTTTTTTTTTTTACGATTTCACAGTGAACACAATACAATGTCACATTAAATTAACTGAGCAGAGAACAATGAGTAGCTGTCAAACAATGTATCACGCACCGGCGCCATCTACTTAAAATATTGGTTAGTACATGCTATGTATCAGAGATGGCGTTGTATGTGAAAAAAGATTTTCCCGCTTTTCTGTTGAAATTTTTCCCGAATTTTCTTTGCTATAAATCTCACGAGACCTTTCCAACGAATGCAAAACCGTGGAAATCGGTTCGTGTGTTCTGGAGTTATAGCGTCAGGAAGGAAAATCCGACTTATTTTTATATAGTAGATTAGATCCGCATATAAATTAATACCACCATCACGAATTATGAATTACATAAAGAACATACGAATATGTACATAAACAGAAATAAGAAATGTGTACGACTCTTATATAATAACAAAACGTATTAAGGTAACAATATGAAATATGTACATCAATATGATCATGATCAACAACACTACTACATCAGTAGATAGTCTATTTTCAGTGAAAAGCTCTTCTTCAGCTTTAGTCAAAACTGGTGGGGGACGCACCCAACACCGCAATGGAGCCTATCCTAGGTAATGGAACATGGAATACAATATTTAACTGTGACACCTAACATGGATATTTCGTTTAGCCTTATTTTGCTTATTATGTCTTATAGTGCCCGTTCGGAATATGTATGGTAATATATTTTTGCTTTGGTGATTATATTGTACTTTTGAGTTCAAAAAGGGCATTTGCAATTTTTATTATTTATTAAAATTAAGAAAAAACTAGTAATGAAAAACACTGCCGACTTTAGGACAGCACTTTTCCCAATACTCGCAGGTGTAAAGCTCTCATTTTAAAGAGTGCCGACTACTGGGTAAACTGACCTTAAACTTAGTTTTTTATATATTCAGTAGCGTGTACATGAATATTAAACAATTCTCACAAATTTGAAGTAAATTGAAGAAAAATATATATTTTCCCTATACCGACTACTGGAAATATTGAAATTTTTATGTTCCTAATGCCAGCATCATTAAAAATCGGAGGAAAATTTATACTTTTTTTTTTTTTTTGATTTTTCACATTTACAACATTATTTGAACAGTTTTCTTTCATTACGAGTAAACACCATTTTCGATTAAAATTTTTTTAAATGTTTTGTTTAAATGCGTCCTCCGTAAAATTCTGCACTAAGAGTTGAATTCACTGTCTTTGAGGGCAACGAAAGCAAACCGAGTGGAGTAGTGTTTTGTCTTTCGTTCTGTACACACGTGTTTTTCATTGTCGTCCGTGTTTTCTATACCTATACTTTATATGCTTATTATTAATTTGTAAAAAACTAAATTATACCGGAATAGGTACAGTTTTGTTTTGCATCATGTGTGCACGTGTTTTTTTATTATATTATGTTTTTACTGCCGTTTGCTTTTTCTCTATTTGTTATTATTATCTTTTTTATGTTCCTCCTATGTATTTATTACCTTACGGTGTGCGCGGTGTTGAACTAATTTTTGTTATTCTGAGCGGTGTCGAAGGTATATACACTGGGCACTGATCAGTTTTAACTAATTTAATTTTAACGCTTTAAATGCTGCAATAGAGTTTGTTTTGGTCGTTCCGTGTGTTAAGTTCACAAACATTACTCCCCATTTCCTCCTTCTCATAATCTATTTTCCTAGTTCCAGTACAATGCACGGCGTATGTAGGGCCTATCCCCTGAGTACTGGTTCAAAATAAAAATATAAAAAAAATTTTAAATGTAAATAGTTACTTGTCTTGCAAATTTGGTTATGTCACTAATTTTTTTCTAGGAAAACAAGTACTACCGCATGTTTTGAAGACCTTTTCCTAAACAAAGGTATAAAACTCTTAAACTACTCATCTAAGCTGGAATTTGTTTTTGCATATAGAGAGTTGAGAATATATCGTAACATTTTTATGTAATTATATTAATAATTATTCTTGGTTAAAAAAAAACTGCCGACTACTGGTACATGCCAAGCTTCGGTACACTAACCCTTCTTAAAATTTTAAGTTATTTTTCTAAGCACTAAAAGTTTAGAGCCCCATGACAGTGTTATTTAAAAAAAATAAACCTTAAACCCTTAAAGGTCACTGTTACTTTCCTCGTTGAAATTCATTTCTCGTATACTTGTACTTCGTTTTTTATATCTTTTGTTTAAGAAGTTTTAAATTATTGTTTTTAATTTATTGTTATTCTAGGGCTTAGCTTTTCTATACTCTTTGGGAGTCGGCGGTAAAAATGTTAGCCAGCCCTTGACACTAATCCATTTAACTCTAGCCGCTTTAGATGGTGATTCAATGGCTGAAATGGCTTTAGGTTATCGCTATTCATTTGGTATTAATGTGCCGGCCAGCTGTGAAAAATCTTTGTCATATTACAAAAAAGTTGCCAAGAAAGTCGCCGCTAACGTGAAATTCTCGAGCGGCCCTTTAGTGCATCGCGTAAAGCTTTTAGATGAATCTGAGAATCCTGGAAGTCAAGAAACGGAAATTGTCGACTATTATCAATTACTTGCCGATAAGGGTGATGTACAGTCACAAGTGGGCTTAGGGCAACTTTACTATCAAGGAGGAAAGTCAATAAAGCAAGACCATCAAAAGGCTTTGGAATATTTTACCTTGGCAGCAAATGCTGGAAATGCTATTGGTTACGCCTTTCTGGGAAAAATTTATTTAGAGGGAAGTGAGCATATAAAGGCTGATAATGAAACAGCATTGAAGGTAAGTCTAGGGTGAAATAAAAAAAAATATGTACATATATTTTTATGTTTCAGTTAAACTGAACTTTTTAAAAAACTTACAGTATTTTGCTAAAGCCGCCAACTTGGGAGATCCAGTAGGTCAGAGTGGTTTGGGTTTAATGTACTTGAAAGGTTATGGTGTTCCTCGAGATCCTTTAAAAGCTTTAAATTATTTCACTATGGCTGCAGATCAAGGTTGGGTGGATGGTCAATTGCAATTGGGATTGATGTATTTTAGTAAGTTTATTACATTACAATGTTGTAGAAATTTAATGCTCTTTTGATTTTTAAATAGATGGCAATGGTGTTAAAACAGATTACAAGTTAGCTTTGAAATATTTCAATTTGGCCTCTCAGTCTGGCCACGTATTGGCGTATTATAACTTGGGCATCATGCATGCTTACGGCATTGGTATTCTACGTTCCTGTACAGCTGCTGTAGAAGTAAGTTAACTTTTCCGTGTAAACTTTAATTTGTGTTTACTAACAAGTTTATCTTCTTGTCCAACATACAAGTTCTTTAAAAATGTCGCTGAACGTGGTAGTTGGAGTTCGTATTTAATGAAAGCATATACAAATTATAAAAACAACGATATTAATGAGGGATTTGTTAAATATGCTCTTCTCGCTGAAATTGGTTACGAAGTGGCTCAAAGTAATGCTGCTTATCTTTTGGATCGGGGTGATGTCACCATTTTTCATGATCGCAATGAAGAACTAATACGAGCATTTTATTATTGGAAACGGGCTGCTGCTCAAGGCTATTCAGCAGCACAAGTGAAATTAGGTGATTACTACTATTATGGTTGGGGAACAGATATTGACTTCGAAATGGCAGCAGCCTTGTATCGTAAAGCATCGGAGCAACAATATAATGCTCAGGCTATGTTTAATTTGGGTTATATGCATGAGAAAGGCTTGGGCATGAAAAAAGATTGGCATTTGGCGAAACGTCAGTATGATTTGGCTGCTGTCACAAATGCCGATGCCAAAGTACCTGTGGCAATAGCTTTGCTGAAATTGCAGTTGCTGGCGAAACTGGAATCAATTAAAGAGGTAAGCAAGTGATATCAGAGTTGTTTGATATGTAAGCGAACTTCTCAATTGCTTAATAATATAATTAGTTTATTCGAACAACTTTAATATCCAATTCATATTCAAAATACACACACATACGTACTAAACGTCTGCATTATTACGCTGGAACAGCATTTGAATATATTCATTTGCTTTTTGAATGAATAAAGAAGCTTCGTACCATACACAATTGAATAGAAAGTGACACATATTCTGTTTTAATAAAAACAAATAAATAAATATACAAGCCTAATGAATTAAAATAATAACTCGACTCATGAAGAAACAAATACAACCACATTCGAATAAAACGAAAATACGAAGAAAAATTTTCAAATATATTATCATTCGAATGAATGTAAGTAGCATGCGAACTCCAATTTAAAATTTTCAGACCTTATTCCGCATACTTCATAAAAGCAAATTACGTTTTAAAAAATATTTTCCTTTGTAGCATAACGAATGAAATGAACATTCGAATTATATTCGTTTTATTCTTCATTTATTTCATATTTCTTGCACTGTGTTCAACAGTAATAATGTGTTTGCGTGCTTTTACATTTTCAAATAAAAGAAAATAAATATTTGAATTAGAAAGAGCTTATGAAAGAATCTATTTATTACGACCAATTATAAAACGCAATTCATTCTCTTTTCGGTTTTTCCTCGTTTTATTATGTTAAACTCTCGTAAAGTATTTAATATTTGAATGAATAATGTATTTATAGAGGATATACAAACAAATGAATGTATTCTTGCAGCCTGTTAATACGTACATACATACATACCATATTGTTAGGAATTTATACCAGTACTAACCCATTGTGCAGCCGCTAATGTTATAAATGTATGTGCACATCCCCACAAACAGCATAAATAAAAAAACAAAAATACATTATTTAATGAACGCAAAGTTCAAAGTAAACCAACCACCAATGACTTTATTGTTGTTGTTGTGCTCTTGTTTGTTGTTGTTGTTTTTTAGTAAGCATGTGCGTAAGAATTGTGGTTGTAGATTTGAGTCTGGAATTATCAATAACTAGAAAGTTCTGGCAGAATGTTCGGCAGAGAGACAGTTTAATTTAAACGATGTGGCATGTCAGAGTAAGCAAGCCTAGTGTATTAATACACAGTGATGTTAAGTTGTGAATTATTTAACTACTGTTTAACGAATAAGTGTTATTATTTCATTTGCAATTGAAAAATTCTTAAAGCGGCTTTAAAGGCAAAAACGTAACAATATGTTGCTAAAAAAAAGTAAAACTTACAGTATTCTGTTTTTGTGCTTTAAAAAATATGGTTGAAACCTTTTTTTTTTTTTTTTTTGCTAATTCTCATTGTTGTTTTAAGGAAATTGACTATAAAGTTAAACATTTGACGAGTTTTTGAGTTTTCCGGTCTACTGAGAATGACGAAAGCGAAAAATAAAAATATACTTATACAATTGAGTACAACGGGATCGAATTGGACCCAAGTGGTCTGGCTTTTCAATGGCTGGCGGGCTGTTAAACCTAACCTACGCAATTGAGTGTATTCACTTTATTAGCTTCTAGTAGTAATACCTATCAAAAAGTTATAAACAGCTTGTTTCCTGTTTTCAAGCTGTGTTTATGTCGACATTTCATAGAAGCTACTCTAATCGTCAGTAGATTTGGAAACTTTTGAAAGACAAACATTCATCTTTATATCCCAATATTCTATATAAATTATTGAGAATACAAAAGAAAAATGTTTTAATAACACCTGGTGTAAAAAAGATAGAGACGTATACAAAAGATGATTTTAACAAGAGGAAAATACAAAAACAACTACATACGTACTTATTATTGTTATGGTGTTTTTCTATGTTTTCTAGTCTATATGGAAGCCTTTGAAAGATATTCTCAAACATTCAACCTTATATCCCAATATTCTAAATAAATTATTAAGAATTTAAAAACCAAAATGTTTTATAATCCTGACAAAACACAAAAAAAAATAATGTTATTCTTTTGCACATGTCTCTACATTTCTTTTCCTAAGAAATGTCGACGTATATACAGCTAGGAAACATATACACAACTAGAAAGCTGTTTGTAGTTTTTTTATTGGTATCAAATATGAGAAGTTAATAAAGTTTATAAACTCAGTTTTTTCAAGGCATATAATTTTAACATATATTTTATTATTTTTTTATTTTTAGTCACCTTATAAATTTATCTTTTACTTGGATGAAAATATTGCTGCTAATTGGGATTTATATATGATAACAATATTAACTCTGTTGCTTGGTTTCATTATGTACACAAGACGTACATTGGAAAACCAACATCAACCAAATCAAGAAATTCCACAGCAACCACTAGATGACAACACTGTTGATCAACAAAATAATGATAATACAGTTACAGCAGCAGCGGAGACTGCAACCTCTACAAATAATACGCAAACTGCACAAACCCCATCAACAACAATTGCGAGTATAAAAACTGAAACTAATACAGACTCTAATAAAGATATCGCATCAACATTAAAGACGACCACAGCAACATTATTAAAAACAACTGCACCAACATCTACATCACAATCTTCTACACCTCTGACTTCAACCGCAACTTCATCAGCACCTGCAGTACCATCAGCTGCTTCAAATTCTATAGCAGATCCCACTGAGTAATAAACTAATTATGTTCTTGTTTAATAAATAACTGTAAAAAACTTAAAACTAAAACGAAATTTGAATTTAAGTTAGGGCCTGCCCTATGACGACAAAGGTTATCGTTGGACATCGTAAGACGGGCAGTTAATTTTAATGTTATATATCGTTAGCATACGTCTTTTTATTAAAAAATAAATAAAAGATCCCTTTGATTCTAACTCTGTGATTTAATAAATTGAAACTAAAAAAAATGAATGCTTATAAATAGAACCCTTATTTGTTTTGTTTCCTTAAGTTACATATGTACACACTACGGTCTTGCGTGAGGAAGTATTGCGAAAACAGTTTAATAATGCGCATTACTTTTTGCACAAAGAATAATATTATACTGTATGTTGCTGAGGTGCTTTGACCGCAACCGGGTGTATATTTAGTGTATGATATGAAAATATAAGGTAGTTGGATTCTCTTTATAATTTTAAAAAAGGTTTTTTAAGTTGGTTTTCAAGAGTGTGCCCATTTTAAAACTTTCGGTACTAGATTTAGCACTTCTTTTGTTGATTTAGCGGCAAAATTTTCAAAAAAAGCACTTAGCACTTTTCAGAGAAGGCGTTGCCTTGTTTTGATAAAAAGGCGATGCCACACAGTGAAATAAGGGAATCTATTCCTAGAATTGATTTTTTCTGAAATGTGTAATTGTGTTGCTCATATTAGGACAAAATAATATGATGAAACTAGTTATCTGTGATCGTTTTGTTATCTATAATAAAATATATGTATTAAAATATAAATATATTATTGAAGAATTGAAAAAAAAACTAATTTCACTTTTAAATTTAATTGCTCTTACTGAAATTATTCCGCATTACAGAGGGAAAACGAAAATAGAAATAAATACAAATATATATAAATAGAAATATATACAAATATATATACAATAAGTACTGCATACTGTAGTCATTTGCCTTCTATTGCATTACAACTGTATACTGCAGTCATTTGCCTTCTATTGCATTCCAACATAGCCTGGTTCATTTCTTATTAATTTGAATTGCCTTTTCAAAACATATAATGAACAAATTACGACTTGTTTTGGTTTTTAGATTTATGTAGTGTATTTTATTTTTAGCCTTTTTGCTGATTATTTTCAAACACAATTTAAAACAAGGGAACATATTGCTACGAATTTTTTATCATATCTAACCCAGTGTGCAGCCGTTGATCTGCTTGTTATAAATGTACAGCACGTTCACACAAACAAGATAAAACTAAAAAAATTATACACATTTTTTTTTTCTTGGACCAGTACTCAGGGAATGACCCCTACATATGCAGCGCATTGTACTGGAACTAGGAAAATAGATTATGAGAAGGAGGAAAGGTAATGTTTGTGAACTTAACACACGGAACGACCAAAACAAACATAATCACAGCATTTAAAATGTTGAAATTAAATTAGTTAAAACTGATCAGTACCCAGTGTATATACCTTCGACACTGCTCAGACTAACAAAAATTAGTTCAACACCACGCACACCGTAAGGTAATAAATACATAGGAGGAACATAAAAACGAGATTAATAATAACAAATAGAGAAAAAACAAACGGCAGTAAAAAAATTAAATATTAAAAAAAAAAACACGCGTACACATGATGCAAAACAAAACTCTACCTATTCCAGTATAATTTCGTTTTTTAACAATAAATTAACAACAAACATAAATATAGGTATAAAAAATACGGACGACAATGAAAAACACGTGTGTAGAGAACGAAAGACAAAACACTCCCTAATTTTTTATTTAAATACATAGGCAAAAACTGGGCTTTAAACTGCCGACTACTGGTACACTTACTTATAAACAACCCAATCAATTCTAGGAGTAAATTCCCTTATTTCATTGTATGGCAACGACTTTTTATAAAAACAACGCAACGCCTTCTCTAAAAACAAACTTCAAAAATCTTTATTAAAAATTATAAAAACTACCTTGTATTTTTTTATAGCATTCCATGAACAATACTATTTTTGATTTTAAATAAAAAAAAAAATCTTTACGAAATTGTAAAAAAAGTCCAAAATTATGTTCCGCCAATTCAGGGTAATATACCATAAATGTGTAAATATTTTTATTAAATTTTAAGCTAAAATGATTGCTATTTTTAGCCATTGATGGGTTTTAATTCTGCAAGATTTTTGTCATCGACCAACTACAACATGCAGCAACAAATTTCATGCCAGAAAGGAGGAAAGTTGCCAGAAAAATTAAGAAGAGCTCAAAAACTTTTTCAAGCAAAAAACAATTTACCAGTATTTCTTAAAGGCGGCAACAAGGATAAAGTCTTATATTATACTACTTTGGGCCTTTCTGGATTGGGTTTAATATCGAATTTCGCATTTTATGCTTCTTATATAATTGATTGAAGAGAGTATTTTTTGGATGTTTGTTTTAATTTTATTTTAATATAATTATGAAGCTACCAATTACAAAGATATGTATGTATATCAATATAAATTAAGTAAACTCTTTTTCACAAACCTTAATTAGAATTGGGTACATGATGACCATGACCGTCCTCATCTAATTTATCTATGACGGATTTCAGACAGTCTTTTGTTGAAATTTTTTCTAAATTGCATACTTTTGTTAAGTCCATGGTAGAAATTTGTTCTATCATTTCTTTGATGCGTTCCTGCTTTATAATAGCTTTAACCGATTGTCTGGTTGATGTGGCTGGAGAAGGGCTAGTGGATTTCTTTTCTTTTGAATCATTTTCGATATGTTTACCTTTATCTCGGTAATACTGTTCGATAATTCGGCGTATTTTTAATTTTGTTGCACGTGTTTTACGGCTGATATGCCCCAAAGCCAAATTATGCAGTTCTTGAAAATTAATTTCTTTATTTATTCCCGCAGCAGCATCATTTGTGTCTTCATATGACTCAACAGTGGAAAAGACAATATCATCTTCTACGCTTGAGCTTTGATTAAGCAGTTGTGGCGATTGCAAATTATCTTCGGAAATAATGATTTCGGCATGTTGGAGAGGAGAAATCAACATTTCATCTGTTGTTTCTTGACCAGAAATATATTTTTTCAAGGATTCTGCATTTAGATTATTTATGTTGTCTTGCATTAAGATATTTTCCTCAAAAGTTTCACCGGATTTTTTCTTTGTATTGGCTTTTTCTATCTTCTCCCCTTTAACTTCGTTTAGAGCAATTTGTTCTAAGTTTTCGGAGATTTTTTCAATATTTTTAGATCTATTCTTTTTCTTCTCTAACTTAATAACTTTATCATTTAATTTGCGTTTTAATATAGCTAAACATGGTTTAGTTTTAATTTTCACAGGAATAAAGGAACTATATTGAATTCCTATGCTATTGAAACAATCTATGAATTGTATAGTATCAAAATCTTCCTGAAGTGATGACCATAACTCGATATTAAATTTATTTTTCGCCTCCATTAATAAATGGGTGTAGTGTGAGGTTTCCGCTTTGGTATAGTTCATGTGTTCGTTTTTACAATATCTGCAAATCAATAAAATTTTAATCAATATTATTACATATGAAACAATTTTGCATTTGGTTTTTGCCCAAATAAATACAAATTTTTTTAGTGTTTTTTTTTTCTTGTGCAAACGTTACAATTTTTGATACATGTATGTATTAACTTATAATATTTTCAAGAAGATATAGCTTATAAATTAACATGAGTGTGAAATTCTTTTCTTTAATATGTTTTATGGGAAAAAGTTGCATTTTTGCGATTCGTTAAGTACATGCCCAATATTTCAAAAACGATAAAATTGATCAAACTTTGCACAATCACTTGATTAAAACAAGATTAAGGATTCAAAAAATCTTGCAATTGATGTAAATGTTCTTTAAATTTTAAGCTACAAAAAAAGTTGATGTCCATATTTTTTGTTTTTAATTTACATATTTATTTAACCACGAAATTTGAATAGAAAGCTACTCACTCAAATTTGAATCAGTTTGGGTTTGTCTACCCCACTATTGTTCGTTCGTATAATATAATATTTTCGCCTAGAACGCGAACGAACTTATTCTTTTAATACCGGCGAACTGGCTGTAAAACTAACAGCCTGTTCGGCGATATCTAATGAAAATGTATGCGAAAGAGAGCTAGTCACTCACATTCGAATCAATTTGGGTTTGTCTGTCACGATTATTCCCAGCTAGCATTCGTTGTTTGCTAGACGATTGTGTTTAATATACAATCCCCAAAAGAATCTTACGACAATTATCTTACGATTAACAATAACAAAAAAATTTACTTTGGATATATTTTTTTAAACAATCGTCTTTTAATCTTGGAATGTTTAACATACGAAAATTGGAATGATTATCTGAAGAGTACTAAAACAAAAATGATGTTTAAAACTTTATTATTTTTATTTAGGGAAAACGAGGAAACGCTAAAAAAGTGTAAAAATTAATCTTCAAAAATTTGCTAGTGATTTTCAGTGTATCTTTTATTCAATTTCCAAAAAAAAAAAAATAATGCCACTGCAAGCAATTAGAACGAGAAGTAAGCGTGAAGCTTCGAGAGTTGTAAGTAGCTTTTATAAAGTTAAATTTTTTAATGGCAAAAACCGGCAGCAAAATAAACCAGCTGTAATGCAGAAGGAAACACAGGTTTTCAAGAAGCTGATAAAGAACAATCACCCTTATTGCGTTTGGCGTTTTTATGGCGAAAGACGGGCGTTTTTGAAAAATGGTACCGTGATTAGCGAAAAACGCCAACGAATACGGCAAATTTCAAATCTATTCCAACACTCCATTAAAATGCTACCGTGCTTGGCGTATTTGTCTTTCAAAAGGGAGCAAATTGTCGTCAATGAAGAAGAAGTATGGTTATAGTTTTTTACAGAAAGAAATTCACTTTAATAATTCCTTATCTTTGTAGATCTTCCGAAGTGTCCAAGAATTGAGGCATCGTCTACGATTAAAAAATGCGCTCGTAGACGATCAAAAACACTCGTCATGGGATTCCCAGTAGAGCTGTCTACAATTGAAAATGCTAGCTGGGTTCGCTCGCATGTACTTATGTATTTTAATTGAATTTTGACACATCGTTCGCATAGAATAAAGTTAGAAAAAACCCAAATCAATTTTCTTACGCCTAGAATGCGAAAGAACTTATCTTTTCGACATCGGCGAACTGGCTGTAAATTAGGAATTTATACCAAATTTGAAAAAGTTTATGACAATTAAAAACAAAATTTAAGTACCAAAAATATTCAAATTAGAAAAGCGATTTGGCAACTCACCTCCAATCATTTCTTATTTGCAAAAATCTGCTCACTCCACTTTGGGCAGCTAAATTTGAAATGTGTACTGAAACATTCACCGAGTTTGATTCTAGATTGTGTAAATTACGAAGCGCTACACCGCCGGGATAATTAGTGCCCGAAACCAGAAGTAAAAATATTGTGATGAAAAAGTTGACTAATAAATGACCACCAGCGCATAAAGACAAAAATCCATACCATATTGATTTGGAGCTATTTTGCCAACTTAAAGAACAGGATAAATTTATAATTTTTTTTCTAATAGAGGTTAACAAATATGTATTTGCTTACAATCTTTGACAGGCAGTAGCTGCTGATATGTTTAACACCGGAAACACATAAATAATAAAGCGTAATTCCTTATGTGGCAGTAAAGAGTAAATGAGGACAAAGGCCAGAGCTGATAAAACTATGGGTCTGATGCGTCGTTCTAAAAACAATCCAATTGGAACAAATATCAATGAGGCTCCCATGGCACGAGGTAACGCTGAGTAAAAATACCAGAAAAAAGGTGAAGTCTAAAGATGTTTAAAATAAGGTTAAGGAGAGCCCAAAAGATAAAAAATTAATTCGAAATTGGTAATCGAGATATAAGATGAACTTTGAAAATGTTGAATGTATTGTAGAAAATTTTATATACTTCCCATTCATACGTAAATTAGCAATTTTTGTAGTTTTTAAACCCAAATGTTCTTTTTTTCCTTTTCTTTGGAATCGGGTTAAAATAATTGAAGTCTTTATTTCACCATTTTGCAACTGAAAATTTTTTTTTAATGTACACGGTTGTTTTGGCAGGCTTTATCTCATAACACTGATATAAACCAATTTTTAAAAATTCTTCTATGGTATATTAAATTTATTTCTATATTATGATTAATATACATACATATGTATATCTGATCAGGTGTTAATTTATCTTATATTCGCTGGTCCTGTAGATATTACATATCATAAATGAATAATGAGTGTGTTTGAGTAAATAGACACGCGTTGTCTTATGTGCTTTTAAAAAATGCCTAAAACTGGTATACCTAAACACTTTCATATTCATAAAAAAAATAATCAGCCCAATTACAAATGAAAATTCCGTAGGAATTTTTTTACTTTTCTCCAATTATGAACAAAAATTAAGTATCGTTGGGCTCATGCAGTATGGCGCTAACAAACATAATCGAAATTTTACAGCAGAAGGAAAAGTCATACCTAGGTTCATCTAAAAGTAATTTTTTTGTTCAATTGCTTGTAAAAGCGATATTTATTTAATTTATTTATGAAATTATTTAATTAAAAAAGTTCAATTCGGGGAAAGTGCGATCTACATGAGACTAACGGTATGATATATTTTTATATTTTGCTTCTCTCCAATCATTGAGAACACTAAACTCTTCAATTCCTTAGTGTTAGGTCACACACAGCAACTTTAGTTGGGCAATTCTTGACTTTATAGAAGCTTTCGGTGAGGGGAAAAAGAATGTGTGTATGTGTGTGTACATATACAATGTAAATTGTATGAAATAATAAGTAGAGAAAGCTCAAGAATTGCCGAAAAAAGTTTTTGTGTGTGGACAAGAAAGCAATTCCAAAAGAAAATTGCTAAAAAGTTCGGCAATTAAAATCGCTGTGTCTAACCTTAGATTAGGTCAAGTTAACAAAACTTGTGCTTTTCTCTTTAATATGAACTGAGAAAAGTGAGAAATAAATTCCGTGAGAATACTCATAATTGGGCTGAATATGTATTTGAAATGAATTTTAACAAAATTTTGTATGGAATATTTAAACTAAAACTTAATTCAAATTCAATTTAATTTTTATGAATATGACCATTAACATCTATAATTATATTTTCTAGATCTATGAGAAGTTTTCAGATTAATAAACTGCTCTATTTTTAAGTGGTTATTTTTATTAGAATTGCCAGTATTTGAAAGTGATTTCACTTCATTTACACTCATGTGTTTTCATTTAAAACGATTAAGAACATTTTTCTCTTTCTAAATTCTAGTTGATGTGTCTTCTGCGCTGTAACTAGCTCATTTTTCCCATTCCCCTTCCCACTCTATGCCAGCTATTGACCGGACAGTCCAGAAGAGTGCAATTATTGATACATATGTATATATGTTGCATAGGCTTTTTCTTTAGAATATCATATTAAGAATTATATATGCTAAATGATTAATGTAAGTAACTTTACTGAAATGTATTTAATTACCTGTAAACTATAGGTATTCTAGCAAGACGCTACTGGCCTTGTAGGCTTTTGTATTGCAGACTCAAATAAAGTAATAAAGAAAAAAAAAATAATAATAATAATAAATGAAAACTGATTAGCGCAATTTTTTTCGATAAGTTCCTATATGAAGCAACCAACGTTAAGAACAATTTTTGAGTATGAAAATTCATTATTTTACGTGTCAAAGCGTTAAAGTAACTGATCTGTTTGGATTTAACGAAAATCGAATTGGTATTGACTCCATTTGGCACAACTTCTGGTTAATTTTTTTCATTCGTAAAGTGCCTTTAAACTCATAAAAGATTTTCTAATATTGTTTTATGCGTAGCATATTTTAACGGCCGCATTGAAAATATTTTATATTAATTAAAGATTTGTTTGACAAAATTCGAACAGAAATTTGTGAAATAAACCTGTATTAAACAAAATATACTTTCTATATAATATGGAATATGGCCGTAAATAGTGAAAGTTTTTTAATACTTTTTCAAAAAAGATACACCCCAGTCGGAGCTTTTGTTTAAAATAGTATTATACCATAATACTTCGCCTTCCGGCCACAAAAGTCGTTTCCAGAAAAAGGAATCCACTATAATGGAAATAGATAAAATTACTACAGCAGCAGGTAAAGCAATTTTAAATATTCTAAAATAAAAAACTTTTGAAATAAAAATGATTTTTTTTTTAAACTAATTACTCACCTTTCAATAGTAATTCGTTTCAAAATTAAATCGTATAGTAAAAGAAGCCCCAAAAATATTATTAATTCTGAACGAAAAATTAATATGGCTATGCCGGAGCATATAATGAAGGGCTTTAACTGTCCGCTTAACCAGTAAGAAAAAGCATACAAAACTGAAATTTAGTTAAAAAAGTTAGTTTCAAATATAATTATTAAAGAAAAATATACGTATGTGTTTATTTTTTTACCTATGGGGAGTGCCATTATATTGGGTAGCGTTCTACTCATATAGAATATAAAATGAAATTGCGTTAGAGTAATAAGACTGAACCAAAAGCTCACATTTGTGCCATATAGTTTTGTTATAACTCGCTTCAATTTGGTCCACGAAATTGTGACTACTGCTCCTAATATTAGCCGCACTGCAAAATAAATTGGTTAAATATAAATTTGGTATTCGATATTTTTATTGAAAAGTTTAATCCAGTTCAAATATTTATTTTATTACATTTAAACAATAGACCAAAAACGAACTAGCAACAAAATCGGTTCTTTGACCTTTTCTAATAGATTTTTTTGTTTTTTATAAACCTTTTAATATTTTTCGTTCGAAAAAAACCAAATACCGAACGATAATGATTAAAAAATTTGTTTTATTCTTACTTTTTTTATTAGCTACTAGTTATACTTATCGAAAAATAAATACAGCTTGTTTTTTTATGTTTCTATATGTCGCAGAACAAAACGTGGTTTTTTGCATTCTACTAGAAAATGCTTTTTTGATATATTTGCATTAATTTGGCTAAATTATACTGGAAAAAATCTTATCTGCATAATATTTCTCTTTAAAAAATTGATGCAGAACAAAACGTGCTTTTTTCTTCTATTTTAACAAAACGTAGTTTTTTATAACAATTTATTGTTGTTGTGATTTTTTTGAATCACGCATGATTGTTGCTTGAGATGGCGTGCATAATCACAGTGCAAAAAAAAAAAAAACACACGCGTACCTCTCTAATTGTAACAGTAATACAGTGGAGTGGGAGATATCAAATGCAGTTGCATTGAAGAAGACATTGGAATAAAAATTGACAAAATTATTTTATTTAAAGTAATGAAATTGAAATTGATTTAAATTAAACTACCTTATACTTAACAGAGATAAAATATTAATTTGATCGATATTTTTATTGGCAAGTTTAATTCAGCTCAAAAATATATATGGTTCAATTTGAATAAGAGAAATTTCTCTTACGAGAACATCCAAGCTCAAGTAATAAAAATAGTTTCATATATACATACACATCTATATATAAAAAATATTTACATATCAAAAATACGCACATCAAAACGTTGTTTTTTAAAAACATGCCGTTTTTGTTTTATTTTAACAAAACGTGCTATGTGCAACGTTAAAATTTATTGGTGCGACTTATTGTTGTCCGATGCAGTTTAAAATAGGCAATGAACTTATTTGATATTCAGGATTGATGCTATAAGATATTCGGGTGAAAAAATAATAATTTGATTTTCCAATATTTTCAAATAATAAAAAAGGCACGTTTTGTTCCTGCGACTTCTCATATGTGCATATATACTGTGTACTTTGAAATAATTCGTAGTAATCTTTTCTCAATGTTAAAAGTACATTTACATGGTAATACTATTTCTTGGATCTGCGAAAAATTTGAATGTAAAATGTTTTTAGTGGGAGAGAATTGTAAATGCAAAATTTAACGATTGGTCGGCAAATCTTCATTTTCTATGGATTCTCATGATGCCATAGTTATATTTTTAAATTTACATTCTAATGATTTTGAGTATCCACTGAACGAAGTGATTATTTAAATAGATGTGTTCTGTTAATTGGTTTTTTTTACTTTTAGGGGTTGTAATTTTTGACAATTTTCAATAACTTTGGCGATTCTTACAAAGTTAGACATTGTTATAATAAAGCAATTATGATTTTAGAAGTAATAAAAGTGAAAACAAAAATATATTTTTCGAAAATTACCGTAAAAATAATAAAATTACCGTACTACAGTTTGAAGATCAAAATTACCGTACAATACGGTAACATCACTGATTTCGATACCCTTTTTGTTAATTTCTCCGGAAAAAGAATTAATAATAACTAAGGTAGCGAAATTAACATTAAGAAACTCTGATACTTTTTCTTCTATTTAATTATAGACTGCCTAAGAAATGTTTAGAGCATAGGCTTAATTCCTTAGGAATTTACGTAGGAAGCTCAACTTGAAAAAATAGCTAAAAGTAAAAAAAACTCCTGTCAATAATACTAGTCGGAACAATAGAATGCCCAATTAAGTAGGTACCTATAAGCATTTTATTGGATGTTAATTACGTTTTATTCTCTAAACACATAGTTATATTATATACCGTTATACATACACATTTAATTTTGTTTACCTACATATTGCGCCCAAAATTTATTGATTTTCATGGTTTCGAAAAATAAAATGAAGGGTGTAGAAAGCATCGATATAAACAAGGGACCCAGAAATGTGCGTGGCACTACGCCAGGAAATTCATGATGATCGTACTAACAAAGAAATATAAAATTAGTTTAAACTATAATAATTGCTTTTAAATATTTTATGCATACTTATGTACATACCTCCGTAAAGTTATGGCGTAGATATAAAATATCGTGTATTGCCTGTAGATTGAAACTTTCTTCCACTTTCGTAAATGGAGCATATACAAGATGACCAGCAGCCGTTAAAAATAGTAATAAATCCATCTCTTCAAGGAATTTTACTTCGAAGCACAGTAATTACTGTAATATTACTTAAGTAATATGAACTCTTTTTAGTTTTATTTGATAAAATTTGTTTTATAAACTATTTTACTTATCAAAAAATTACATAATTAATATAATTCCACGCGCACTAAAAGATGAAATCTCAGTACTCATTGGTATATTACCTACTTACATATGTATATAAATAAAATAAAAAAATCTTTTGTCCAATACACTTTTCAATATGTGACGTAAAATTTTGTTAATGTACATATGTATATATCAGTATCAGCCTGAAACCAAAAACAAATTATAAAAACACAGACATATTTGAGATCTCATTTGCCATAAACATTTAGTGGATAACTATGCGGGTGTCCTATTGAGGTGAGCCGCGGCGGAAATAATATAAGCCGGCAAATACATCTTCAACTACAATTTCCGCATATTATATATTTATATATGTGTATATAATTTTAGCGGTTAGAAAACGAATTGCTTTCTGTTTTTTGATACAAGTGCTCTGCTTAGAACAAAGTTAACTTTTTGTGCTCAAAATTTTATTATTTATATATTTGTTTATTTTCGTTTTTCTATAATTAGATTACTTTTTTTGCGTACACGTCTATTCATGGAAAGCAAAAACAACTATCCAAAGTAAATGTCAAAATACATATGTTTAACATATGTTTCTACTCAACACTAGTTATAATCCACCTAATCAATAGTGATGCCAAGTTTTGTCTGATATACGGTTATATTTAAAAATATGTACAAAACAATTTGGCTCATGTCAATAAACTTCCAAAAATGTATGCAGAAACTCAGCAGTAGATACTGATGGCCGCGTGCATATGTTCAGATGTTTATATACACATTGAAAACACAATTATTTTATTTATTATTTATTTAATAGATTCATTTACAAATATATTAACAATTTTAAGTTGTAAGCCAGATTGGCAAAATAAAATTTAAAATTTAATTAATTTTAAAATTAATTTAATATATTTTAAAAAAGATTGTAAATAATTAACAATGCAGCCAAAATTATAGGTCTCGCCGATGAGGATCTTTACAACTTCTAAAATGCTTAATTGAGTTTTATTTAACCATTTAAGCCTGAGTGAGTTAAAAATGGAACAAATTCCAACGAAGTGAAATGTGTTCTCAGTTTCATATAAGCTGCATTAAGTACAAACCCCAACCATATTGCATATTGAAAGACCTAGCGTTTATATCCAAAAGGCATTCGTTTGCTGTGATGATTAAGCTCAGTCCCAATTTTCACGAGGCAACTCTAGTTGCGCAATTCTTGAGTTTGTGGACAAATAAGTGAGGAAAGAGTGGGGAGTGTAAAAATGAGTACAGACTCGCTTGTACTCAGAAAGTCGTTTTGTGCTATCATTCGTAATGTCAGAAATTTTACATTTTCTTTCATTTGTGTTTCTTTTATGTATTGATATGTTGTTGTCCGCGATGAAAGCAATCTTGGCGCGAAATTGTGATATTTTAATTCATTTGAGTGAGTTAATTATATGAGTGTTTGGGGAAAAGAAAATTAAATAAATGGGCTTATTATTTTATTTTACCTTATCAATTAACAAAACTCGGCAGTTTGCAGCAATTTCCAGAAACCCAATACATCCAGGTGCTCGCACTGATGTATTTCACGAAAAAAGCAAAAAAAAAGAGCACTTACTGCTTAAAGAATTGCACGGGACGCAATAATTAGCCAACAATTAAATTTTCGAACCAAACAAAACCGGAAGTTACCGTGAATTTTTACTAACTTGCTTATTGATCCTTGAAATATTTATTAGTGCGAGCGACAGGGTATTTCATATTTAACTTATGTCGATAACTAAGTGACATGAACATTAAGAAAATTACGAACATATACAAATTAATATTGATGAAAATAATAATTTTACCTGTTATAGGAATTAATTATGTTCAGAGAAATATATAAAATATGAGTAAATATAAACAGATATAATAAAATAAAATAAATAAATTTCAGCATTGCTGCAATTGTAAGCATCGTTTTGTAATGAACGTACGTAATTCCATTTATCTAACAATTGTAGCTGATGCTGCGCCAGTTTATTGAAAATTCAAATCGTAAACTACGTAACCATAAAAAAGTTTGTTGTCCAAACTATATACATATATTTTCACCAACTGTATAATTGACTTGAAGTCTGCTAAGAGGTCTTGTTTTTTGTGCCAACAAATCGTCAATTTCTGTATTTTAGTAACCTCTTTCTATTACCACAACTGCTTTTAAGCAAACAAATTTGTTTAAGTTCGCTTACGCAAAATTTTCATGAAAATCCCGGTTTAGGCTATATATCAGGTATATATGGAACGATAAAAAAATGTTCGCCGATATCGGTCTATATACACCGGAGATATAGCCTAAACCGGTTTCTTCATGAAAATGTCGCGTCAGCGAAGTTGAACAACTTCGTTTGCTTAAAAGCAGTTGTGGTAATAAAAAGAGGTTACTAAAATACAGAAATTGACGATTTCCGATATCAATCCATATAGGTATATCCGAGCATATTTAGTTCAAATTTGTAATATATACCATATATTTACGTGACTTTCGGGAAAGATATTTTAGATTCGGCCAGCCGAATATACTACGCTCTTAAGGCCATGTTACACTATCATACACGATCGTGTGATCTACGAAATAAAGCATGTGTGCTGAAAAGTACTAAAAATGCAACCGTGCAACAGACTTTTTGAAAAATCGTCCGTTTTGAAAAATTTTATGAAACTTTTCAAAACATTGTGGTTTCTGTGCGATCGATGTAATATATATTGTGAAAAATATAAGAATATTGTTGGTGCCTCAAGAAAAAAATTTAATTAATGTAAAATTATTGCGTTAATAAGAGTTTTTAATTGTTTTATTGTGTATATAAATTATTTCAATCATACTTCTATAATAGTGTGGCCTACAACGCCATTTTGAAGCGATTTTTTCAAGTCGGCCAGACTTTTGAAACAGTTTCCTGTGAATTAATCGTACGATCGTGTAGGATAGTGAATCAGGGCCTTTACTAGTATTTCTATCAAAATTGGTTGAAGAAAACACTGTCTTCCCAAATAGCCTTCGTCTTAGGTTAAAAGAAATTAAAGCCTGCGATTCTTTGTAGACGCAGTTCATTTTCATAATAATGAGTTAGATATTTTTGCAGACAAAAGAATTTACATGTGAACCGCTTCAGTCAAAGTTTTGCAATAATTTAAAACTGTTGTATTCGCTTTAACGGAAAGGAGAAAAATTTCCGTTTATCATCCGTTCGATCGTAGTTTTAAAAACATATATTATTTTAGACATATTTATGTATATCTTTTGTTGCTTTCAGTTTCATCAAAGTTCTCGTAGGCTGGACAACTCAAGAGAAGAATAAACTCTCTCTTCCCAAGCCCCCTTTGTCTTAACTTTGGAAATGTATATGGCCTGCGTGTATTTTACACGGGCTTGTATCTATGAATTTTATAGAAATGTAAATTACCCTTGATCCCATATGGACATAGTTTTGTTATAACATCGGGTGGTACAGCTCGTTCTGCAGAAAATATTGCTGCTTTTCGCGATAGTGTGGCTGAAGAGCTGTCCTACCCAAAAATAATTGCACGTCTCCCGCTCGTGGTTGATGAACATTGTGCATAAAGAATTGCATTTACACGCTTACTAGGTGCAATCCGCGTTGCCTTCGAAATTTCAAAAAGTGGCACAAAAAGGGTATTTTGAAAAAAACAGGTGTCAAAAAGGGTATTTTCAGGAAAAAGGAGTCACGTTTGTAAAAAACAATAAAAGTTAAACAAAAATTCTTCAAAAGTAAATGTATTTGAATGAAGATATAATGTAATGATTACATTTACAAAAATTATTCAAATATAATTAATAACATCAGTTTAAATGATATTAATTGTACTCAGTTTTTGGCTTCGCATTTATATACAAAATTAGTTAATTTTCATTTAAAGTTATAGCCAGCTTACCAATCTCGACAGCGCAGTTGCGTTCGCAATCTAAGCGAAAGAAAATTGATTTGGGTTCGTCTAACTTTTTTTTATGCGAACGATCTGTCAAAACTCAATGAAAATACATAAGAATATGCGAACGAATAATAGAATATTATTATTAGAATAGTGAGATAGACAAACCCAAATTGATTCGAATGTGAGTGACTGGCTTTCTTTCGCATTCATTTTCTTTCGAAATTGGTGAACTGGCTGTTAAGCTTTATATACTTGCCATAAACGCAAGTTAAATTTTTTCAGCCTTAAGCAGTTCATCATCTATAAATACGATGAAAATGTGACAGCTTCAATCAAATTCCATATACGAGTATTATAGAATAGCTGTTAGAAATTAATCCATACACGAGTATTATTGAAAGTATTCCATAGAATAGTTGTTAGAAATATATTAAATTTATCAACAGCACAGAAAAACTTAATAATTGTATATCATGTAATGTTATTTTTAATTAAATATCATTTTGTGATTGCCTGTAGAAATAAATAGCTCATATGTGTGTTTTGTTTACCTTTTTTGCACTAACACAAAAGCAAGCACGCAAAACTCTATGGGAGATGAAATAAATTTATACACAACTTAAATGAAGAAGATTGGGCATTTAAGTTTGATTCAAATTTGTAGTGAAAAATAAATTTTCGTATTTAAATGAACTTAAAGCTAAATGACATTTATATACGAACTCGAAAACTTTTTTGAAAAACAGTTGTACTTCTTCACACTTTTTAATAAAAGAAATTGTCATGTGCACCCTGTGATGGTGAGAAGTAAATGAGTGCTGGCAACGCTGTTGGGGGTGTCAATTTTAGTGTCAAAGAGTAGGAAGTGAAAAGGTGAATGAAAGAAGGAAGAAGAAGAGCGTTAAGAAGAAAGGGGGTTTTTTGGAAAGGGAAAAAAAAAGATGGTGGGGTTTTTGCAATTTTGGCGGGAGTTTTTGACAGGTCGGGGGACTAAAATGGTGTTGGAGAATGAGTTTTTTTTTGGTTCGAGATTTGGGTGAGGATGGTTGTACGGCTGCCGACGGGTGAAAAGAAAAATTTTGGTTGTTGATTTGGAAATAAAAAGGAACGACTTACCTTTTTAAAAAACCATTAAATATTTTTAATAAAACAAAACTGTGTGGTGGTGTATAATTATATTATATATTTATTGAAATTTTTAAAGAAAAGGAAAAAACCAAGAATAAAAAGGAACAGAATTTTGAAAAAGCAATAAAACAAACTAAGCACACGATTAACTTTTTACAAAAGAAATAAATGAAAACACACAAAAAGTAGTAACTAAACATTCAAAAGTGCACCTAAAATTCAAAAGAAAAAAAAACTAAATTTGAACTTAAACTAAACTTAACAAAATAAAGATTAACCCAAACTAAGCACAAACACTAAAAAACAGTCGAGCCACAACCATCCACAACAACAAAAAAATACTTACCGTCCCAGTACACACCGTTCCGAAGCAGGCAAAAAGCGGAAAGCCATCAGAGGTTGAAGAAGCGGTAGGCGTGTCGAAGTCAACAGGGGTCGGTACAGCACACTTTGGAGGATCCAGGTATTCGAGCCGAATTTGACCAGGACTAGAAGACGAACTGACCGGACTGTAGTTTTTAAGGTATTTATGTATGTATTTATTAGTTTTATGTATATACGTGTTAGTAATTAATTGAAATTTTATTAGTTTAATGGTTTTTAGTTGTGTTTTTTGTTACGGAATAAGAATAAGCTAGGGCATTGAATTTTGTAAGCACTAGGGCAAACACCGCAGTAATTAGTTTTTGAACTACGTTTCCATCAGTAGGGGGAGCGCTCGTTAACTGGTAGGGACAGATTTTAGTTCGATTGTAGGCCTAAAAAGAGAAAAAAAACTAGGTGTTTTCCTTAGACGCAGGACTTTGATGGTGTGATTTTTGTATATAGATAATAAGTTATTTTAACGTGGCAAATTTTAATTAAAGAATTATAATGTTTTTGGAAAAACTGCGTTGAATTCTTTGATATGGGATAGTTAGGGTATGATGGGAAGGTGAGACGGAGAGGGAGAGGTTAAGTAGAGGTAAGGAAGTTGATATGTTTAGGGATGGTTTATGAGAAAAACTACGGCATTAAACCATCGTTTGGAACGTCATCGGGAGGGCAGCCGTCGCTAAGAGCCACCTATTAGCGTGACTGTTGTGTGAGCTGATGCTGAGATGCTGGATAACAGGTAACTTCTTTTAAATTTTTGATAACATTAATATTTTTTTCAACTAGTCTCCATCTTTCACTTTCGGGCCTCATTTATTTTTTTTTGTTACTTTTTGAGCTGGCATGAATTTTTCCTTAATGGTAGCGAAACAGTAGCAGGTGCGTGGCAAGTACCACCCCAAGACGGCGAGCCCTAGCCGGGATAAACGCCAGCATGCCAGCGCCGCCACGCATCCGGCAACACACTGCACAACAAGATTGTGATAATTTGTACATCAATTTGCTGCTAACCATTATAGAAAATGGCGCCCAACGTGGGGCCCGAAGGTGAAAGTTTGGTTATTAGTGGGTACAGGGTTGTCATCGCTGGTCTTAGGTGTAAGTCCTTATGAAGGCATTTTGTAAGTCCTCAATAAGTTGCGACATCAGCTGGTTTAGTGGTGATAGTTTTGTACCTCCACATAGTCTCAGTTTTTGTGTTTTTTTATTCTCACCATAGGATTGTGTTGGTTTGAAACTGATATTTTTGGCTGCTGCACACTGTAAGTCCCGAAGATTTGAATTATATTGTTTTTAAATTCACTCCGTGTTGCGACAGTGGGCAGAGGTTGGAAATTCAGTGGAAACCAATGCATCACAAATATTCTCGAGAGTAAGGCAGGTGAGTCAGGCTTAGAGGTAATTAAACCACAGAGTTTTTTTTTGCTACATTTGCCTCATTCAAGAGAATACCATCCATTTGACGTAGTAGTTGCCATAGCAAATTTCGGTTTTCTAACAATTATAGAAAAATATATTAGTTTAAAAGAAATATATAAATGAAGTCAAAAATCACAAGCCTGCAAAAATTTGTAATAGTTGTCCTGATATTAAAAAGGTTTAAACCGAGTGTCAGTTGCACTATTGCGTATTTTGTCGCTTGGAGTTATGAAAAAAAAACCGAATCGAAATCAATCTTTTATATATATATATATATATATTTTTTTTTTTGAAAGCATCAGTTTTGCACAACAGGTCATTAAGCTTTAAGTATCAATTGATTTGAGTCTATTTTCTTTACTTGCCTCTCCCCCTCGGTCACCCGAAAATCCCATAACCTTGATTATTCCGTGAAAACAGTCTTGTTGAGTTCCTTTATTGATATTTATGGTCATTTGGTTTTAGCTATACTTATTCATAAACATTTTTATTTCTTGTTATTGTTTAGTTATTTGTTTTTCTATTGATTTATTTATACATTTATATATTTTGATTTTTAGTTATCTATTTTCGTTTTTATTTTATTGTTTTCATTTATTTCTTTTGATTTTTTTTTTGTTTGATTTATTTCTTTTTCATTTTAATTGGCAAATTATTTATAATTTTATTTGTTTTCTCTTATTATTTGTATGATTTCGGTTATTCCGGGTTTGTTTTGTTGCATAGCAAATTACATCCTTTTTACGTATTTTAAATAAGTCTGATACGTTTTTCTTTCTTCTCAAGTTTAGAATTTTCAATATTAAAATCTACGAAAGGTAGTGTAATTTTTCAAGGTGTTAGTTTGAAGGTGATGGTTTTAACTCGTTTGGCAAGAAATCAACTTTTAGCCAGAGGTATTGATATCGACACAATTAACAACATGGAAAATGTTTCACGTACTCTAGAGCCCACAGCTTCGGTAGATACTGTTTCTGAATTGAGAGGTGGGGTTGCGACGAATGAGCCAAATAGGTTGCAACAAGTTTTGCCTGTGGATCAAGAAACAGCGAACCAATCGGGTCCTAATTCGGCTAATTCTACTCCTTCACCAGAGTATAGTAGTCTCACAGCGCAAAACAGACAGCCGCAAACCAGAAGCGAAAGTCATAGTGGTTTAGATGGAGAAGTAGCCACGTTCATACAGAGTGAGCTTACTAGACAGATCCAAGAAATTCAGGTAGCTTTGCAGCAGCAGATCTCTCAGGCTATAGGTCGTCTGGCCGAAAGCCAGATGAATGCAAATCGTTCAACAGCCAATGTGGCAGCAAATGCGACCACAACTCATAGGCCGGTATCTTCTGAAACTCGACCACAACAACAGAGGGCAGTACAAAATAATATATTATCAGGTAATCAAAATATAGACTTTAACTTAGCTCAAGCCAATTTTGCGCCTGACCCAGCACCGGGTTATGCATCGTTCCAATTTCCTCAGAATTCTGCACCGCCACAATTCGGACCTTCTGGCAGTCGCCCAGCGCCGATGAGTTTTTGTGCGACACCACCAGTTGATTATGCCTTGCCTCATAATAGGGTTGATTTGCCCAAGTGGGGTATTAAATTTGATGGCTCCGCGAAATCATTGAGTGCAGAAGAATTTATATTTCGAATTGAGATGTTGAGGGCAGATCACAATCTTTCTTTTATTGACCTTAGACGTAATTCCATACCTTGCTAGAAGGCCAAGCCCTAGATTGGTACTGGAATTTCCGGAAGCTAAACTCACATCTGACTTGGGATGAGATGGTAGGCGCATTTTTAAACCAATTTAGGCGTTATGAAAGTGAATTTGAGGTGCAAAAGCGGATAATGGATCGTCGCCAGGGGGCCCAGGAATCATTTGAAGAGTTTTTCAATGCAGTTTTAAAGTTGAGAAATCAACAAAGGTCTCCTTATACAGAGATGGAACTGGTCGAGATTATGAGAAGCAACCTGAAACCATCTCTGTCCCATTTGCTGTTTTCAGTTCGCATTGAAAGCCTTAATGATTTTTGCCAACAGGCTAAAAAGGCCGAAAGTCTTATTTTGAGCCAAAAGGCGACGTACCAGCAGCGTGGATATGCACAACCCAGAGTACATGAAGTTGTTTATGACGGAGAAGAACCTATAGGCGAGGGCTTCAATGTTGATGAAATAGCGGCCCGAAACAATCTGGCTTGTTGGAATTGCCGGCAAGCAGGGCATAGCTTTGTAGACTGTCCTACACCAATTGTTCGAATCTTTTGTTTTAGATGTGGACGGGATAATGTTGTTGCTCCTAAGTGTCCTCGGTGTCAGGGAAACCGATCCAGAGGCCCGTCTCAAACTGGGAAGACGCGGTCAACGGAGGTCCAGACCCAGTAGTCGAAAACCAGTCGCATAATGAGTTAAGTAATGTTAGCATTTTGAAAAGAGTTGATAAAAATCGAGTAGATCAGCAGGCAATTTCTAGAAAGTTGAAACCGTTGCATGTACGCGTAAAAGAATATAACGAAGCGAAGCGCAGAATTTTCGGGCATGTTTCGAAACGGATCATAAAGGCGCGCGAGAGATACCAAACTCGCAAACGGATCAGACATGAGATTTCGGCGACTCAACTATACGAGGGCCTTGACACAAGGTTATATACCAAATTAAAAATTAACGGCCACGAAATCGAGGGTCTGGTTGACAGTGGGGCAACTGTGACGTGTTTGGGCCGCAACTGCCTTGAGTTTGTTGAGAAGGCTGGATTGCCGATTCACGATTTCTCGGCAAATATCAGGACAGCTGACGGAACCGGGCACGCTATAGTGGGCCGAGTGCGCGCGAACGTTACGTTCGGTAAAGCAACGCAGAGCATAACGTTCTACTTAGTGCCTACTCTGAGTCGAGAGTTGTTCTTGGGGATCGATTTTATGAAGGTTTTCAAATTTTTTGCTCACCTAGAGAGTCTAACGACGAATAATGTAGGTCTCTGTGAAGAGGCAAATAATACCCCTGATATAGTGACTCATGCCTTGACAGCAGAACAGCGCCAAAAGTTAGATAGGGTCATATCAATGTTCCCCTGTTATACGAAGAAAGGTCTAGGCAAAACACATTTGGAAACACATTCTATAGATACTCGCGACGCAACTCCAGTCAAGGATAGGCATTATCCTGTCTCTCCGGCTGTGCAAAAGCTTATGTTCGCGGAGTTGGACAGAATGCTTAGCCTCGGTGTCATTGAGCTTAGCGAGAGTCCATGGAACCATCCGGTTACTCTGGTCCGAAAGGGCGAGAAAAACAGGCTGTGCTTGGACGCTCGTAAGCTCAATGCGCTGACGGTTAAGGATGCCTATCCGTTGCCGCATATTGAGGGTTTGCTCAGTCGGCTAGGAGACACGATTTTCATATCCAGTGTCGACTTAAAGGACGCTTTCTGGCAGATACCACTAGAACCGTCTAGTAGGGAGAAAACTGCATTCACGGTGCCGGGACGCCCGCTTTACCATTTTACGGTCATGCCCTTTGGATTGTGTAACGCAGCCCAAAGGTTATGCCGTTTAATGGATAAAGTGATTCCTGGAGTGCTTCGTGATAGAGTTTTTGTCTACTTAGACGATCTTTTGATAGTATCTCCAGATTTCGAGACACACCTGGAGTTGTTGGAGCAAGTATCTATCAATTTGGAAAAAGCAGGGCTGACCATTAATGTGGCTAAATCTAACTTTTGTTTCAAGGAGTTAAAATATCTTGGGTACATAATTGGAGGTGGCAAAATGAAACCTGATCCGGCGAAGGTGGAGTCCATAACTCGTTTTGTTTACCCCAAAACAGCAAAACAAGTGAGGAGCTTTATGGGGGCAACTGGTTGGTATAGAAAATTTATACCGGACTATGCCACTATAGCTGCTCCGATCTTTGAAACGTTGAAGAAGGGTAAACAATTCAAGTTTACGGAGGAAGCTAGAGTCGCGTTTGATCGCCTCAAGAACGCTCTGATAACGAGTCCAGTTCTTAATCACCCGGACTTCAGCAGACATTTCTATATCCAGTGCGATGCCTCAGATGTAGGAGTTGGGGCTGTGCTTTTTCAGAAAGATAATTCTGAAAATGAACACCCAATTGCCTACTTTTCGCATAAACTGACATCGGCACAAAGAAATTACTCAGTTACTGAGAGGGAATGTTTGGCTGTTGTCCTGGCGATTAAGAAATTTAGGCCCTATGTGGAACTTATGCCATTCTCTGTGATAACGGACCACAGTAGTCTGAAGTGGCTTATGTCACATAAAGACCTCAGTGGCCGGTTAGCTCGTTGGAGTCTGCATTTACAATCATATGATTTCACCATAGAGCATAGGCAGGGGAAACAAAATGTAGTACCCGATACCCTATCGCGGTATGAAATGGATGAAGTCTGTGTAAATGTAGAGGGACTGGTTGATCTTGACTCAAGCGCGTTTAAGTCTGGCGACTACTTAGAACTTGTTTCGACTATCGAAGCAAATTCTGAGCGGTTGCCTGATTTAAAAGTGCTTGACGGCTTAGCCTACAAGAGGGTACGACCTTATGATGGGGTGGTCGTTAATGAGGATTTCACCTGGAAACTATGGATTCCTCATGAACTAACCAAGTCCATCATAGAAAAGTCTCATAATTCTCCTCAAGCTTCACACGGAGGGGTAGGCAAAACATTGCGTAGAATAAAAGAATATTTTTATTGGCCGAACCTCAATGTCCAAGTCCGCGAATACGTACGTAGCTGTCAAACTTGCAAAGAGTCGAAACCGTCGAATGTCACTTTGCGACCGCCCATGGGAGCGGAAACGGTTACGCAACGTCCTTTTCAGCGCATTTTTATCGATTTTCTTGGCCCATATCCGCGATCTAAAAACGGGAATAATTACATTTTTATTGTACTAGACCATTTAACAAAATTCGTTTTACTGAAAGCGTTGCCAAAGGCCAGTGCCAAGAACGTGATTAAGTTTTTAATTTCCGAAGTTTTTCATAAATTCGGCACACCGGAAACAATTGTCTCAGACAATGGGAAACAATTTATAAGCAAAGAATTTGCCGATTTGATGAAAAGCTTTGGCATAAGACACGTACGTACGGCGATTCATGCGCCGCAGGCCAACGCTTCAGAACGGGTCAATCAATCGATTTTAGCAGCGGTGCGCACGCATTTGCAAGAAGATCAAGCGGAATGGGACAAGCATTTATCAGAAATTGAATTTTCACTAAGATCCTCGTTTCAGTCTTCGATTGGTGTCACGCCATATTTTGCTTTATTTGGCATAAATATGATTGGTCACGGTAGTGCCTATAGATTAGCGCGAAAACTTAAAAGCTTGGAAGACCCTGAAGTAGACATAGTCACCAAAGCTGAAAAACTATCTTTATTACGCCAGAAGATACGTGATACGTTACATAAAGCCTATTTGCGTAATGAAAAAACGTACAACACTCGTTGTCGTGAAATAAAGTTTGTACCGGGTCAAGAAGTTTTTCGACGAAACTTCCAGCAAAGCGATTTTAAGCATGGTTTTAACGCTAAGCTCGCAAGAAAGTTCGTGAAATGTCGAGTCGTAAAACCTGTCGGGAATTGTCTATACGAAGTAGAAGACATGAAGGGGAGATCGTTGGGGGTATTTCACGCCAAGGATCTAAAGCAGTAGCTATAGGTTCCTTGGTGGTTCTAGTCCCAACGATTTCAGTCGAGTAAACGCTTGTAAACGGTGTTTTGGTTTTTGTATTTTCTTTGAGACGAATTCTGTGTTTCGTTATTGGTTATATAAAATTTTTTTTCGCTATACAAGTTTTATAGTGTTAACAGAGCGGCTGCAAAATTTGTGTGAAGCAACAGTTTTATTCGCTAAGCCAAGTTGAGCTGCTTGCCGATGAGACATTGGATGCTTTCACGAGTAATTTAATGTTAAACTCAGCTATAGCCTACGTTTCTAGCTGACTACATTTGTAGCCGGTTACAGCCCCGAATGCAACTCCATATGCTCTAGGGGAACTATGCCATTAAGAAGCTGAAGTCGTTAGACATCTAGGGCTATAACACATTTCTTAGTCCGTTCTTACAGCGAGTTGAGTTTAAGTAAAATTAATTTAACATTGAAAGTTTGTGAAAAAAAACTGTCAAGGCTCGTGGCAGCACCTAAATGTCGCATAGGGGCAGCTTATAAAGGCTGAGCAAATGTTCTGGCACACGCAAGGGTAGATTAGTTAAAATGAAAATGTGTTGAAAGAGCATTTTCAGAAAGCTTATAGTTTTGAACTAAAACTAGGTGAAAGTACATTTTCGTTTTGATGGAAATGTTTGATAATTTGTGGCCGACTGTTAAGCGCAGATTAATTTTGAATGCTAGGGCAGAAAAAGAACGTGATTTTTTTCGGATGGTGGAATCCTGATTGGAATGTCTTATATAATAGAAAATTGTCTACTGCTAAGTGCATATGGGCGGGGGGGTTTGCGAATAAAAATATTGTAAACAACAGAAATTATCGGATAAACAGTATATAAAGTTTGTTTGCGAAAACAATTACTGCTTAAAAACCTATTTGCAAGTAGGACATAAAAAGTCGCCACTGTACTTCACATTTTCAAAGATTTCGTCTGTGGCATACATGAAAAATGTAAATGTTACTTGCAGAAACAAATTCTCAACATATTTAATGTTTATTCTCATTTGCTTTAATAGCAAGACAGAAACAAAACAACTAATTTTTTTATATATTTCTGCTAGTAGTTGAATAATTCAAAGGCTGTTGACTCTAACAATTATTTACATTTTAAACGTATGCCATACCAACAAATTGACGCATACACAGTGAGGTGTTTGCAAATAGTTTTGTTTTTATAAAGGTAATACATAAATATTTGCGAAATCAATTCTTCGGAATCTCTCGCGATAAGTAATGACATTCAAAAGATAAATTTCTATTAAAAAGGTGATAACTTAAAATTTGATAACTCACCCAAATGTTCGCTGGCTTTTGATTAGTTAAGCTGTTGCTTCTTCTTCGGTGGCAATAGTAGTAGATCTGAAATAAAAGAAAAAGTGTTAGACAAGGTCCAAAAGTTTTGATAAGGCGAGGTAAAGAAAAGTTTTTCAAAATACTTAAGGTAATTTTTTTTTGGGTTGCAGGGGGTACTATTTGCCAGGAACTGAAGGCACTAGCCTTCATTGCCCTGGTGGTTCTAGTCCCTGTAATTCCTAGGTAGTCCAACAGTTCTGATTCCATCATGGTAACTGGACGAAAAACGATACTCAGGCGTAAGATGTATAAAAACGGAAAACAAGTTTTATCTACACTTACCGGCTTGTTCGTTGTCCGACGGGGTTGGAAGTCTATAAACCATGCTGGTCGATGAAGCAACCTGTAAATGAATAAAACAAAATTTTTAGTAAAGTCATATTGTCGGACCTAGCGTCCTAGCGTTTAGGAGAAAAAGAAAGCGATTTTGTTGCTGACAGCGAAGGTAAATGGTTGGTAGAGCATAGTGTAGGAGAGTGTTGGGGGTCACTGTACGGAACTGTTTACTTTTTTTTTTTATTCACTTCGCGAGTGTTCGAACTTTAGCCGTTAGCTTTATTTTGGTGTTGTCTTCTTATTCGCTTAATGTTCTTCTCAACTGTCTGGTCCATGGGCTTCTGGTTGGAACGAAGGGATGTGTTTATTGTGAACTCTGTAAAATAAGATCAAATATATCAGATTTTGTTCTAGAAAATAAAAATTTTAACTTTACCATTGGTGCCGCTGCATTAGCAATTACATCTGCCGCCGTCGTTTCGATAGAGGCCGACTATGGGAATTAAAGAAACATATGCAGGCCCTTTACATACTTACCAAATATTTTAAACCACCGTTTTTTCCATCCATGTCACTACCACCCTGAAATAAAAGAAAGAACTTTATGTTAAATATGTTTTTACCATGATTCTAGCCGCTTTTATATGTTTTTTTGTTAATGATATACTCACCTGTTTAAGTGTTGGCACGTTGGTTAATTATTTCTCAGCTATTCAGCACTAGTGGGGATGCCAGACCATACAAATGGAATACGGTGAACTGAATGGGAAGCGGACAACCCAAACAACTAGCATCAACACAAACGGCGAGGTAGCCAGATCGCTAGGTTACAAAATCGCCAATATCTTGTTGATATCAAGGTGCATCTTTTTCCCTTCCATTCTAGAGCCGTAAAGAGACTCTGTAATGGCCGGGTTTGTCATGTGCACCCTGTGATGGTGAGAAGTAAATGAGTGCTGGCAACGCTGTTGGGGGTGTCAATTTTAGTGTCAAAGAGTAGGAAGTGAAAAGGTGAATGAAAGAAGGAAGAAGAAGAGCGTTAAGAAGAAAGGGGGTTTTTTGGAAAGGGAAAAAAAAAGATGGTGGGGTTTTTGCAATTTTGGCGGGAGTTTTTGACAGGTCGGGGGACTAAAATGGTGTTGGAGAATGAGTTTTTTTTTGGTTCGAGATTTGGGTGAGGATGGTTGTACGGCTGCCGACGGGTGAAAAGAAAAATTTTGGTTGTTGATTTGGAAATAAAAAGGAACGACTTACCTTTTTAAAAAACCATTAAATATTTTTAATAAAACAAAACTGTGTGGTGGTGTATAATTATATTATATATTTATTGAAATTTTTAAAGAAAAGGAAAAAACCAAGAATAAAAAGGAACAGAATTTTGAAAAAGCAATAAAACAAACTAACCACACGATCAACTTTTTACAAAAGAAATAAATGAAAACACACAAAAAGTAGTAACTAAACATTCAAAAGTGCACCTAAAATTCAAAAGAAAAAAAAACTAAATTTGAACTTAAACTAAACTTAACAAAATAAAGATTAACCCAAACTAAGCACAAACACTAAAAAACAGTCGAGCCACAACCATCCACAACAACAAAAAAATACTTACCGTCCCAGTACACACCGTTCCGAAGCAGGCAAAAAGCGGAAAGCCATCAGAGGTTGAAGAAGCGGTAGGCGTGTCGAAGTCAACAGGGGTCGGTACAGCACACTTTGGAGGATCCAGGTATTCGAGCCGAATTTGACCAGGACTAGAAGACGAACTGACCGGACTGTAGTTTTTAAGGTATTTATGTATGTATTTATTAGTTTTATGTATATACGTGTTAGTAATTAATTGAAATTTTATTAGTTTAATGGTTTTTAGTTGTGTTTTTTGTTACGGAATAAGAATAAGCTAGGGCATTGAATTTTGTAAGCACTAGGGCAAACACCGCAGTAATTAGTTTTTGAACTACGTTTCCATCAGTAGGGGGAGCGCTCGTTAACTGGTAGGGACAGATTTTAGTTCGATTGTAGGCCTAAAAAGAGAAAAAAAACTAGGTGTTTTCCTTAGACGCAGGACTTTGATGGTGTGATTTTTGTATATAGATAATAAGTTATTTTAACGTGGCAAATTTTAATTAAAGAATTATAATGTTTTTGGAAAAACTGCGTTGAATTCTTTGATATGGGATAGTTAGGGTATGATGGGAAGGTGAGACGGAGAGGGAGAGGTTAAGTAGAGGTAAGGAAGTTGATATGTTTAGGGATGGTTTATGAGAAAAACTACGGCATTAAACCATCGTTTGGAACGTCATCGGGAGGGCAGCCGTCGCTAAGAGCCACCTATTAGCGTGACTGTTGTGTGAGCTGATGCTGAGATGCTGGATAACAGGTAACTTCTTTTAAATTTTTGATAACATTAATATTTTTTTCAACTAGTCTCCATCTTTCACTTTCGGGCCTCATTTATTTTTTTTTGTTACTTTTTGAGCTGGCATGAATTTTTCCTTAATGGTAGCGAAACAGTAGCAGGTGCGTGGCAAGTACCACCCCAAGACGGCGAGCCCTAGCCGGGATAAACGCCAGCATGCCAGCGCCGCCACGCATCCGGCAACACACTGCACAACAAGATTGTGATAATTTGTACATCAATTTGCTGCTAACCATTATAAAATCACATTTATATTTGCAATCTTGGTATAAATTATTCGACTATTTGGTTTTCAGATAGTATAGATACATACATGGTGCAATTAACCAGGTGGCATCACTAGCGCAGGTGATAATTTTTTGTTTCATAAAATTGTGGGTGTCAAAAATTGTGGGTGAAAAATAAAAATATTTTAAACAGTTTGAAAAAGGGCAAAAAACACAATAAAAAAGTTTCCAAAAATATTTTAATTGCTTAAAATATGTTGAAAACAATTTATAAAAAAAAGTTATATTAATTTTCTTTGTTCGTTTTTTTTATATAAACGTTTCTTTCTTCATTTTCTTCTGTTTTGTAAACATGTTTTTGACAGCGTCCGGAATTTTTACACAAACAAAATATTATATATGTAGTACAACAACTCTTATGCTGTCACCTAATAATTGCACCATGGATACATATGTATAAAAATACATACATACTATTTAGAAATAAAGATTTCATGATCAAATATGTGTTAATATACATATACCGGCGTTGTCAACTTTGAAACTTCAAATCGCACCAAAATAGAAGGAAAAACGCATCAACAATTTTTTCCTATTAATATTTTAAGTATGTTGGCATTACTGCCAGAAATACATCCGTGTATTATTACTTTTATATGCAACATTGTAAATCAGAAATTCACGGCAGAGATTTTAAATTTAACGACTATCATTCATTCAACAACACCCGCCGAAACAACATCAAAGTAAACGCGGCGTGACGGTTGCATTTTAACTGAAGATTTTCAATAAAATAACTTGTTTTTACCTTACTATATTTGTCTTTTATTTGTTGCCTGGACATTAATAAATTTTACAACCAGCCTTTTTATTTGCCACATTTGTTTTACTTTGTCTGCTGCGAGTGTTGATACGCGATATTTAAGTCGTCAGATAGGATTTGAGTAGTTCCACGGTTTTCAAGTCGTTAATAATGAATAGAAGGCCGAAGACTAGGTCGCAGTCCAGTGAAGAACCACAGCAAGTACAGGACAATTCATCCGATAATGAAAGCCTGGATGCCACAATGATTGATACGGGTGGCGTGAACAATTGTAGTGAAGGCAATATGAATACATCAGTTTCACCTAATACACTCACACAATCACCACAACAGTTCACTATGTCGGAGGTCCTGTCAACAATGAATTCCTTAAAGGCTGCCATAGACGAACTAAGAGAAGAGGCATTCCGTAATAATAATGCCATTAAAGGGCTTAGTGCGAGAATGGTAGAAGGAACGCCACATACTACAAGAGATGAAAACTCAACATATATTGCAACGTATACTCGAGAAGAATTGCCACCTTTGACAAGAAGAAACATGCAACAAGTGCCGCCAATATCCAATAGGGTGCAAGTCAATCGAACTTTATGTTATTCACAACAGTCACAGCCATTGCCAAGCCGGGTTGAATTTGCACCAGAATACAATCGCACACAGTTGCCGCCGCCGTCAGGTAATATAATGCAGCCGTCTACAAATAGTTTATACCAAATGCCGCCAGTGTATAACAACGAGCAGCCGCCGTCGGGTCACATACACCATCCATCAGTGAATAATTTACAACAAAATCTGTTGCAGTCAACAAATACAGGAAGTAATGAACAACATATAATGCCGCCAGCTAAATCATCAAATTATTATTCGTCCGTACCACCAGCTACAAGCCAATATAGTGAATTTGTAACCAAATTATACCATTTGCCAACATTTGATGGTAAGCCAGAAGATTGGCCATTATTTTTTGCCACTTATGAGGATACTAATCTGGAATTCGGCTATACAAACCGTCAAAACTTAATACGTCTACAGAAGTCTTTGCAGGGTGCTGCCAAAGATACTGTAAAGTCAATGCTCATACATCCGGAGAACGTGCCTTTGATAATGGATGAGCTTAAATTTAATTTTGGTCGCCCTGAATTATTAATTAAATCGCAATTGGAGAAAATCAAAACGTATCCACCTATAACTGAGGGCCGTCTGGATAACATTTTGGGTTTTGCCACATGCACAAAAAATATAGTTGCTTTTTTTAAATCTTCTAAGTGTGATAATCATTTAATGAATCCGACTCTGCTAGAACAGTTGGTTTTAAAATTGCCATTGTCGAAACAGTATGAATGGGCGAGATTTTCTAATTCGGTGACACCGTTTGCGAACGTTGAGGATTTTTCTAAATGGGTTGGCGAGGTGGCTCGTTATTGCAGTTTAATGCCACGATCAGTGGAAGTTCGTGGACCACCAGTGTTAGTAAAGTCTCGTGGAGTTCTTCATAGCAAAGAAGAGTTAGGTCGTAAGGAATGCTATCAGTGCAAAGGGAATCATGAGCTTACTGAGTGCGGAAAATTTAAGGAACTGAGCATAAATGATAGATGGGAGCTGGTAAAACGACTACGAGTGTGTTTTGCCTGCCTACGAAAAGGTCACAACTTAACGCAGTGCAGAAAAAGAAGTAAATGTAACATTCTAGGTTGTACTCGTCTTCACCATCCTGTGTTGCACCAGAACGTGGCGGAGTTGGCCTCCGCAGACAATTCACAAGAATCGGCGCATGTTTTGCAATGTCACCAAAATGAGAATGTAACGCAGTTGTTCAAAGTTTTGCCAGTAACCTTATATGGACCAAATGGAGCGATCACAGTTTGCGCGTTGCTGGATGAAGGGTCTTCCGTATCGCTGCTTGAAGACAGTATTGCCAAACGGTTGGGGTTAAAGGGTCAGAAATCTTCTATTACATTGCAGTGGTATGATAACATGCGCAAAACCGAATCGTCGCTGAAAGTGAAGGTGGAAATATCACCTAAAGACCAAAGCAGCAAAAAGTTCATCATTAATAATTTACAGACAGTGAAAAAACTCAATTTGCCCGTTCAAAGCTTTAATAAAGCAGACTTTAAATATTTGAAACATTTGCCCATACAGACATACGTGAATGAAAAACCTTCAATTCTTATTGGTTTGGACAACTGTTTGCTTACTTTAGCTGAGCAAGTAGTTGAAGCGGGGCCTGATTTGCCTGTAGCGTCTGCAACAAAACTCGGCTGGGTTGCGAATGGGCCTGTTCTGAAAGGCCAGAAAAGTATTGCCCGAATTTGCCACATAAACGGATCAGATTCGTGGAAGGAAGTTCATCAATTAGTTCAGGAGTATTTTTCGGTTGAGAATTTTGGCGTGAAGGCGACTAACATGGTGTTAGAATCTGATGATAACAAGCGTGCTAAATATATTTTACAGAGTTCTACAAAAAAGGTTGGTGACAAGTATGAAACAGGCTTATTGTGGAGAAACGATGATACGGAGTTGCCAGATAGCTTTGAGATGGCAAAGCATCGTTTGCTCAAAGTCGAGAATAGAATGAAGCGAGATCCTGTCTATGCTGCCAACTATAGAAACGAAATAAATAAATATATTGCCAAGGGGTATGCAAAAATGTTGTCTCAAGATGAGATGCAGTTACGATTTGATAATAAACGAGTCTGGTACTTGCCACATTTTGGAGTACGAAATCCCCATAAACCGGAAAAGCTGAGAATAGTTTTCGACGCAGCTGCGACAGCGTCGAACGTATCGCTGAAATTGGCTGCAAAGCCAATTCAGACTATTTTATGTCAGTTTCGTCAGGGAAAAATAGCGGTGGCAGGCGATATTGAGGAAATGTTTTCGCAAGTATCCATCATAGCCGCTGATCAACATTCACAACGCTTTTTATGGCGTAATGGTGAGACAACACATGAAATACGAGTGTTTTTAATGCAGTCAATGGTATTTGGTGCAGCATGCTCACCTTGTTGTGCAGAGCATGTTAAGAATTTTAACGCTAGTAGGTATGCGTCAGTCATGCCTCGAGGAGCCAATGCCGTTATTGATAACACCTATGTTGATGACCTCGTCATAAACTTTAATTGTGTTGAAGATGTACTTGAGATTGTTCAGGAAGCTATAAATATAAATGCTGAGGCAGGATTTAAGTTGCGTGGGTTTTCATCCAACCCGCCGGAGGTCGAGGCCAAATTAAATGGGAAAAATGAAGGAGGGCCAACAAATTTGAACATGGAAGGAGTTAATCAAACAAATAAAATCCTCGGTTTATACTGGAACAAAAACACAGATTGCTTTGAGTTTCACGTGAAGTTTCATAAAATTTGCCTTGATGTTTTGGAAGGCAGGCGTCCACCCACTAAAAGAGAAGTTTTGGGAATGGTGATGGCAGTTTTTGATCCATTCGGGTTTCTGGCAAATTTCACGATATTTTCAAAGTTACTTGTACAGAAGACGTGGAAATTGTGCTTACAATGGGACGAATCGCTTCCAAACCAATTACAGACAGAATGGAAAGCCTGGTGGAAAGAATTGGAAAAATAAAAGCAGTTTTCACTGGTCCGTTGTTACTCACCATTGCTCAACGCTGCTGATGATATTCAACTACACATATTTGTGGATGCCAGCTCTAGCGCCTATGCGGCTGTTGCGTATTTGCGTATACAATATGCGGCCGATGTACATGTGTCTTTTGTAGTTTCTAAATCTAAGTGCGCACCCCCAAGGGGCATGACTATTCCTCGACTTGAATTGCAGTCCGCAGTACTTGGTTCCCGCCTAAAGACATTTGTAGAAGAGAGTCATAGTTTTAAAGTGAACCGCACAATATTTTGGTCTGATTCAACAACGGTAATTTCGTGGATTCGATCAACTGAGAGGGAATATAAGCAGTTTGTTGCATGCCGAATAGCGGAAATTTTGACAACAACAGACGCTGAACAATGGAGATGGCTGCCAACCGGGTTGAATGTTGCCGATGAAGCCACTAGGGCCAAATTGCCAGTGTGTTTCGCTTTCGACTCAAGATGGTTGAGTGGTCCACAATTTTTGAGACATGATGAATCATTTTGGCCAGTTGATACTTTCTGCTCAGAGGTCAGCCAAGGTCGTGAAGAGGAAAAGTTGAATACAGTATTGCTGTGTAGCCCTATTAAAGAGCAGTTGATTGATTTTGGACGATTTTCAAAATTCCTGAGATTGAAACGTATGCTGCCTGGATATTTCGCTTCATAAACACAAAACTTCGAAAGTGTCAGCCAAGGTCCACTGAACTTACAGCCTTGGAGTTAGAGAGTGGTGAAAAATTAATTTGTCGTTTGGTTCAGATGGAGATGTTTACTGTTGAAAGGGAGTGTCTATTAAAGGGTGCAAGCTAGCAAAAGATTCCAGTATTTATCAACTGACACCATATATTGATGATGAAATGTTACTTCGAGTCAATGGAAGAATTGACAACGCTTATTTTTTACCAGAAACGGCTCGTAATTCTATCATTATGCCAAATAAACACCGGGTTACTTCACTAATAATTGCTTATTACCACCAAAGAGGACATCATCAGAACGATCATATTGTTATCAATGAGGTAAGGCAGAAGTTTTGGGTGCCATATATTCGCTCCCTTCTTAAAACTGTAAAAAGATCCTTCACAGTTTGCGTTCGCGAGACTGCTAAGCCAACACAGCCGCTGATGGGGCAATTGCCAGTTGATCGTATGTCGCCTTATGTTCGCCCTTTCAGTTATGTCGGACTGGATTACTGTGGTCCATTCAATGTCTCAGTGGGGCGAAGACGAGAGAAAAGGTGGATCGCTTTATTTACATGTTTAACTACGAGGGCATTGCATTTGGAAATTTCTGTAGACCTGTCCACAGACGCATTTTTAATTTGTTTGCGAAATTTTGTCAACAGGAGAGGTGTACCTGTCCGCATCAGAAGCGACAATGGCACAAATTTTGTGGGCACGCAGAAAGAAATGAAAGCAAATAATAATTTTTTTGATTTTGATGCAATACAGCAAGAACTGTCTAAACGCAATATTGATTGGGTGTTTAATTGTCCGTCTAACCCGCACGTAGGTGGCTGCTGGGAACGATTGGTTCGATGTGTAAAGCAATTATTGTTCCGAATTTTTAAAGAAGAAGCACCGCGCTTAGAAACCTTCCGAAGTGCTGTAATAGAAGCCGAGTGTATTGTAAATAACCGTCCATTAACCGAACTACCATTGGATGCCGCCTCCAACATGCCTTTAACACCAAACCATTTTTTATTAGGAGCCTTGAATTCCACCCAAACGCCTGGCGACGGGGAAGAAAATATCTGTTTGCGAAAGCAATGGCGAATTGCACAGAATTTGAAGGACAGATTGTGGAAAAGGTGGATAATGGAATATCTGCCACAACTATTGCAACGGCCTAAGTGGAGGGAAAAATCTGAAACGTTGAAGATTGACGATGTGGTGCTTATATTGGAATCCAACCAGCCTAGAAGTCAATGGAGAATGGGAAGAATACCTAAAGTGTTTAAGGGAAAAGATGGACAAACACGTTCTGCTGAAGTCAAAACCTTAAATGGTTATATCCGTCGACCCGCTGTAAAATTGGCCACTATAAGGTTAAACGAATCCTGCTAGATGGAAAGGATTCATGGTGCGGGGAATGTTGGCATTACTGCCAGAAATACATCCGTGTATTATTACTTTTATATGCAACATTGTAAATCAGAAACTCACGGCAGAGATTTTAAATTTAACGACTATCATTCATTCAACAACACCTGCAGAAACAACATCAAAGTAAACGCGTCACGCCGTACAGGTTGCATTTTAACTGAAGATTTTCAATAAAATAACTTGTTTTTACCTTACTATATTTGTCTTTTATTTGTTGCCTGGACATTAATAAATTTTGCAACCAGCCTTTTTATTTGCCACAAAGTACTTCACAAAATTGGTAAAAATAAAAAATGTTTTATAAATACTCCAAATAAATAAAACTTCAGAATTCCGCCGTTTAAAGAACACAAACGAGCGACACGTATAGAAAATTATTATGGAAAATAATAAAGCAATATTGGTTTTTGTACAAATTTTCTGGGCTGTTCTGTGCTCTGTGGGTGGTTAAAGCAGCAGTAGTGCGATTCTATCACTTATATAACGATAATCGAATCATTCAAATATTTATAACGATATTTTATCGAATTTGCTATTCTGTAACATTTTCTTAACGATATTCGTAGTCGATCAAAATCAGCTGTTAATTTTACTGCTGATTGTCGATTTCTTAAAGACAAAAATTTTCTTGCTGTTTATTCAATCGTTAAAGTGTATTTTTTTAATTGTGCATCCATGAAATAAAGTGCTTACAATCTGATTTTTAAGACATAAAAATATTTATTATACATTAAATACATAAAATATTTATTAAATACATTTTCAAAAACAAAAATTTCAGTATAATTTTTTAACCGGTAAAGCGTGTTTTGTGTTAAAATAGCTATTGAACGTTTGGCATTCGCATTTGCAAGGGATGAAACAAGTTTGAACGCTAGGGATAATCAGTGTGTTTATCGGGAGTTGGACAACTCCTTTGAGTGGACAGTTAATGAATTTAAAAAGTTATATTGATTATCACCAGTCTTAGTTGTGGTCATTCTGAACATATTGATATTAGTACATAAGTAAGTATAAACAAATAAATGAAACATATGGACACATATTTTATTTTACTTACCTTATTACAAATTAAATAATATTTATTGTCACTTAAAAACTAAAATCACAACAAATAAATTCAATATGTGTACATATTGTTATGTAAAAATTTATTGTTTTTTCTTTTCTTCTTTGTGGTTTTCGCTTTTTTCTCGCAGAGATGCCACGTGATGTTTATATGAATGAACAAAAAAATACAGCTCAAACGTTAATGCAAGCGAAATTTGATGCCAAAAGTTGCGATTATCGAATCGTTAAAAGTTAGAGAATCGCACTACATATCATGATACGTCATGACCCGAGTTCAAATCCCAGTGGATGCTGATGAGTAGTGTAGCGACTACGAAACAGCTAGTAGTTTTCCTCCAGCTAAAGATTTGATTATTATTTTTCTTTACTTCTTCAATCAAAATACATACCTACAAACCAAAAATTTAATTTAATTAAAATATTATTTTCGTTGTTAAAAAAAAGTACAGGTTCGATTGCCGAGTGTGGAACAAATAATTGAGAAAACAAATCAAGTAGCCACTTGATTGGGTATGTTATATAATCTAGTTAACAGACGCAAGCTCTAACGAGTAGAACATACATACATACATACATACATACATACATACATACATACATACATACATACATACATACATACATACATACATACATACATCCAATAAACCATCCTGCTTGCTCTGCAAGAAGGGAGCAGACACCGTTAGTGACCATGTCACCGGAGGTGCAGTTTGCCCGTTTTATAAAAGAGCTCTACAGAAACTTAGGGAGTAGAGTAGAACCTAAGTCACCAAAATGCGTATATTACAGTTAAATCTCAAAAATTGCCAGGCAGCCCAGGAGCTTCTTAAGCAAAGCGTTCGAGATATAAGTGTAGATGTCGCTATTCTAAGTGAGCCATATCGGACCATGGCATCTGTAAACTGGGTTTCCGATAACACGGGTACATCGGCAATATGGAACACCAGCACGCTAACCATACGCGATAGAATAACAACGCAATGCGGATATGCTCGAGCGGTTATATCTGGCATCACTATTTACAGCTGTTATATACCCCCTAGGTATTCTATAGAAGACTTTCGGGTAATAGTTGACAGTATTGTAACGGATGCAGTTGGAAGAACCCCCGTAATAATAGCAGGTGATTTCAATGCGTGGGCTGTTGAATGGGGCTGTCCCTCAGCAAACGCAAGAGGAAGAATACTCTTGGAAGCCTTTTCTGTACTGGGTGTTGTACTCATCAATAATGGAGTTGAACACACCTTCAGAAGGGGTGATGCTGGCTCAGTAATTGACATTACATTCGTCAGTGCCAGTATCGCAACCCAAGTGAACTGGAGAATATCTGACATCTATACACATAGCGATCATAGCGCTATAATAATAGATGTGCAAGACGCACAGCCCCGTGCTATTGTACAAGCACGTGTCTTGACAGGATGGAAGGTAAATACCTTTGATAAGGATAGCTTCGCAGCCTGCATGGAGAACATGGAAATGGCTGGTTCAGCAGAAGACATGGCAGTGCAATTAGTGCGCAATATCACTAGTGCCTGCAATGTAGCTATGATAAGGCGAAAAAGATCGCCAAATAAGCCTCCAGTGTATTGGTGGAATGATGAAATTGCTAGCTTGCGTTCAGAGTGTATTAGCGCCCGAAGGCGGTATACACGAACGAGGGGTCGGTTAGAGAATAACGTGCAGCACCAGTTGTATAGGGATAAAAGAAAGGCATTGAAGATTGCAATTCGTAGGAGCAAGCGTAGGTGTTTCCTGGATGCTTGTGATGAAATAGATAGTAATCCTTGGGGCTTAGCATATAAGCTAGTAACCAGGAAACTTAAATGTCTTGGCCCATCACCGCCAAGAGAAGAGAATATCCTCAACGGAATTGTAGACCATCTTTTTCCTCAACAGGAAGCTCCGACATGGCAACACAGCTATCCAGCTGAATTATTCCACATTCCTCCGGTTACGGTCGTCGAGATAGAAGGTGCTGTCTCAAAATTCAAAGACAAGAAGGCACCAGGCTTAGATTGCATCCCAAATATGGTACTGAAGGAGGCTGTTAAGCTCCATCCTGATTATTTCTTGAAAGTAATAAGCGCATGCTTGATTCAGGGAACTTTTCCAACAATCTGGAAGAGGCAGAAATTGGTGTTGTTACCTAAGGATAACAAGCCGCTAGACGACCCTTCCTCCTATCGTCCACTCTGTATGATAGATACAAGTGGAAAACTTCTGGAGAGTATAATCTGCAGAAGATTGGAAGATTGCGTACAAGCTAACCTAGGTTTATCAGATAACCAATTTGGCTTCAGGAAATCAAAGTCAGCGGTGGACGCTATCAAAGTTGTAGTAGAAACCGCTGCTCAAGCTATCCAAGGGAAGAGGTGGAGGAATGGAACAAAAGGGTATTGTGTGGTTATAACCCTAGATGTAAAAAACGCCTTCAATACGGCAAACTGGGAGCATATAGTTAATGCTTTGGTCCGTATAGACATCCCAGGGTATCTACTAGCAATTGTACGGGACTATTTCCGGGATAGAGAGCTAGTTTATGATACCGATAAAGGTACTAAGAGGCGCAAGATCATTGGTGGGGTGCCTCAAGGTTCAGTTCTTGGCCCACTATTGTGGAACGTCATGTACGACGGAGTATTAAGATTGGATCTACCGGAAAAGGTGAAGATAGTTGGATTCGCAGACGACATAGCGTTAGTGTGTGAAGGGAAAGAGTTACTAGAGGTGGAAACCATTGCAAACGCCAGTATTCAGATCGTAAGATCTTGGCTAAGATCAATGGGCCTAACTCTAGCTGACCATAAAACGGAAGCGGTTCTGATTAGTAGTAGGAAAGTTAGGGAAACTGTCAGGCTAAATATTGGCACGTGTAGCATAGAATCTAAGGAATGTTTAAAATACCTTGGGGTCATGATTGACACTCGTCTGTCTTTTCAAGAGCACTTGAAGTACATAGGCAGTAAAGCATCAAAAACATGCACAGCGCTATGCCGGATCATGCCGAATACAAGAGGTCCAAAATATCTGCAGAGGAAATTACTCTCTAGTGTAGTAAGAAGCATTATCTTATATGCATCGCCAATATGGTCAGGCTCACTTAGATATCCTACTTATGTGAACCTGATATCTCCTGTGTATAGGCTGATCGCCTTGCGTGTATGTAGCGCATTCCGAACTGTATCGGACCTGGCCGCTTTTGTCATTGCCGGCATGATACCGATCGAGCTAGAGGCCGCTTCGGACATCTCGGTTGGGTTGAGAGAATCGTGTCTGCGAAAATGGCAAGAAAGATGGGCGACAGCTGACAAGGGAGGATGGACCTACTTACTGATACCAGACATCAGAGCATGGCTATCAAGAAAGCATGGCGATTTGAACTACTATATTACACAGTTTCTAACTGGGCATGGTTGTTTTAGGTCGTACTTGTACCGTTTTGGACATGACAGTACTCCGTTCTGTCCGAGTTGTGATGGTAATGTCTTGGAAGATGCTGAGCATGTGTTCTTCATCTGTCCACGGTTTAATAGTGATAGGGAATATTTAGAAACAGTCCTAGGACGTAGCATCATTCCGAGCAGTATCGTTCCAATCATGTTGGAATCTTTGTGCAACTGGACGTACGTCTGTAGTTTTGTAAAATTGGTTTTTTTGGAACTTCGTAGGTTAGAACAGATTCGCAGCAGAATCAATGTAGTTTAGTTTAGATGTAGGGTGTATCACCTTTCCCACCCCGAGACGTAAAGCCTTGCGGCAGTCCCTCGGGGAGCATCTGGGTCAGGGCGAAGGGGTGTTTTTTAGCGAGTTAAAGTCTCGCACTACTGGCAACCACCATCACTGCCAGTGCCTTTCGATGGTTTTTCACCCCGCGAATAAAAAAAAAAAACATACATACATACATACATACATGGTGGCGTGGGTTAGCGATCCTTGTCCCTGCTCAAACCAAGTTGTCACACGGCTTTCTCGTGGCGCTACTGAATAGTTCTCAAAAGTTGAGAATGAACTAACTGTGTGACAGCGATAATGGATTGGATGACGACCTGACGCAGACGATTATGGGCTGGGAGCTGACGTATTCCGTGACCTGATTAAGCACGAGAGACATCGTGCTGAAATGGCTCACGGGCTAATGCGGAAGCTACCTCCGTCCCGGTAAAACCCTGGCAGGGGCTTAAAGTATGATCAAAGTTTGTAGCCAATAGTTTTTGGCTGTGCAGGGTTAGTTGAGATGACTCCTAATCAGCTCCCGACCTGGCTCTGTACACAAGTCTCATAAGGCCTTGTGTCAGCCCTCGCGAGGAACTCACTGCTTGCATAGCCACCCTCGGGGTCACTACAAGGGTAACTGCACATTCACTCAACAAAAAGTGAACTAAATTTTAATAAAATTAACTTAACCCGGAAAATGCGGGAATGTTTTGGACAAAGAAAAAACTTTTTATTGAGTGTGCGGCAAACGGAGACTACAACTTTAAGCGGGGACCCAACTGAAAAAATGAATAAAAATAATAATAATAATAATGAGAGTATAAATGAGTTGAGCATGGGTGAAATTGTAAACCCTTTTGCTAAGAAATCGGTGATAACCAGATCACCTCCTACAGCGGTGAGTAGGACCGTTCCGGTGCCAGGCACCGTTGAAAATAGTGAAAATGGACAAAATAACGTCCAGAGGCTAGGAGAGAAGATCTCAAAGCTCGTAGCTTTCCTAAAGGCACGTTCAAACGTGCATAAAGAAATAGTGATAATGTCACGTGAGATACAGGCATTGTACATGCAGGTCTCAGATGAATTGAGTAGTGGAAGTGCTAGTAGTACAAAGAAAGCACATACTAGTACGCATACTCAAACAGACGAACCACCAAGGCTCAATCCTTTGATGGGCGGAACTCCAAAGCGTAGAAGGGAGGACTTAAGCCCAAAAGGTAACAGAGCTAAAAAGAATAGGGGAACAACCCCTAATAAAGTAGTCAGGGTAGGTGGACACACTATACCCAAGGCTATAAACTTAAACTTGGCTGGCAAACCGGATCTAAGTGCTAAAGATCCTGGCTGGGTTAAGGTTGGCCCAAGGGCTAAAACAAAGAAAGCGTCCGTTAAACCAGATGCTATAGTGATTAAAACTTGTGGAGATACTTCCTATGCGGATATTCTCAGACAGGTGAAGAGGGACCCTAAGCTAAACAACCTGGGTCAAAATGTGAAGAGCATTAGGAAGACAGGGAAGGGTGAACTGTTGTTTGAGCTGAATAGACCCGCGCACCAGAATACGGGTGAATTTAGGTCGGCTATAGAAGAGGTGCTAGGTGATGCTGCTAAGGTTAGATCACTATCTCATGAGGTCAGGCTTGAGATTAGGGATATAGACGAAGTAACCTCTAAGGAGGATATTTATGAAGCTCTCGTCAAAATATCTGACGAATTTAAAGCTTTGCACCCTACGGCAGCTAAGTCGCTAAGGAGAGCATACGGTGGGACACAGACCGCCACAATTGGCGTGAGTGCACTGATAGCTCGCCGCCTTATAGAGATGGCAAAGATACGTATTGGCTGGGTGGTTTGCCGAATACGTGAAAAGGTAGCACCAAAAAGATGCTTTAAATGTCTGGATTATGGACACGTAGCAGGGAACTGTAAGGGGCAAGACCTTTCAGGGAATTGCCTACGGTGTGGCAAAACGGGCCACAAAATTGGAACCTGTTCCAATAAACCATCCTGCTTGCTCTGCAAGAAGGGAGCAGACACCGCTAGTGACCATGTCACCGGAGGTGTAGTTTGCCCGTTTTATAAAAGAGCTCTACGGAAACTTAGGGAGTAGAGTAGAACCTAAGTCACCAAAATGCGTATATTACAGTTAAATCTCAACCATTGCCAGGCAGCCCAGGAGCTTCTTAAGCAAAGCGTTCGAGATATAAGTGTAGATGTCGCTATTCTAAGTGAGCCATATCGGACCATGGCATCTGTAAACTGGGTTTCCGATAACACGGGTACATCGGCAATATGGAACACCAGCACGCTAACCATACGCGATAGAATAACAACGCAATGTGGATATGCTCGAGCGGTTATATCTGGCACCACTATTTACAGCTGTTATATACCCCCTAGGTATTCTATAGAAGACTTTCGGGTAATAGTTGACAGTATTGTAACGGATGCAGTTAGAAGAACCCCCGTAATAATAGCAGGTGATTTCAATGCGTGGGCTGTTGATTGGGGCTGTCCCTCAGCAAACGCAAGAGGAAGAATACTCTTGGAAGCCTTTTCTGTACTGGGTGTTGTACTCATCAATAATGGAGTTGAACACACCTTCAGAAGGGGTGATGCTGGCTCAGTAATTGACATTACATTCGTCAGTGCCAGTATCGCAACCCAAGTGAACTGGAGAATATCTGACATCTATACACATAGCGATCATAGCGCTATAATAATAGATGTGCAAGACGCACAGCCCCGTGCTATTGTACAAGCACGTGTCTTGACAGGATGGAAGGTAAATAACTTTGATAAGGATAGCTTCGCAGCCTGCATGGAGAACATGGAAATGGCTGGTTCAGCAGAAGACATGGCAGTGCAATTAGTGCGCAATATCACTAGTGCCTGCAATGTAGCTATGATAAGGCGAAAAAGATCGCCAAATAAGCCTCCAGTGTATTGGTGGAATGATGAAATTGCTAGCTTGCGTTCAGAGTGTATTAGCGCCCGAAGGTGGCACGTGTAGCATAGAATCTAAGGAATGTTTAAAATACCTTGGGGTCATGATTGACACTCGTCTGTCTTTTCAAGAGCACTTGAAGTACGTAGGCAGTAAAGCATCAAAAACATGCACAGCGCTATGCCGGATCATGCCGAATACAAGAGGTCCAAAATATCTGCAGAGGAAATTACTCTCTAGTGTAGTAAGAAGCATTATCTTATATGCATCGCCTATATGGTCAGGCTCACTTAGATATTCTACTTATGTGAACCTGATATCTCCTGTGTATAGGCTGATCGCCTTGCGTGTATGTAGCGCATTCCGAACTGTATCGGACCTGGCCGCTTTTGTCATTGCCGGCATGATACCGATCGAGCTAGAGGCCGCTTCGGACATCACGGTTGGGTTGAGAGAATCGTGTCTGCGAAAATGGCAAGAAAGATGGGCGACAGCTGACAAGGGAAGATGGACCTACTTACTGATACCAGACATCAGAGCATGGCTATCAAGAAAGCATGGCGATTTGAACTACTATATTACACAGTTTCTAACTGGGCATGGTTGTTTTAGGTCGTACTTGTACCGTTTTGGACATGACAGTACTCCGTTCTGTCCGAGTTGTGATGGTAATGTCTTGGAAGATGCTGAGCATGTGTTCTTCATCTGTCCACGGTTTAATAGTGATAGGGAATATTTAGAAACAGTCCTAGGACGTAGTATCAGTCCGAGCAGTATCGTTCCAATCATGTTGGAATCTTTATGCAACTGGACGTACGTCTGTAATTTTGTAAAATTGGTTTTGTTGGAACTTCGTAGGTTAGAACAGATTCGCAGCAGAATCAATGTAGTTTAGTTTAGATGTAGGGTGTATCACCTTTCCCACCCCGAGACGTAAAGCCTTGCGGCAGTCCCTCGGGGAGCATCTGGGTCAGGGCGAAGGGGTGTTTTTTAGCAAGTTAAAGTCTCGCACTACTGGCAACCACCATCACTGCCAGTGCCTTTCGATGGTTTTTCACCCCGCGAATAAAAAAAAAAAATAAAAAAAAACGAAACATACATACATACATACATACATACATACATACATACATACATACATACATGGTGGCGTGGGTGCGAGCGTTCAAGGTAAAGCGCTGGCTTCCCATCGGGTGTAGCCAGTTAGCGATCCTTGTCCTTGCTCAAACCAAGTTGTCACACGGCCTTCTCGTGGCGCTACTGAATAGTTCTCAACAAAAGTTGAGAATGAACTAACTGTGTGACAGCGATAATGGATTGGATGACGACCTGACGCAGACGATTATGGGCTGGGAGCTGACGTATTCCGTGACCTGATTAAGCACGAGTGACATCGTGCTGAAATGGCTCACGGGCTAATGCGGAAGCTACCTCCGTCCCGGTAAAACCCTGGCAGGGGCTTAAAGTATGATCAAAGTTTGTAGCCAATAGTTTTTGGCTGTGCAGGGTTAGTTGAGATGACTCCTAATCAGCTCCCGACCTGGCTCTGTACACAAGTCTCATAAGGCCTTGTGTCAACCCTCGCGAGGAACTCACTGCTTGCATAGCCACCCTCGGGGTCACTACAAGGGTAACTGCACATTCACTCAACAAAAAGTGAACTAAATTTTAATAAAATTAACTTAACCCGGAAAATGCGGGAATGTTTTGGACAAAGAAAAAACTTTTTATTGAGTGTGCGGCAAACGGAGACTACAGCTTTAAGCGGGGACCCAATTGAAAAAATGAATAAAAATAATAATAATAATAATAATGAGAGTATAAATGAGTTGAGCATGGGTGAAATTGTAAACCCTTTTGCTAAGAAATCGGTGATAACCAGATCACCTCCTACAGCGGTGAGTAGGACCGTTCCGGTGCCAGGCACCGTTGAAAATAGTGAAAATGGACAAAATAACGTCCAGAGGCTAGGAGAGAAGATCTCAAAGCTCGTAGCTTTCCTAAAGGCACGTTCAAACGTGCATAAGGAAATAGTGACAATGTCACGTGAGATACAGGCATTGTACATGCAGGTCTCAGATGAATTGAGTAGTGGAAGTGCTAGTAGTACAAAGAAAGCACATACTAGTACGCATACTCAAACAGACGAACCACCAAGGCTCAATCCTGTGATGGGCGGAACTCCAAAGCGTAGAAGGGAGGACTTAAGCCCAAAAGGTAACAGAGCTAAAAAGAATAGGGGAACAACCCCTAATAAAGTAGTCAGGGTAGGTGGACACACTATACCCAAGGCTATAAACTTAAACTTGGCTGGCAAACCGGATCTAAGTGCTAAAGATCCTGGCTGGGTTAAGGTTGGCCCAAGGGCTAAAACAAAGAAAGCGTCCGTTAAACCAGATGCTATAGTGATTAAAACCTGTGGAGATACTTCCTATGCGGATATTCTCAGACAGGTGAAGAGGGACCCTAAGCTAAACAACCTGGGTCAAAATGTGAAGAGCATTAGGAAGACAGGGAAGGGTGAACTGTTGTTTGAGCTGAATAGACCCGCGCACCAGAATACGGGCGAATTTAGGTCGGCTATAGAAGAGGTGCTAGGTGATGCTGCTAAGGTTAGATCACTTTCTCATGAGGTCAGGCTTGAGATTAGGGATATAGACGAAGTAACCTCTAAGGAGGATATTTATGAAGCTCTCGTCAAAATATCTGACGAATTTAAAGCTTTGCACCCTACGGCAGTTAAGTCGCTAAGGAGAGCATACGGTGGGACACAGACCGCCACAATTGGCGTGAGTGCACTGATAGCTCGCCGCCTTATAGAGATGGCAAAGATACGTATTGGCTGGGTGGTTTGCCGAATACGCGAAAAGGTAGCACCAAAAAGATGCTTTAAATGTCTGGATTATGGACACGTAGCAGGGAACTGTAAGGGGCAAGACCTTTCAGGGAATTGCCTACGGTGTGGCAAAACGGGCCACAAAATTGGAACCTGTTCCAATAAACCATCCTGCTTGCTCTGCAAGAAGGGAGCAGACACCGTTAGTGACCATGTCACCGGAGGTGCAGTTTGCCCGTTTTATAAAAGAGCTCTACAGAAACTTAGGGAGTAGAGTAGAACCTAAGTCACCAAAATGCGTATATTACAGTTAAATCTCAACCATTGCCAGGCAGCCCAGGAGCTTCTTAAGCAAAGCGTTCGAGATATAAGTGTAGATGTCGCTATTCTAAGTGAGCCATATCGGACCATGGCATCTGTAAACTGGGTTTCCGATAACACGGGTACATCGGCAATATGGAACACCAGCACGCTAACCATACGCGATAGAATAACAACGCAATGCGGATATGCTCGAGCGGTTATATCTGGCATCACTATTTACAGCTGTTATATACCCCCTAGGTATTCTATAGAAGACTTTCGGGTAATAGTTGACAGTATTGTAACGGATGCAGTTGGAAGAACCCCCGTAATAATAGCAGGTGATTTCAATGCGTGGGCTGTTGAATGGGGCTGTCCCTCAGCAAACGCAAGAGGAAGAATACTCTTGGAAGCCTTTTCTGTACTGGGTGTTGTACTCATCAATAATGGAGTTGAACACACCTTCAGAAGGGGTGATGCTGGCTCAGTAATTGACATTACATTCGTCAGTGCCAGTATCGCAACCCAAGTGAACTGGAGAATATCTGACATCTATACACATAGCGATCATAGCGCTATAATAATAGATGTGCAAGACGCACAGCCCCGTGCTATTGTACAAGCACGTGTCTTGACAGGATGGAAGGTAAATACCTTTGATAAGGATAGCTTCGCAGCCTGCATGGAGAACATGGAAATGGCTGGTTCAGCAGAAGACATGGCAGTGCAATTAGTGCGCAATATCACTAGTGCCTGCAATGTAGCTATGATAAGGCGAAAAAGATCGCCAAATAAGCCTCCAGTGTATTGGTGGAATGATGAAATTGCTAGCTTGCGTTCAGAGTGTATTAGCGCCCGAAGGCGGTATACACGAACGAGGGGTCGGTTAGAGAATAACGTGCAGCACCAGTTGTATAGGGATAAAAGAAAGGCATTGAAGATTGCAATTCGTAGGAGCAAGCGTAGGTGTTTCCTGGATGCTTGTGATGAAATAGATAGTAATCCTTGGGGCTTAGCATATAAGCTAGTAACCAGGAAACTTAAATGTCTTGGCCCATCACCGCCAAGAGAAGAGAATATCCTCAACGGAATTGTAGACCATCTTTTTCCTCAACAGGAAGCTCCGACATGGCAACACAGCTATCCAGCTGAATTATTCGACATTCCTCCGGTTACGGTCGTCGAGATAGAAGGTGCTGTCTCAAAATTCAAAGACAAGAAGGCACCAGGCTTAGATTGCATCCCAAATATGGTACTGAAGGAGGCTGTTAAGCTCCATCCTGATTATTTCCTGAAAGTAATAAGCGCATGCTTGATTCAGGGAACTTTTCCAACAATCTGGAAGAGGCAGAAATTGGTGTTGTTACCTAAGGATAACAAGCCGCTAGACGACCCTTCCTCCTATCGTCCGCTCTGTATGATAGATACAAGTGGAAAACTTCTGGAGAGTATAATCTGCAGAAGATTGGAAGATTGCGTACAAGCTAACCTAGGTTTATCAGATAACCAATTTGGCTTCAGGAAAGCAAAGTCAGCGGTGGACGCTATCAAAGTTGTAGTAGAAACCGCTGCTCAAGCTATCCAAGGGAAGAGGTGGAGGAATGCAACAAAAGGGTATTGTGTGGTTATAACCCTAGATGTAAAAAACGCCTTCAATACGGCAAACTGGGAGCATATAGTTAATGCTTTGGTCCGTATAGACATCCCAGGGTATTTACTAGCAATTGTACGGGACTATTTCCGGGATAGAGAGCTAGTTTATGATACCGATAAAGGTACTAAGAGGCGCAAGATCATTGGTGGGGTGCCTCAAGGTTCAGTTCTTGGCCCACTATTGTGGAACGTCATGTACGACGGAGTATTAAGATTGGATCTACCGGAAAAGGTGAAGATAGTTGGATTCGCAGACGATATAGCGTTAGTGTGTGAAGGGAAAGAGTTACTAGAGGTGGAAACCATTGCAAACGCCAGTATTCAGATCGTAAGATCTTGGCTAAGATCAATGGGCCTAACTCTAGCTGACCATAAAACGGAAGCGGTTCTGATTAGTAGTAGGAAAGTTAGGGAAACTGTCAGGCTAAATATTGGCACGTGTAGCATAGAATCTAAGGAATGTTTAAAATACCTTGGGGTCATGATTGACACTCGTCTGTCTTTTCAAGAGCACTTGAAGTACATAGGCAGTAAAGCATCAAAAACATGCACAGCGCTATGCCGGATCATGCCGAATACAAGAGGTCCAAAATATCTGCAGAGGAAATTACTCTCTAGTGTAGTAAGAAGCATTATCTTATATGCATCGCCAATATGGTCAGGCTCACTTAGATATCCTACTTATGTGAACCTGATATCTCCTGTGTATAGGCTGATCGCCTTGCGTGTATGTAGCGCATTCCGAACTGTATCGGACCTGGCCGCTTTTGTCATTGCCGGCATGATACCGATCGAGCTAGAGGCCGCTTCGGACATCTCGGTTGGGTTGAGAGAATCGTGTCTGCCAAAATGGCAAGAAAGATGGGCGACAGCTGACAAGGGAAGATGGACCTACTTACTGATACCAGACATCAGAGCATGGCTATCAAGAAAGCATGGCGATTTGAACTACTATATAACACAGTTTCTAACTGGGCATGGTTGTTTTAGGTCATACTTGTACCGTTTTGGACATGACAGTACTCCGTTCTGTCCGAGTTGTGATGGTAATGTCTTGGAAGATGCTGAGCATGTGTTCTTCATCTGTCCACGGTTTAATAGTGATAGGGAATATTTAGAAACAGTCCTAGGACGTAGCATCAGTCCGAGCAGTATCGTTCCAATCATGTTGGAATCTTTGTGCAACTGGACGTACGTCTGTAGTTTTGTAAAATTGGTTCTGTTGGAACTTCGTAGGTTAGAACAGATTCGCAGCAGAATCAATGTAGTTTAGTTTAGATGTAGGGTGTATCACCTTTCCCACCCCGAGACGTAAAGCCTTGCGGCAGTCCCTCGGGGAGCATCTGGGTCAGGGCGAAGGGGTGTTTTTTAGCGAGTTAAAGTCTCGCACTACTGGCAACCACCATCACTGCCAGTGCCTTTCGATGGTTTTTCACCCCGCGAATAAAAAAAAAAAAAAAAAAAAAAAAAAAAAAAAAAAAAAAAAAAAAAAAAACATACATACATACATACATACATACATACATACATACATACATACATACAATGGGCCTAACTCTAGCTGACCATAAAACGGAAGCGGTTCTGATTAGTAAGTAGTAGGAAAATTAGGGAAACTGTCAGGCTAAATATTGGCACGTGTAGCATAGAATCTAAGGAATTTTTAAAATACCTTGGGGTCATGATTGACACTCGTCTGTCTTTTCAAGAGCACTTGAAGTACATAGGCAGTAAAGCATCAAAAACATGCACAGCGCTATGCCGGATCATGCCGAATACAAGAGGTCCAAAATATCTGCAGAGGAGATTACTCTCTAGTGTAGTAAGAAGCATTATCGTATATGCATCGCCTATATGGTCAGGCTCACTTAGATATCCTACTTATGTGAACCTGATTTCTCCTGTGTATAGGCTGATCGCCTTGCGTGTATGTAGCGCATTCCGAACTGTATCGGACCTGGCCGCTTTTGTCATTGCCGGCATGATACCGATCGAGCTAGAGGCCGCTTCGGACATCACGGTTGGGTTGAGAGAATCGTGTCTGCGAAAATGGCAAGAAAGATGGGCGACAGCTGACAAGGGAAGATGGACCTACTTACTGATACCAGACATCAGAGCATGGCTATCAAGAAAGCATGGCGATTTGAACTACTATATTACACAGTTTCTAACTGGGCATGGTTGTTTTAGGTCGTACTTGTACCGTTTTGGACATGACAGTACTCCGTTCTGTCCGAGTTGTGATGGTAATGTCTTGGAAGATGCTGAGCATGTGTTCTTCATCTGTCCACGGTTTAATAGTGATAGGGAATATTTAGAAACAGTCTTAGGACGTAGCATCAGTCCGAGCAGTATCGTTCCCATCATGTTGGAATCTTTGTGCAACTGGACGTACGTCTGTAGTTTTGTAAAATTGGTTTTGTTGGAACTTCGTAGGTTAGAACAGATTCGCAGCAGAATCAATGTAGTTTAGTTTAGATGTAGGGTGTATCACCTTTCCCACCCCGAGACGTAAAGCCTTGCGGCAGTCCCTCGGGGAGCATCTGGGTCAGGGCGAAGGGGTGTTTTTTAGCGAGTTAAAGTCTCGCACTACTGGCAACCACCATCACTGCCAGTGCCTTTCGATGGTTTTTCACCCCGCGAATAAAAAAAAAGAAAAAAAAAAAACATACATACATATTTACATACATACTTAAGTATAAATGCATACATATTTATTTATTTTATTATGTATTTTTACATGTCTCATAGAAATATGTATGCATATATAGATACATATGTATGTATAAATGCAATCGAATGCTACTTCGATTCATTCGAATGAAAATATATTTGAAACTTTTTTTTTTTTTTGTTTCCGTTTTATTTGAATGTGGTTGTATTTGTTTCTTCACGAGCCGAGTTATTATCATTATTCATTCGGTTTGTGTATTCATATATTTGTTTTTATTAATATAGAATATGAGTTAAATCGTAGCCAGCTGTGTGTGAAACGAAGCTTTACTCAATCAAAAAGCATACGAATATGTTCAAATGCCGTTTCAGCGTAATAATGCAGACGTTTAGTAGATCACAATGTCAGTCAGTCAGTCACCTTTGAGTTATATATATTTATCTGCTGTTCATACATACACTTTTAATTAAAATTTTGCAATTAACGCCTTAATTGATTTTGATTACCCAAAAATGTTAACATGTAATGTAACAAAATGTTAATTAACTTATTTGCCAATTAACAGTTAATTGTTCTAATATTTAGTAAAATTAAATATACAACCCTGTGGCAACCGTGTTTAGTTAGCACAATAACACCCAATGAATACACTTTGTTCAAACCAAGGCGACTTTATACAGGTGAGTGCAAGCGGAAAGGCGAATTCAGTACTATGTATTTTGTTATTGTAAAACATATCGTGAATGTCATAATCTAAATTCGCCTAAGATTGCTCAGCGGAGAAAAAATTTTATATAACCGTTAAATATAAGCTTTTATAATTGTTTGTAATTAAAATCACAGATTATATTAGTTTTTCACTTTTAAATTCACACAAATTTCTTGAAATTGCACTAAATCATCCAAAAAACCTTCAGATTAAAATGGCGCGAAAAAGTTTGTAAACAAAAGAAACAAAATTTGACTGTCTCATTGGAAAAAACGCGAGAAGCAAAAAATAATCACCTGTGGTGTTAAGTTCACCTGGTAATGAATTCGCCTTGGTTCAAACTTGACAACTCAAATAGTTATAAACAAATACAAACAAGTCAAGTTTAGTATAAGTTTTGAATATAAAATTTTTAAAATAATTATAAATAAACAATATCAATTTCTTCTTTGTAATATATATTTATAGGCAAAATCTTTTCAAATGCTGATTTTTTTGCTATTTTTGTAAAATTATAGCAAGAAGAAATATGCACAATCAAAATGTAAACAACTTTTCTGTCAGTTGTTGTCAAACGTTAATTGCATTAGCAATCTTAAGTATGTATGAACACTTGAAAAATGTTTTAATTAAGTGATAATTGAATTAATTAAAAAGTGTATGTATGAACAGCGTATTAGATTCCTATGAGAAATACATATGTTTTTCAATATTAAAAAATTGGTCTTTTCGGAAGGTTTTGGTAGGTTCAAGGCGAATTTATACAGGTGAATGCAAGCGGAAAGGCGAATTCAGTACTATGAATTTTGTTATTGTAAATCATATCGTGAATGTCAAAATCTAAATTCGCCTAAGATTGTTATGCTGGGAAGAAATTTTATATAAACTTTTATAATTGTTTGTAATTAAAATCACAGATTATATTTGTTTTTCACTTTTAAATTCACACAAATTTCTTGAAATTGCACTAAATCACACACAAAAATCTTTAGATTAAAATGGCGCGAAAAAGTTTGTAAACAAAAGAAAAAAATTTGACAGTCTCATTGGAAAAAACGCGAGAAGCAAAAAATAATCACCTGTGCTGTTAAGTTCACATAGTAATGAATTCGCCTTGGGTAGGTTTTAGATCCAAGATTGGTCGAATTGAAAAATTTTGAGTGGCAGCCCTGACTATAAACGAAAATTTTTCTAGTGTATATCTGTGTGCGTCGCAGCAGCAAAATTTTTTGTCCTTCTAATATCAAATTTTAGGCTATCATTAAAGTGCGGTCTCCACCTGACTTTAAAATACTAACTTTAACGCTAACTTCAAGTTAAAGTTAAATGTGGACCGCTCATGTTGAAGTTTGGTTAAAGTTATAACTTGGTTGTTAAAACATTTCATTTGGAAACTCTGTTATAACTGAAATTGACAACAGCCTGCTATTTATAGTTGTTTTTCGCCATTTTTATTGTTTTACTATGAAAAGTTATAACTCTAACATCACTACGTGTACGCCGACAGATAGATATGTATATAAACAGCAAGATTTAACTTTGTTTTAACTGCGTTTCAAGTTAGGTGTAGACTGCATGTAATTAACTATCCTTTTTATAGGTTTTATTATTGTTATCTAGATTTAACTCCTGTTTAAATTCCACCCTCGTTTTATTTGTCAAAATGTATTATGAAATGAAACGATCCACAAAAATACTTTATTCTTGAATTTGAATTATTTTAAGTTTATGGCAGATTTAAGAGCAATATTGTAAATTCGTTCTCTATTTTTTATAAACAAGTTTTGCAACTTCACATTTAATAAAGATGAACACATGTCACTTAAACTTATTATTTCTCATAGACTGTGAAATATTTTAAGGCAAGTTGCAAGATTTGTGTGGCACGTTAAGTTTGGTATAGAACAATACTACATACACATAAGTATGTATTTATGAGCATACGAGTATGTATGCCTGCATATCAACAAAAAGAGCCAGCAGCAACAAGTAAAATCTCAAAATGTCTGCCAAACGCAGCATAAAACTACGCTAATGTAAAGCTATTAAAATTATTTATTATTTTTTTCAATCAAAGTAGCACAATACATTGAAAAAAGAAAAAAATCAAGCAAGAGCCAACAGCCGCTACTTAGTACATACGTATACGTGTGTATTTACATATGTATGTGTGTATGTATATACTAAAGCATGCCCATACACATTTTTAGTTGGGCGTTACACTTGGATTAGCGCAGCCAAATTACACATAATAACTCAAAAACCATAGAAGATACAAAACTAAATGAGCTCAGCAAACGTGTACTCGTATTCTGAAAGTATTAAGGCCCTTTTTATTTGTTGGCATTTTGATTTTGGCAACAAAACAATAAATTAAATTCTAAAAATATATGTATGTACATACACACGTATTATGTATGTATATATTTGCTCATGTGTTTATACATAGACAATCAATTTAATGAATTTAATACACGACATCATAATCTAGAAAAAATATGTTTAATTTAAAGGTATACACATATGCAAAATATGTACATATATAAGTTAATATTGCAAAAGCTAATGCAATATTACAAACAGACATACATACACTGTAACATAAACCCATTCAGCACTTTTAAATTAAAGCTAAAGAGAGACGTGTAAAAGCAAATTGTGCAACATTTATGAAATTAAACAAAAATCAAACGACTTCCTGCACACTCCACCAGGTCAGCAAAATTCATATGACGTGATCACCACCTACAGCAAGTTTAGTTAATACTTAGGAATTTATTTTAAGTTAGTTCTTAAGTAATTGTCAAACAAAAAGGTTTAATTAAATAAAGAAAAAAATAAATAAAAAAATAAAAAAAAAAAAAAAGAATTTTATTCTTTTTTTTAATGAAGAAATAACTTCAAAAAACTCAACTGGCGCCCAACAATAAAGGGTCGCTACCGCGTTACGTTCCGAAGGACTTTTTTTTGTGAAATAAAAAAGTAAAGTGTGAGTGAAAAACCATAAGATCCTTAAGAAGCATACGTGGTTTATCATTTTCAAAAAAAAAAGGGAAAAGTCCTTAATAAAAGCCCTTAAGCAGTGCGATAGGAAGTAACAGGCAGTGACTACAATCAGCGTTAAAGCCCAAAGAGGACGAAACGCACACCCACGCAGAGTGCGCATCGCGGGACCCTCAGTAGCAGACAGCAAAAAGGATAATTCTCCAGCGCCGTGGGATGGTTATTACAATATTTTTTATGTAAGCTTTATATTTAAGTAAAAGTTTTAAATGGTTAATTATAAAAGTGAAATATAAAATTAAATTTAAAAAGAAAAATAAGAAAGTTTTAAAAATAAATCCAAAGCTAATAAGCAATATCAAATATTTAATTAAAACAAAAGAATATTAACTTAATTCATCGTTTTTCGAGTGAATATAAAAAAAAAAAAAAACACAAAAAAATTTAGAAATTCTTTAAAATAAATTTTAATTTAAATATCTAATTAAAAAAGAAAAATATTAATTCACAAATTGCCCTAATATAATTAAAAAATTAGTAATTTTAATTTTTTAACAGTGAAATTTTTATTTTCAACGAGAAAACAGAAAATAAAAATTTAAAGAGGTTTTAAAATAAGGAAAAAGTAAAATTTAAGGAGGTTTTGAAGTAAATAAATAGTAAAAATTTAAGGCGATTTTAAAATTAAGAAAATTTTTAAATATGTCTAATCCAAATAATCTCATTAGACCTAGCATTTTAGAAAATCCTGGTAGCTCTAGCGCACAGAATCAGTCCACTAATTCATCACAGCCAGTAGCAGCACCTGATTTAGAAAGGCTAATAAGCAATATAGTAAACAGGGTTGTTCAGGAGAACTTAGCTCTAAATAACCCGGACAGCATACTCGTTACCGCGACAGACGAGACAATAAGACCGGAACACCAGGGACAAATTAATGACTTAGACAAAATACCGGACATTGTTCGTAGTTTAAGGGATTTTTCCGGAAATCCTTCAGAATTTAGTTCGTGGAGGAAAAGCATAGAACGCGTCCTCAAAATTTATGAAAATACGAAAGGAACACCAAAGTATTTTGGGATTCTAAGTAGTATTAGAAATAAAATTACAGGAAATGCCGACGTGATTTTAGAATCCTATAACGTTCCATTAGACTGGAAAGCAATAATCTATTGCCTCAATCTCCACTTCGCAGACAGACGCGACATAACGACATTGGAATGCCAACTTGCATCATTGGTGCAAGGAAGGAAATCCATACCCGAATTTTACCAAGAGGTATACAACCACCTTTCTTTAATATTAAACAAATTATCAAGCCTTACCATGGGACAGGAAGCTCTTAACCTTTTGACACAGACTTACAGAAACAAAGCATTAGACACATTTGTTAAGGGACTTAATGGTGACTTCCCAAAGTTATTAGGCATGAAAGAACCATCTGATTTACCTCAGGCCTTACATTTATGTCTTAAACTTGAAAACCAGGGATACAGGACACAATACGCGTACAACCAGAATAAAAATAGAAAATTCCAACCACCACCAATGCATACACCGCAGCAAATGCAAAGAAAACCACCTTTCTTTGCACAAACAGCATTTATTCCTCAACAGTTTAGACCTTTTTCTTATAACAGACCCATAAATAATCAAGCAAACATCCCTTCACTCAACAACGCTTTTCCACAAAATTTCAACCATTTTCCACAATATCAAAATTTTCAACCACAAAGACCTTATGCTCCTAAACCATTACCCAAACCTATACCTATGGAAGTCGACAGTTCCCAACAAACGCGTAATGTCAATTATATGAACAGACCAAATTATAACACATTTGCAGGAAAGCGTGCACCACCGCCATCAAACCAATTTTCTCGTAATATTCCAAACAAACTCCAAAGAGTTAACCACATTTCCCAGGCTGAAAACTTCACAAATAATATGGAACATTATAACTCAAATATGCCCGAAAATCTGAATGAGGAGAATTGGCAGGAATATTATAATAACTATGAACAACAGGAACAGAATTATCCAAGCGAAAATCAAAATCAATTTGCAGATGTTCATTTTTTAGGTTAACAAATTCATCGCTTCCGTATTTCGAATGTAAAAGAAGCGATGGAAAAATATTAAAATTTCTTATCGACACCGGATCAAATAAAAACTATATTCAACCTTCACTAGCAAAAAACCCTAAACAAAACGAAAATATTTTTTTCGCAGATTCAGTAGGAGGAAAAATTGAAATATCTCAGCACATAGAACTTTATCTTTTTAATCTCAAGAACGAAAAACTTAAATTTTTTATACTACCAACACTTAAATCATTTGATGCTATTATTGGCAACGACAGCTTAAAACAACTTAAAGCAGTTATTTACACTTCAGATGACCTAATGATAATTAAAGATAAAATTAAAATACCTATTAAACAGCAAATAGCAAAATCAGTAAATAGTATAGAAGTAAAAACAGACCATCTTACCCTTAAACAGCAAACCGTTATTAAATCATTATTAGGAAAATTTTCAAAATTATTTGCAGAACCTGACAAAAGATTAACATTTACTACGAGAGTTACAGGTGAGATTCGAACAACAACGGAATCCCCAGTCTATACAAAATATTACCCATACCCCATGTCGCTCAAAAACGAAGTCGAAGACCAGATAAATAAACTCCTTAAAGATGGGATTATCCGACCATCACGTTCCCCTTACAATTCGCCCGTTTGGATTGTAAATAAAAAACCAGATTCAGAGGGAAACAAGCAATACAGATTAGTTATTGATTACAGAAAGTTAAACGCTGTTACTATCGCCGACCGTTACCCAATCCCCGAAATCAACGAAGTTCTTTCGCAATTAGGACGAAACAAATTTTTTTCTGTCATAGATCTTAAAAGCGGGTTCCACCAAATTCCTTTAAAAGAAAAAGACATCGAAAAGACAGCATTTTCTGTCAATAATGGTAAGTACGAATTTACTCGTCTTCCATTTGGCCTTAAAAATGCCCCTTCCATTTTTCAACGTGCTTTAGATGACATCTTAAGAATGCACATTGGTAAAATTTGTTTCGTATACATTGATGACATAATCATCTTTAGTCAAACAGAACAGGATCATACTAAACATTTAGAGACTATTTTTAACACTTTAGAACAGGCGAATATGAAAGTTCAATTAGACAAATGCAAGTTTTTTGCCGATGAAGTTGAATTTTTAGGATTTGTTGTAACACCCAATGGAATAAAAGCAAACCCATTAAAAGTTGAAGCGATAGAAAAGATTCCTATACCAAAGACCCTTAAGGATCTCAGATCGTTCCTAGGAATGTCTGGATTTTACAGGCGCTTCATTCAGGACTATGCCAGGTTAGCGAAACCACTAACCCTAATTTTGAGAGGGGAGGAAGGACGAATGTCCAAACGTTTGTCAGCAAAAAAAGAAATAACGTTAGATAATGATGCAATAGAAGCCTTTAATAAAATTAAAACTACTCTCGCTTCTAACGAGGTAATGCTACAGTATCCTGATTTTAGCAAAGAATTTAGTCTTACTACAGATGCATCCAATTACGCTATAGGCGCAGTTTTGGAGCAGGATGACAAACCAATAATATTTATATCACGGACTCTCTCGAAAGCAGAAGAAAATTATGCCACCAACGAAAAGGAGATGTTAGCTATCGTTTGGGCTCTGAAAACATTGCGAAGTTATTTGTATGGACCTGTTGCCGTAAAAATATTCACAGATCATCAACCTTTAACGTATGCATTAAGTAATAAAAATAACAACAGCAAGCTCAAGAGATGGAAAGCAATTTTAGAGGAGTATAATTATGTACTCAAATACAAACCTGGAAAATCAAACGTAGTAGCAGACACATTATCTAGAACTCCAAATAATCAAATCAATTCTCTTACACCAACGATGCACAGTGATGGAAGTTCTTCGCATAATCTTATTCCCTATACAGATTCCCCAATAAATGTTTTTAAGAACCAGTTGTTTCTTTCTATTGGCGATGTAGCCTCGTACCAGTTCAAAATTATTTTTCCCACCTACCATAAGCATATCATAATAGAACCAGATTTTAATGAGGAAAACTTAGTAAACATTTTAAAACGATATTTAAATCCTTCTGTGACAAATGGTATTTTCACAGAAGATCATATTTTAGGTAAAATACAAAATATATATCCACAACACTTTGCCCAATACAGAGCACGTTACACTAGGAAACAAGTAGAAAATCTCACTCAAGAGGCAGACCAGGAAACAGAAATTATAAAAGAACATAATAGAGCTCATAGGAACGCAGTCGAGAACAAAATCCAATTGCTAGATAAATTTTACTTTCCTCATATGAGTGCAAAGATCACAGCTATTGTAAAACAATGCAAAATATGCAAGGAAAATAAATACGAAAGACACCCTACTTCTCCAATTTTGAAACCTTCTCCTATCCCTGAATATCCCGGACATATTGTTCACATTGACATTTACCACACAAACAATAAAATCATTTTAACCGCCATTGATAAGCTTTCGAAATATGCCTTAGTGAAATTAGTTAAATCACGGTCAACCGAAGATATAAAATTACCCCTTCAAGAGTTGCTCATTTCTTTTGGAATCCCGAAGAAAATCGTTATAGATAACGAAAAGTCTCTTAGTTCAGCACCTATAGTATTTATGCTTGAAAATCAATATGGAATAGAAATATTCAAGACACCACCCTATACGAGTACAATAAATGGACAAATAGAGCGGTTTCACTCCACTCTTTCTGAAATAATGCGATGCATTAAAACCGAAAAAACACATAGGAATTTTGAAGACTTACTACTTAGATCCCTTTACAAATACAACTTCTCTATTCACTCGACGATCAAGAAAAAACCAGTCGAAGCATTTTTTGGACGAACAGTTAGTACAGACCCAGAACAAATCGAAAAAGACCGACAGGACAGCGTTAATAGACTCGTAGAAAAACAAAACAAAGACTTAGAATTTCATAATAAGAAAAGGATACCTTTTCGTTCGTACAACGCAAACGATAAAATATTTGTAAGAAACAATAAGAGAATAGGAAATAAGCTAACGCCTAGATATAAAGAAGAGACAGTAAAAGAAGATAGAGGAAACACAATACTGACAGAATCAGGAAGGATAGTTCATAAGTCACACATTAGAAGTTAAAATAAATTTTAATATAAACTCGTATAAAATGAAAACAATATCGTAAAGCTTAACAATATTTTTACAACATTTATGAAAAATATGTATAATTTAAATAGAATTAAGAAAAAATTAAAAACTAAATGTAAAAAAATGATAACGAATCAAACAAAACAAAATATGTGAATTAATTATTTGCTAAGTAATGATAAAGCTTGTAAAAGGATCGAGCAATATGCCATAGGCGTACGATACCTTCATTTAGTAAGAGAAAAATTGTAAATCAAGAAAAGAACAATCGAATAATATGCCATAGGCATACGATTTTAAATTTAAGTATTATAAAATTGTAAAACTCACTACTTTGAAAGAAAATATGATTTATAAAAAATATTAATTTTAAAAAAAAAAAAAAAAAAAAAAAAAAAAAAAAAAAAAAAAAAAAAAAAACCCGCAACATTAAAATATAAATTAATCTTTATTATTGTTATTAAGAATTAAAAGCTTTACCTAGACATATAATAAAAAAATTCTATGCTAATTTTGCAGACTTACCATGCACCTAGTGCATGCGGAATTTCAAATATTCGATTACACGAATTCGCAACTTATCACTCTAAAAGACGACACTGCAAGAGTTCAAGAAGGATCTTTTAAGATAATTCATGTAATAAATTTGGAAGAATATGCAAAACTAACTTCTGAAATAGAAAATACTATTAGAAATAACCTTAATGCAGAACATCAATTATATCCTCTCCTAATACACGAAGTATCTCAAGTTCGGACTCTTATTGCAAAAATTTCTCCTAAAGCAAGAGAAAAACGTTCTCTTGACTTTATAGGCTCAGCGTGGAAATGGGTCGCAGGAAACCCCGACCACCGTGACCTAGAAATCATAAATGAAAATTTGGAAACATTAAATGAAAATAATAACAATCAGATAATTATAAATAAACAATTGATACAGAAATTAAATGAACAAACCGAAAAAAGTAACCAAATTATGAAAATTATTAATGTAGACAATAAGCTAGAAATTAGTCTTAAGATAAAATATAAAATACAACTTATAAAAGAAGAACTATTAAATATCGAATATGCTTTACATTGGGCAAAATCCAGTGTAGTTAATTCATTTATTCTGTCAAGTATTGAAATTGAAACCATAGAAAAAATTGTTAGACATGAAGGCATACCATACATAAATGTTGAAGAGGAACTAGAATTTACAGACGTAAGCATAGCCGCAAATGGTTCTATGATAATTTATATTCTTAGCTTGCCTACAACTGAAAAAGAAGAATGTGAAATACTTACACTTAAACCTGTAAAATTAAACAATAGAATCAATAAAATCCAATATGACAAAATTCTGAATTGTAAAAAGAAAATTTTTGGAATAAAATCTAAATGTAAAGAATATAATAGAAAAGCCATTTGTAACAAGAATAACTTAGTAGAATTAAGCGATAATCATTGTATAAGTAAACTTGTAAGAAGCCAATCATCTAATTGTTCACGAACTAATGCTGATCACATATCGGATACGGAAGAAATTTATCCTGGTATACTATTACTCAACAACTTCAATGGCACGATAGAGATAGATGGACAACAATTCACACTGACTGGAACTTTTATCATAAAACACCATAACTCTACAATTAAGATTGAAAATAAAATTTTTTACATACGCGAAGAAATATATTTTGAGCCGTTGCCAGCCGTTTTTCAGCAAAAATCAAAGAATGATGAATTAGAAGAAGTTCTCTCTTTGGAAATGATTAAAGAACTCGAGATCACTAATAGGAAAAGAATTTCCAAAATTGACACAAACAACAAAATTGGATTAACACTCAACTCAATCACTTTAGCTGCATTTGTCACCCTTATTGTTGCACTCGCATATGCATCATGGAAAATTAACAAGAAAATGAACCTGAAAAGAAGGTCGATGCCCGAAGCCAAGTTTCTGCCAACGGGTACGTTAGCATTTGAGAAGGGAGGAGTTAATATTGCAAAAGCTAATGCAATATTACAAACAGACATACATACACTGTAACATAAACCCATTCAGCACTTTTAAATTAAAGCTAAAGAGAGACGTGTAAAAGCAAATTGTGCAACATTTATGAAATTAAACAAAAATCAAACGACTTCCTGCACACTCCACCAGGTCAGCAAAATTCATATGACGTGATCACCACCTACAGCAAGTTTAGTTAATACTTAGGAATTTATTTTAAGTTAGTTCTTAAGTAATTGTCAAACAAAAAGGTTTAATTAAATAAAGAAAAAAATAAATAAAAAAATAAAAAAAAAAAAAAAGAATTTTATTCTTTTTTTTAATGAAGAAATAACTTCAAAAAACTCAACTTATACATATGTATGTACATGCATTTTATGTATTTTTTTGTAAGTTTATTACTCAAGGCGAATTTATACAGGTGAATGCAAGGCGAATTTATTACTAGGTGAACTTAACAGCTCATGTGACTATTTTTTGCTTCCTGCGTTTTTTTCCAATGAGACTGTCAAATGTTTTTTCTTTTGTTTACAAACTTTTTTGCGCCATTTTAATCGGAAGATTTTTTTTGTATTATTTAGTGCAATTTCAAGAAATTTGTGTGAATTTAAAAGAGAAAAACTAATATAGTCCGTGATTTTAATTACAAACAATTATAAAAGTTTATATTTAACGTTTATATAAATTTTTTCCCCAGCTGAACAATCTTAGGCGAATTTAGGTTTTGACGTTCATGATATGTTTTACAATAACAAAATTCATAGTACTGAATTCGCCTTTCCGCTTGCATTCACCTGTATAAATTCGCCTTGGGTGAATGGAAGCGGGGAGGCGAATTCAGTACAATGTATTTTGTTATTGTCAATTTAGGTTTAAGCCATTTTAACTTAACTGTGATCAGCACCGATATGGTCTGCAAGGCAGAAACTCTCGGGGGCTTTGCTGATCCCCGTTCTGCCAATTTTTGAGGTAAGGGTTGCTGAAGTCCAACACAACATAAGGTATGCGGTTTCCTAGAATTTTATTTCCTATAACGAATGACGGACTCCTTCCCATTTATACCCCACAAAGCAGGGTTTGGTGTACACCAAGACGAAACCTGCTCACCGGGGGTCTTAATGAGATATTGGAATCTGCAGCTATTGTGGAACTACAAAGTCCTAGGTCCGTTTGCAGCAAACGTACATTGACAGAATGGTAGGAGTCCAACATAAAAGCTGTAAGAACGAAGAGGAGCGTCAACTAATAGGAGCTAGGTGAAGCTACCTGTCGGATAGTAAGGGTAACATGACCTGTGTATGATCATTATCAAGACTATGGTCCTCAAGGGTCTTCTGCGACGTAAGTTGGGTACTTTGGTGGCGGTTTTGAAATGATACTGTCACATAGGTACTGATGTAAGGAGATTAAACCACCCATTTTATAAGTTCTGTAGAAGTTGTAGGGGTGAGGAAGAGAATACTAAACACTTCCTCTGTCGTTGTCCGGCTCTCTATTCTATGAGAGCACACTATCATAGCGGACAGGTACTGCATGGGTTAACAGATTTATCAGAATTCTGCGTAAACGGACTGGTTTTTTTCCAGTTTTCGGGTTGGTTTTATGTCTGAAACGTCGGGCAATACAATGGGACCAAAAAACATCCAAGTGGACTGGTTTCATGAAACTGGCAGTCTACTTAACCTAAACTAATGTTTAAAACAAGTTAATTTAGTCCTTCCAAAAAATATGTGTACTGATTTTTGCTTTTACTCCTAAGTATATGTAGGTTAACAAAAATGAATGACGTGTGCGTAATGCTGCGAGCATCGGTAGTATTTATATATGTATAATATATAATAATAAACAAATTACTGAAGGTTACAGTTTGGCAATATTTACAAAAACAACATGCAATATTTTTGACTTATGCTTGTTTAAATTTGTAAATATTAATTATCAAAGTGCTGTCAATATAAACTTAAACATGCAACTCTGGTCTGATGAAATTTCCCTAGCTAAAACTGCAAAAATTTTGCTTTGTTCCCTAGTAAGAGTTCTATGATTAAGGGACGTTCTGTCTCTGCAACAGTATGATATAATGAATTGAAATTGTGGCAGGATATTTTCCTGGTCGCTACAAGAAAAGCAACTGAAACTGAAAATAAATAAGCTATTAAAGAGCGCCTCTATACACTAAAAAATACGTGCATATTCGGCTGAGTCGACAATAATTTTAATGACTCTGTTAAGCACTTTAGCCAAAGAATATAACAACAACAATCTGTTTTGAAAATATTTTATATATTTGAAAAGAATTGACATTTTCAAATTGCGAGTTGCTTCTTCTTCAAAATCGGCTTATCAAGTAATATAAAATTTTCAGATTATACTTTTTTAAAAGCCAATTTTTATTTTACAAAAATAAAAATGTATACAAATTTAAACGGTCCACTGATTGAAAAATTTCCGAATCGTTACAAAAACCACCGTACTAAAAGACTGAAAAATTAAGAAATCACATACACACACAAGAAGTAAATCAGAAGAACTCTAACAGCCGTGCTGATGATCACTCATCTTTCTTATTGGACCTGACAAAACATTAACCTCAAAAGAACGAGTACTTTATGCATTACTCAAACACATACATATGTACGAGTATAATATACAACCATTTATTGATGTTATTTCACGTGAATTTTTTTTATATATTTTTTATTTCATAAACATTAACACCGTGACGATATTTGTGCCTGCTCCTTTTCTTCCTCTGTGTAAATAAACATTTACAACGAAGTAAGTGCACCCATATTTTGTACAACTTCTTTCAAGAATCTATTCCTGTTCATGCATTTGCAGCCACAAATCAGCAACTCGTTGAAGCGTTCATTCATTCAAGTGAATCGAGCGTGAAGTGAACTTTTTCACTACACTCATACATACTATTATCCTCACCGTCCCTATAACTTGCCAGTGCAGTTTCGCTTTTATGTTTTCGTGGGCAAAAAGACATTTTTACGCAAACAGTAAAAAACTTAAGAACTAAAAAAAAATTTGTTAAAAATAAAAACACGTCAAAAGGGAATATATAATAAACGCTCGATATTCAATAATTTTTTTTGAAAATTGCGGTGTAAAATATATAAAACCCTTTTTTCTCATTCATAAAAAGCAATAAAAATTATTTTTACTCAGCGTTGCCGTTGTGCAAGGCACCTTTAACAGGTAGTGGCAGAATTACAATAAATACAACACCAAGAACATCACGTATTTTGTTGGTAGAAACTACGAAAAGTTGTAAAAATTTTATTTTCTCTTACTTAAAAAAGCAAAGAAGCCTAGTCTGTTTGGACAAAATTTTGACAAATTTACGCAAAGGAAACGAAAGAATATATCAAGAAAATCGTCGATATCGTTGAATGAACGCAGAGTCTAGTTGCGTGAGATTTTCTCGGTTTGTATCGAGCTTTCTCAGGGACCGCACTATACGAGTTGTTATAGATGGGGTCCAATAAAACGAGTTCAAGATTAATTCTGGGGTACCGCAAAGCTCCGTTCTTTCTCCTACCCTATTTTTTTATTTTCCTCAACGAATTTCTATATTAAACTTCCAACCCTATCCAATCTTTTGCAGATGACAGAGGCATTTGCCATTTATACTCTTTCAGTTATAGGCCCAGCCTTTCCGAAATCGTTGCCAAAAGGCAAAATATGAATGAATCACTGATTAGTGATCTTCTATTAATCTATGAATGGGGTCGCAAAAACAGGGTCGCCTTCAACGCTCGTAAGACCCAGTGCTATTTATTAACACACAAACATACGACCGCTAATGCTGCTTCATCTGTACTCATGGATGGTATAAGTATATCGGGTGCTCTTGATGTTCTTGGAATAAAAGTACAGTGTGATGTTCGCTGGAATGAACACATTTTCCATGTCTCTAAAGAAGCATTGAAGTGCCTCGGTTTTTGAAATGGTGTAAGATATAATTCACTCCATCCGACCTCCTTACTATTTATACCACCTACATCCGACCGAAAATGGAATACAACTCTCATGTTTGGGCCGATGCCTCAAAGTCTATTTTGGGGTTACTCGACCGTGTGCAGGAGAGGGCGAAGAAGCTTATCGGTCAGTAGGGTATCCAACTCTATTGACTCACTAGAGCATCGACGCAGTGTGGGGTACGTTACTCTGTTCTATCGTTACTACAATGGATTTTGCTCTGACGATATTAGGGATCTTGTTCCCGAAACTCGCATATTTTTGCGTAGCACGCGTTCATCGTCCAGAGCTCATCCATTTGTGGTCGATTGCGCATCACAGAGAGAATTCGCTTTTCAGCCGTACGCTTCGTCTGTGGAATAAGTTGCCTGCAGACGTGTTTCCTGTCTGTTATAACGTTGAAAAGTTAAAGTCAAATGTTCACAAACACTACGCCCTCTTTCCCCCTCCTCACAACCTATTTTCCTGGTTCTGGTACAATGCACTGCATATGTAGGCGTCATCCCCTGAGTACTGGTCCAAGATAAAAAAAAGCATGAGATTGGCTGGCAAGGTTATGGCCACTGTATTTTGGGATACACACGAAATATTGCTCATCGAGTATCTTGAATAAGGATCCAGAATCACAAGAAAGTATTATCGTGCATTATTGGATCAATTGATTAATGCAATCAAGAACAAAAGGCCACATTTAAATGAAAAAAAGTGCTCTTTCTTCAAGACAACACACTTGTTCACACAGCATTAGATACGATATTAAAATTACCTTATACTCCAGATATTTCTGTTTCTAAACTTGAAAAAACAGCTCGCAGGAAAAAGATTCATCTCAAACGAAGAAGTGATTACCAAAATTAATGCGTATTTTGAGGGGATCCCAAAACCGTATTTTGCAGGAAAAACATTCATCTTAAACGAAGAAGTGATTACCGAAACTAACGCACATTTTGAGGGGTTCGTATTAGCAAAACTATACAACTTTTCTTAATTTTCTGTGTATTGTGTTTGTGAAACAGTTCTTGAATAATGAAAAAATTAGAAATAGTTTCAACTACATATTTACCATATTCATTCGAAAAGTTAAGAAACGAGTTGTAATTTTGCCAAACCCGTAAAGAAAATAAAAATCTCCATTACTAGGATTAAACTTATTTTAATGTATATTAGGCTTTCAATCATCAATGATTGCAAAATCTTGTTCAACGTCTGGTAATCTAAACATTCTTACAATTCTCTTAAACTTTTTTACTTTGCAATTGGGACCACTACCGGTTCTCTCTAACTTTTGGGAAAATTGCCGTTACAACAGATCTGTTGATTATATACCAGGAAATATCCAAAGTGGAGGGCAAGAAAAATTTTGCACAACACTATATTACCCGTTTTGTTGTGCATATGGTTAACATTTACATAGACGAATGTATTATCTATCTAATCATTCGTAGTTGCAAAGGACTTTTTGCACGTCCGTGTTTTCCACTTAGTTTTTAGTTGATGCCAAAAGTGTTTCTGTATACGAGTACATACTGAAAAAGACATGTTGCAAACTGTAAACGTGGCCAACTGGGTTATTTTATTGTTATATTCAGACATGATGGGTGTGTGTCTAAGCGTGCGCTAAAAAAATCAATTCATGCTAAAAAAGTGTTAATAGCGTCGGCCTCAAGTCCACTTTTATAGTTTTGCGAGAACACTTCCACTGAATTTAATGTTGCATGACAGGGAAATAGTACAAATGTATGCTAATTTTATGTTAAGCTGGCACATTTATACATATGAGAAAGTAAGTGTTCGCAAAATTTAACTTTTTAACAAAGTAGAAGAAAATATCTAACGCTCCTCAAAGTATGCTCTGGCATAAAACAACAAAAAGGGGGTTTAACGGAAGCGTTGGGAAAAATCTGAATTTCTTATGGTCGCGAGTATAGGTTACAAAATCCAGCTACTGCAACGCGCTCGCATACACACCAGAAAAATCTTCGCGTACAGTGTAGAAATCTTCGTGACACTGAAAGAATAATGCTTCATTAATGATATGAAATCACTTCTTTCACCATTATTTCTTTAATACAAATAAAAGTTTCATTTCGGCTATGAAAGTTTCATTAATGGAATGAAAACTTTGCTTTATTATTTTCTTTTTTCATGAGTTATTGATCATGACAATTATTCTGAAAGTGGAATCGAATTCAAAACTTACCTAATTACATCAAGCAACTTTTTCTTCTTAACAAACAAATTTCATTCTATTACCGATTATTATTTTCTTAATGAAACAATACTCATAACCCGAAAGCTTTACCTAGGCAAAAAAAAAAAAAAAAAAAAAAAAAAAACGACAAAATCGTAATATTAATGTAAAAAAGCGATAAATCTACACAAGGTTTTCTTTCAGCGTAATACAAACATATAGCTATGAAAGTATTTGTATGGCCTCATCTACACTCATAGAAAACCTGCCATAACTGTGATGTATTTTAACATCAATGCAATGCCATTACACTTTTTATCGCTGTGATATCAACCAATATATCAGTTGTTCTAATTACAATTATGACAATAATTTCATCGATGAAATGTCATGCTGACATCATCGGGTTGCTTTATTGGAATACGTTTGATTGTGCATATGATCACTGCTATGATACTGGAATATCGAAGAAATTACTAAATGAAGTAAATTTAATGACAAAATGGCACATTAACATCAGACCAATAATAATTTGGATTCAATTTGAAGTAAAAATCTCACTAACAACAGAAAAATGGCTAAGTGAAGTAAATTTTATGATAAAATATCATCAATATCATGGTACCAAATCATGGATTCAGTCGCTTCAATTTAATGATTTCAAAAGCGTGCTCAAACATACATACATATAACTTTATAAATATTAATTTATTGATGTTTTGTTGAACTTTATAATTTTTAAATTATATTTTTAGTTTTTTTACATTTGTTCATCAGGTTTTAGTTCAAGCTCTTCGTTACCTAAGTTTTCATAAGAAGAATTTTTTACAATACGAATTTGCTGTGATCAATAATTTATTTTTCATTAAAGAAGACAAGCAAAATAATAGTCAAACCTTTAGCTTGCGGAAAACTAGTGGTTAGTCGCTACACTACTCATCAGCACCCATTTTTGGATTTGAACTCGCGTCATGACCGCTGCCTTAACTACTCAGACACCGAGCCATTATTCTCCATCCATGTATATTCATCTGATATTGAATCACATATGTATTTTGTTAATTGTCCGCATTGTTTGTACAACGTTTACTGTCTCTGAACAAGATGTATTTATTTCTTAGTTATTAACATACAATGTTATAATAATTCTACATACCCAGAGATGCAATTGTAAATATTAATTTATTGATGTTTTGTTGAACTGTATAATTTTTAAATTATATTTTTGGTTTGTACATCTGTACATTGGATTTTTTACACTAAAATTGTGATTATTATTTTTCTTGTCTTCTTCAATTAAAAATTATTGATCACAGCAAATTTGAATTGTACAAATCCTTCTTAAGAAAACTTAAGTAAAGAAAAACTTGAACTAAAATCCGATATACAAAAGTCCAAATATCAAACATATAAGTCCCAGTTTATATACATCAGGTTTTCTTGATCAATTCTGCTTCAGTTTCGTTTTGAACTTGCATTTACGTTCACACACTAAAGGCCATGCCAGATAACACTTTGTCGATTTGCGTGACGTTTAAGGCCGTGTCAGATAAAACTTTTGCTTTACTTTGCGTTGCAAATTCGCTTTGACATCTAAGATAAAATATACATACTTATATGAAACATGTCACATAAAGTACTTTGAAAGCAACGTGAAGCGAAAAGTTCGGCAACTCCCGTCTTTCTATGTGTTGAAGTTTTTTTTAATAGCTCCAAAGCTTTATGTACTAAGAAAACAACTAGAACCAATTTTATTAGTTCGTCCAATAATATTTCTAACTTCTATTGTCATAAGAAATAATTAAATATAAATATTAATAACCATTTTTTTACATAAATAAACAAATCGTGAGCGCTGCCAAAGTTTTTATTGTGACATACATATTTTGCTTTGCACTTTTCTGTTAAAGTTTTAAATGTCACGCAAAGCGACAAAGTTTTATCTGACATGGTCTTTAAAACTTTAACAGAAATGCGCAAAGCAAAAGGTGTATGTCACAATGAAAACTTTGGCAACGCTCACGATTTGTTTATTTATATAAAAAAAAAATTTGTTGTAAATGTTTATATCTAATTATTCCCTTCTTTAATATGTCAGTTTTCACATGACATCAATCTCAATGACAAAAGTCATCAGAGAGTTTTGTCATATATTGAGTATCATCAAAGCTACAACTGTGGTGACATCAATTCAATGACGCATTGTATTAATAGTTTTAATACATATAATTTGTCAAAATTGATTTTAAAAACAAGATAAAAAATATACTGCCTGCTTCACGATGTCGTTTCGTAAACTTTCGTCATAATTATCAAGTCCAAAAACGTATTCCGATGCCGTTTATAAGCTTTATTTTTCCTTATCTTGTATCATTTGCCTTGTTTACCTCCGATATATCCGTTAGTTGAATAAGTCACTTATTTTTAATATAAAATATTAGCAAACGTTAACGAAACGACATCGTGAGCCAAGCAGATAATATTAGAAATATTCAATAGGTTCAACTATTTATCATTTATATAACGATTTACATTTATATTTTATAACATTGATGTTACAATTCTGTTGACTCGCTGTCATCAATATGAAGATGCTTTTTTCTATGAGTTTGGCGTGTTGAACACTGCATTGGCTGGCATTTCCCATTAACTCTTAACTAGCATACCTAAATAAAAGCGTTAACGTTTTGACGAAAACAGTTTGACTTACTTGAATACAGTATTTCCGGGCATCCCATTGTGCCCCGGTACTCAGATAAGTTACAGTTTTGAAAATCTCGCTATCTCATTAAGAGATATTTGGCATTTATAACTCAAACTGAACGTCATTTACACCCGCAAGTGCATTTAACACAGCCACACAGTACAGATGCGGATATATTTATCCCGTTTACCCTATAATACCTCAAACAGCTACTCTCATTATTGCTGTAATTTTAGCCTGCGCCTCGCAACACTCTTTGTCTTCTGATTCTGTAATTTTCAGCGGAATCCAGAGCCGGCACAGTTTTCTTCAAGAATATTAAGTACGTTCCATAAACAAATACATTAAGGTCATTGGCTACAACAGCTTGAAAAGTCCCAACTGCCAAGATTCTCAAAGCGGCAGCCAAACGCACTATTTTTGGATTTGAGCTTTTGATCATATGCTCTGATGTCCCTTCCATTATTAAAATGAAGACGACACAAATTTGTGAACACATATGTAATTGCTGTCGAAAACGAATGTATAGCCGAGTGTATTTTGATGTCGTCTTGATGTGACGACGATGACGCCTTTTGGAATATGGGGTAATAACTTACACTTGCTCTGGAATGGCCATTGGATTGGAAGGAACCCTTAGCATTTTTCTTTTTATTTTAATTTCTATGAGTTGTTGATTTTTTAAAGCCAATGCAGAAAGAAAAAGTGCTGTAGGCGTTGCAATTTGAAATTTATTTATATGTTTACGTTCTTTGCGAGAAAACGTATGTTTCCGTTGTTCGCACACAAATTCGAAAAATAGCAAAACGCTAGCAAATTGTAGCATATACGATTTGAAAACACTGTTTTTTTTTAGAATATAGACGATAGCCTAAAACTCATGCAACTCCGATACTGGGGGCTAAAGATGCCACCACCAACTCACAAGTCCAACTTGGATCCTTCTTTAGTAATTTAGAAAATGTTCTCTTGTCGACCTGTTTGGGCCGGTACAAAGAGCGCGCTCGACAAGATTACGTGAAACGTTTGCTATTTAATAGGAGCCACCGTAATTATCAGTAGGTAGATTTGGAAACCGTTTGAATATTTTCTTAAAATATTTCACTATGGAATATCATTATTTCAAATAAAACAATGAGAATTTTAAAATAGAAATGTTCTAATAATACCTTTCAAACAAAAAAAACAAGCATATTCCTTTTTAAACGTGTTTTCTTTTCTTAACAACATCGACCGGGCAACGACGCGCGAGCAGCTAGTATGCATATATTTATTATATAACATTAATATAATTCGTTAAGCAAATCAAAGATAGCCCAAAAAGATGTTACAAATTAGACGATATATAACACATAGGCTGAAAAGTCCCGGTCCTAACAAATAAAGTTTTTTTGGTTCAAAATTTCATTCCAGAGCCACTCTCTAACATTTTAATACCACTTTTGTAGAACAGTTTCAGCGATAACCTCTTCATTCGTGCGAAATTTCTTACCGGCGTAAGTGTTGCCATTGTTTTGATTGACCTGTGACACGTGATGAAACAAAATTTTTTTCTTTGCCATATGCGGTCGTTTCTTTGCAATTTCGGCCTTCAAACGCTCCAACAATGTTACATAATATTTACTGTCAATGGTATTTCCTTTCTCAAGATAGTCGATGAATATTACACCACGCACATCCCAAAATACCGAGGCCATAACCTTTCCAGCCGATTGTTGTGCTTTCGGGCGCTTTGAATGAGGTTCACCGGTTGCTGTCCACTCAGATGACGATCGTTTTAATTCCGGAGTGGCCAAACACTGCTCAGAATGATCAATACGTTCTCGTTTTTGGTCAACAGTGAGCAAATGAAGCACCCACTTTGAACAGAGCTTTCTCATAGTCAAATGCTCATGCAATATAAAGCCAACACGTTCTTTTGATATCTTTGCGATGTTAGATAGCTCACGCAAATTCACTTTTCGATCATTCAAAACAATTTTGTAGATTTTTTTATGTTTCCTGGTGTTACCGCCTCATTTGGACGTCCACTGCGTTCTGCATCATCGGTGTCTCTACGACCACGTTTGAAGTTTTATTGTTGTTTCTGATGGAGTGGAGTCCCCATAACACTTTTCAAGCCATTACTGCGCTTGAACGGTATTTTTCCCATCAAGAAGCAGTATAAATTAAACCACGAAATTGTTTTCGATCCATTGTTTTGAAAACAACAAAAGTAGCACAATAACTCACAAACTAATGAATATAATGTCATGAAATTTTAAGAGCTGTCTTTTGAAGGTTAGTATTAACTAAAAAAGGTTGTTAGCGCCGAAACGCAGGTCACCGCCGTCGATGGGCAACCAACTTCGTGATGTAAATGTCATCGCAATCAATTTTTAAATTTATAGTTTTAGTTGGGAAGAGGAAAAGGCAGAGGGAAATACTATAAATTTTAAAGCGCTTCACGCTAAAAAGTTTACCTAATTTTATTGAAAGAAACTCTCAAATAAATTTGAATAATTATACCTGGGTAATTGTTTTATTTAGCACAAGTGCTCTTAGAAAACATACTGCCTGATTAACGCAACAATTCTTTAAAATTTATACTTCGTGAAATTTGCAATCCGTCGAAAGTAAAAATGCCGGTAACACGAAGTCAATGTAGAAGCTACAGCTGCATCGTATGTAAAGAGGTGGACAACGACCGAATGGTCCAGTGCGACACATGTGATAAATGGTGCCACTATGACTGTGCAGGCGTAGATGATGAAATTAAGGACTTAAGCTGGAACTGCGTAAGTTGTAGTCAGACACAGAAGAATGCGCTGATGCAATCGTCGGACGTCAATGCGATTTCATCACCTCCCATGGCAAGTTACAGTACACCACCTGAATTACGGATAGATCCAAATGCGGTGGAAATGCATCAAGACAGTGGTGGACAATCGAACATTCTAATGTCACCACATGTAGCAACCACAGCCCAGACAGGATTATCTGGTGTAAATTATACATCACAATACGGAGCGAGCAGCGCATGTCAGTATACAACGGGCATATCACCAACGTATTCACTAGCTACAAATACTACATGTTACAATCGGGCGTTACCAATGCCGGCATCAACAAGTTCAATGTTGTTCAACAACAACAACTTATATTGTGTCAACAGACAAGCTGCGGCATGCGTAGGTGCAGAAATGAATTTTAACGTCGTTTCTAATTTGAATTCAGCAACAATGTTTCCGCAACATCTGCAACAAAATGTTTATATGAATAGTCAACACAACAGAGCTGAACATGGTTGTTTTGACAATCAACATGTAAACAGGTCAAGCGCAGATAGGCAAAAGGCATTGAAATTGGAAATGCTGGATGAACAGCACACATTAAGAGAGCGCTATTTAGCGAAAAAATATGAAACTTTACAACAATTTTCCGGTAGTCGGAACAACGACGAGAATATATTTAATGAAAACAACACAATTGCGAATTCTCCATCTCCTCAACAACTAGCTGCGAGACAAGCACTGCCGAAAGAACTACCAACCTTTTATGGTGATCCAGACGAGTGGCCAATCTTCATAAATAGTTTTACAAACAGCACAGCAGTAGGTGGGTATTCGAGAACTGAAAATCTAATTCGCCTGCAACAATGTTTAAAAGGTAAAGCACGTGAAATCGTACGAAGCAAACTCATGCTACCCGACATGGTGCCAGAGATAATGAGCACACTTGAGATGTATTTTGGACGTCCTGACATAGTTCTGGAACGAGTTATTGACAAGGTCAGGCAAATGCCGCCGCCCAAGGACAAGCTGGACGCATTAATAGATTTTGCTATGGGCGTTCGTAATATTTGTGCTACCATAGAGGCCTGCAAAATGTACGCACATTTCAACAACCCAATGCTTGTAAAAGAGCTGCTGGAAAAACTTTCGAACAATTACAAGATGCAATGGGCCATGCAACTGAAACCTGATGGTATCCCAACCTTAAGATTATTTAGTGACTGGCTATATTCACTGGCAAATGCTGCATCACAACTCACTACACTAAACTACACAAAAAGGAGCAACATTGTTAACACTCACACAGAAATTTCAACAAATGTAGAACTTAGATGCTATGCATGTAATAACACTGGTCACAAGTTATCAAATTGCTCGAAATTCTCCAAGTTACCTGGATAAAAGGTGGGATATTATACGACAAAAACATATTTGTAAAACATGTTTAATAGCACATCGCCGCAAATGCAACTTCATTGGGGAATGTGGTGTTGAAGGCTGTAAGGCAAAACATCATCCGCTATTACATACATCATCAAATATAAGCAAAACAGAATCCAATAGCGTGGCCAATGTTAACTCCCACTATGAAGGGGATAATACTACACTTTTTAGAATAATTCCAGTGCGTCTACATGCAGGTAGCCAACATGTTGACACTTATGCCTTGTTCGATGAGGGGTCATCCATAACTTTACTAGAAGAAGGAACCTTTAACCTACTAGGAGCTCAGGGTACAAAGGAAAGTTTGTGCCTCAAATGGACGAGCGAAACAACACGCTTAGAAGAGAACTCGTTTATAACATCTTTTAAAATTTCCAGTCCAGAGAACTTTCAAGCTACATGGAGTTCGTACCGTTAAAAACCTTGCTCTTCCTAACCAAACACTTGATGCAACCGCGATCAAAACTAAGTACCCATATTTATCAGCGATTCCTATAAACTCATATACAAATGCAAAACCTACTATACTGATCGGAAGCGATAACTGGAGCATAGCCGTACCACAAAAGGTTTGTGAAGGCGCCTGGAATCAGCCTATAGCTACGAAGACTCGCCTAGGTTGGGCTATTCAGGGAAGATCAGAAAATGCCGCCAACTCATATCAGGTAAATATACATTTGTGTGAGTGTGAAAGAAAATTTAATGAGATACATGAGGCTGTGAGCCAGATGTACACCCTTGAGGCATCGCCTGCCAAAACGATTCAATCCTCTGAGGATGAAAAGGCCATTAGGATCCTTGAATCAACGTGTAAATATGTTGACGGCAGACTTGAAATCGGTTTCCCGTGGCGAGACGAATATGTTGAATTACCGGACAGCTACAGCACTGCTTATAAACGCTCTATTTGCCTCAAAAGGAGAATAAAAAATAGTGTTGAAAAGGAAATTAATAATTTGATTAGTAAAGGCTATGCTAGGAAGTTAACACCAAGTGAAATAGCCACTGAAAACCCAACCAACTGGTACTTACCTATTTTCGTAACAAGTAACCCTAATAAGCCTGGCAGAATCAGAATGGTGTGGGACGCAGCAGCTAAAAGTAATGGGTTCTCCTTCAACGATTTTTTATTAAGCGGACCTGATTTGTTAACCTCATTAAATGACGTTCTTTTATCTTTTCGAATCGGTCGGATTGCATTATGCGGTGACATCTCCGAAATGTTTCATCAGATCCTGGTAAAGGAAGACGACTCTCATGCTCAAAGATTTCTCTGGTGGAACGAAACCGATGTCGATGTGCCCTCAGTTTATAAAATGAACGCATTAACATTTGGCCTTAATTGTGCGCCATGTATGGCACATTTTGTACGAAATAAGAATGCAAGTCGTTTTGAAACCAAATACTCCAGGGCTGTAAAGTCTATCACGGAGCACTACTATGTATGTTGATGACCTGATTGATAGCGTGGATGATGAAAAGGATACAGTGCTATTGGCCGAGCAAGTAAGGTTGATACATGCTTCCGGCGGATTTATAATCCGCATTTGGGCATCAAACTCTCTGAGTGTTTTGAACAAAGTTTGTGGCTCCACATGTGATATGCAGCACCCAAGGGAAATGGGATCAACTGAAAAGGTCTTGGGAGTTCGGTGGGACCCTGTCAACGACGTCTTCAAATTTATTTATGTGTTTCCAAAGCTTCAACGCCACATCTTAAATGAATCGATAACTCCGACAAAAAGGGAGGTTCTAAAGGTTCTAATGTCCATCTATGATCCGTTGGGTTTCGTCTCTTGCTACACTGTTGGACTAAAAATTCTGCTACAAGAAACATGGCGTGCTGGCATTGATTGGGACGATGAACTTACTGCCGATCTGACCACAAAGTGGCATCAGTGGAAAGAGAAGTTGAAGTTGATAACCGAATTGGAGGTTCCAAGGTGTTATTCGCCTCAACTTAAATCAGCTGAAAACGTTCAACTGCACACTTTTGTGGACGCTGGAGAGCTTGGATATGCTGCTATATCCTTCTTAAGAATTAAACACGAAAACAAAATTTCCGTTATAATAGTAATGGCCAAATCAAAAATCGCACCACTAAAACCAATATCCATACCCAGGTTGGAGTTGCAAGCAGCAGTACTTGGCGTTAAGGCCCATTTAGCCGACCGTAGAAATTGTAAATGTAACGTAAATGTAAATGTAACGTAAATGTAAATGTAGTAGCACTTATAGAACGATTAAAACCGTATCATGTGTTTTTGACATAAACCAATAATAACAAGTTTTTTACTTCGGGTTTTTATATCCCGGATAATATTTGCTATACAGGCATTGATTTGCCTGCACCAAAAAAAAAATGGTGTTTCATTCTACAAATATAAAACATTTTTATACAATTAACATTTGCGTAGGTGCCTTTATTATAAAATTTCACAAAAATCACTTAGCATGTCTTAATTTCCACAACACAAAATATACATAATTCCATTAAGTAAAACTTGGCTTATTGCAATTGTTGGGTTCTCTTCATTAGTGAGCACATCCGGCAGTTACACCCCATTTTGTTGTTCAGCTGCCAAAGCATCTAACTAGTTCAGCCAAAACACCGTCTTCTTCGTCTCCTTGCGTAAGTGCATTCCATAGCAAAGAATCAATTTCTTCCTGCTTTTCAATGTCTTCATGAGTTTCGTTCATTAATTTTTCAATTTTATTAATGCCTACCTGAATTTCGATCTGGATGAACTCAATATCTGGAGCTAACTTTTCTAGCAGTTTGTCTGTTTTGGCAAGCAAAGACTCCTAGAACTTTTTCTTACCCAAAAGTAATATTGCACTCCTAAAAAGAAATTTGTTAATAATGGATACATATACATAAGGAATATATTAAATTTTCTTACCTCACATTTTTCTTCCTTCAGATAAGCATTATCTAGCCAGTTAGTAGCCTATTATTTTCCAAAGATAGCTCAATCCATTTTTGTTACTGTTTTAATCTATCTCTTTGTTGTTGCTGAATTTTTATATTGTTGAAAAATTGTTTAATAAGATATAAATTACAAAAAACAAATAAAAAGCAATACAGCTGTTCAAAGCAGTGACGAAAGTTCATAACATTCAGTACATATTCAAATGGTACGAATCTTGCTTCAAAAGTACCTAAAATTAGTCTTATGTATACATATGTATTACTTCAACATGTAATAACTTTGATAAAAAGTTATATTATAATGCCTTATTATTAATGTATTATACTTAAAAAATACTAACATTTTTTATTATTACACTTATATGTCTTTACAGACCTAAATTTAATAATGTATTGCTTTCTTACGTTCATAGCACCATAACTCTGTGTTTTGAACCGATTATCAAAACTTATTTTGTCTTTGGATGATCATGCTTGTGGAATATATTGTATTTTTGGAAATCAGGCGAATACATGTAATGGTTAAATATAACCTCACATTTGCAAAAATCGTGCGCAGTATGTGAATTGTGCTACCTACATATGTACATTCATTTTTACAGTATTCAGAGAAAAACTCTTAAATTTATTAAAATATATTACGTGTGTATACAAATTTAACTACTTAAATAGTTCAATTATCAAATAAATAAAAAGTACCAAAACAGTGCTTTTGTGCCATCCTGCCATTCACAATAACGTATACCATCACTGACTACATTTGTCACGTAAACACGTAATGAAATTCTATTTTCTACAGGTTCAGACGTTACGGTTACATTTCATTACAGTCAGATAAGCATTTGCATTGCTTCTCGTATAACAAAATCGATCAGCTGTTCCGACTACATTTACATTTCTTCATTTACGGTCGGCTAAATGGGCCTTTAGACTCGCTAAGAAAATAAGTAGTAACAGTAGTCCGATTCCAAAACGGTTCTTCAATGGCTACGCATGGATCCTAGGAAATTGCAACAGTTTGTTATGCATAGAGTTTGTGAAACTCAAGAGAACACAAATTTACAGAACTGGAGATGGATTCCCTCCAAAATGAATCCAGCAGATTTTGCGACGAAGGTTACTTCAAAAATGAAAGTGGCAATGTGGATATATGGTCCAGAATTTTTATCAGCAGAAGAAAATAGATGGCCAAATGGCGATGATACACTGAATATTCATAAACCAATACATACGGACTTCAACATAAAATATTTCTCCGACTGGAAACGTTTGTATCGGGCTCTTGCGAACTTTCTGCTGTATATTGAAATATTAAAGGCTAAACACCATAAGACTAGCATACGTAAGCAATTGACTTTCGAAGTACTATACCGCTCAAGGACTATATTGTTCAGGAAGGCACAGAGTGATGTGTACGGGGCGGAGATCTGCTGTTGGAAACTGGGTAACAATATTGAGAAAAATTCTCCACTAAAGTTTTTTGATGTATTTCTAGACAACGACTTGCTTTTGAAAATTCGCGGCCGAATTGGACATCTCAGCTGCCGCACAGATGTAGTTGTCCTGCCTAGAGATCATGATGTCACTCGTCTGATTGTTAAGAATGCACACGAATACTATCATCACCTGTCACACGAAACAGTCATAAACTCCCTTAGAAGCGTATACCGAGACTACGCGTAGTGTATCGCAAAATACGATACGATTGCCAAAGGTATAAGAACGATTTAGCCAAGCCTAAAATCCCCCAAATGGCGTCACTGCCTCCAGCAAGACTTGGTGTGTTTGCAAGACCATTCACATATACCGGTATAGACTATTTTGGACTAATGACCGTAACAGTTGGTAGAAGATCTCAAAAAAGATGGGGCGTAATCTTTACGTGTCTGAGTATTCGAGCGTTGCATATAGAGGTGGCGCATAGCCTCGATACGGGTTCGTGTATTATGTGCTTGAGAAATTTCATCGGACGGCGAGGGTACCCAAGGGAAATATATACCGATAACGGTACTAATTTTAAGGCTACCGAAAGAATGCTACGAGAAGAACTCCATAAGCTAGATGACGATAAGATCACGACAGAATTTGACGAGATAAAATGGAATTTCAACCCGCCAGCAGCCCCGCACATCGGTGGTGCCTGGGAAAGGCTAGTGCGTTCCGTAAAGACTATACTGTACAGTTCCCAACCGGGAATGAGGTTCAATGACGAATCGCTGAGAAGCGCATTGATCGAAGTAGAATTTATTATAAATTCTAGGCCGTTAACGTTTGTGTCACTAGAAACGAAGGATGACGAAGCAATCACCCCTAATCACCTTCTACTAGGCTCAGCTACAGGGTACAAGCCTATCTGCACCGAAAACTTTAACTTAAAACAACGATGGTATCAGGCTCAGGCATTCGCTGATCATTTTCGGCGCAGATGGATAAGGGAGTATGCTCCTATAATAACACGAAGAAGTAAGTGGTTCAGCAAACAACCTCCTATAACACCAGGGAACGTACTACTCATTGTGGATGAAAACATGCCCAGAAACTGTTGGCTGAAAGGTATCGTCACTGGAGCGATACTTGCGAAAGATGGGCAAGTTAGACAAGCTGTCGTCAAAACTAAAAATGGCAGTCTCAAAAGACCAGCGAGTAAGCTAGCAGTCTTAGACGTCGGTACTAATGAGGGTAAGCTTGGCGAGAGTTCACCCGCTTACGGAGGAGGGGGTGTTACCGCCGAAACGCAGGTCACCGCCGTCGATGGGCAACCAACTTCGTGATGTAAATGTCATCACAATCAAATTTTAAATTTATAGTTTTAGTTGCGAAGAGGAAAAGGCAGAGGGAAATACTATAAATTTTAAAGCGCTTCACGCTAAAAAGTTTACCTAATTTTATTGAAAGAAACTCTCAAATAAATTTGAATAATTATACCTGGGTAATTGTTTTATTTAGCACAAGTGCTCTTAGAAGACATACTGCCTAATTAACGCAACAAAGGTAACTATGTGTTAGGCCCGGGACTTTTCAGCCCACTTAGTAGGTGGCATTATCTTGATGAAATTAGAGCAATTTTAAGCTTTGATATAATGGGTGATTTTATAAGAACTATCGGAAATTTAAAAAAAAACACATAAAATTCAGAAAAATGCATGAAATATTTATTTGGATCGATAGTTGGGTCGATATAATTTAATGTTTGAAGATTATTTCATGCAAATGTTGGCCGCGGCTGCGCCTCAAATGGTCCATCCACTTAGTCCAATTTTGGCATACTCTTTCCAACATTTCGGCCGGTATCTCACGAATAATGTTGGCAATGTTGGCTTCCAGTGCGTCAATCGAAGCGGGCTTGTCGCTATAGACATTAGCCTTAACATAGCCCCACAAAAAATAGTCTAGAGGCGTTAAATCGCACGATCTGGGCGGCCACTTGACTGGTCCCAAGCGTGAAATAAACTGTTCACCGAACTCGCCTTTCAATTGGTCCATTGTTTCGCGTGCTGTGTGGCATGTGGCACCATCTTGTTGAAACCACATGTCATGCAAGTCAAGCTCTTCCATTTTGGGCAAAAAAAAGTTTGTTATCATCGCACGGTAGCGCTCACCATTCACAGTAACGTTGTGATTCGCATCATCTTTGAAGAAATACGGCCCAATGATGCCGCCAGCCCATAATCCGCACCAAACGGTTGTTTTTTGTGGATGCATTGGTAGCTCTTGCTACCAATGCTTCTGGCTGCTCTTCACTCCAAATACGGCAGTTTTGCTTGTTCACGTATCCATTCAACCAGAAATGAGCCTCGTCGCTGAACACAATTCTTCGATAAAAAAAAGGATCTTCATCTAACTTTTCAAGAGCCCATTCACCAAAAATTTGGCGTTGTGGTAGGTCGTTTGGCTTCAATTCTTACACCAGCTGTATCTTATAAGGCTTCACACCCAAATCCTTCCGCAAAATTTTCCACGTAGTGGAGTAACAGAGGTACAATTGCTGCGAACGGCGCCGAATCGATAATTCACGGTCATCACCAACACTGGCCGATACGGCTGCGATATTTTCTTCAGTTCGCACTCTACGTAAGCGTGTTGGTGGTTTAATGTCCAACAATGTAAATTTGGTGCGAAATTTTTTTACAACAGCCCGAATAGAAGCCTCAGTAGGTCAATTAAACTGACCATAAAATGGAAGAAGCGCGCGATGAACTTTCTTAACAGAGCACGCATTTTGGTAATAAAATTCAATAATTTGCAAGCGTTGTTCGTTTGTAAGACGATTCATGATTAAATTATAGACCAAACTGAAGATGTTTGACAGTGACATAAGATACAAAACGTGCGTGAGCTGTCGAAACTAGTGTTGCCAAAAAGATAATAGCAAAAAAATCACTCGTTACATAGTTGTGATAAACGGAAAATTTTTGTGTCCAAAATTCATATACACACAAATTTACATACGAGTATGTATAGTAAATTTGAATATGGTTATTTTTTATTTGTTTTTTAAGTTTATTTGCTGCTTTTATGTTTGAAGCTAAATAAACAATAAAAATATTTTAAATGAAATAAATAAAATAAACGACATGTTCTGCTCGATTTACAACACTTTTTCCATGCCGCAACACAAAATAAACAGAAATTTTCTGCCACAAAAGGCAACCACAACTTGCCGCCTTACGACTTGAATTTTTCGTAAAACAACAAGATTCAACTCAAAACAGTTGCTGACAATATTTTTTTTTGTTTTTTCAATTTTTTTATAAAGCACCATCAACATTAAATAAAGTACGGTTGTATGTTTGAAGTGAACTAAAATTAAATAATTTTGTTATTGGAAGCGTTAAGGATCATAAATTCAGTAAAACATTCTTAAATAAATAATAAAATATCATTATTTTAAAGTTGTTATTGAAGACGTCACATCAAAGTGGCAAACAGGAAAATGTTGTTCATGGCAGTTTTTTCGGCACAAAGGCTGACAATTCATTTGAAATGCTAAATGTACAAGATATTTCTTTAAATATACTAAATCTCAAAGTTTACTTTGTTAAGCAAAATCAATTTAATTCTTAAATGACATATTTTGCGATCTCGAACGTTACCGTTCGTAAACGTTTTGAATGATGAAAACGTCTACTTGCAATCCAGTTTTAAGCTCAAGTACTAGTACATTGCATACAGTCTACACCTAACTTGAAACGCAGTTAAAACATGAAGTTAAAATTTGCTGTACATGTAGTGATGGATTCGGAACAAAATTTTTTTCTGAAACATATTTTTTATATTGGACCAGTATTCAGGGGATAACCCCTACTTATGCAGTGCATTGTACCAGAACTAGGACAATAGGTTGTGAGGGAAAGCGGGAGTAGTGTTTGTGAACATTTGACTTGAACCTTCCAACGTTATAACAGACAGGAAACACGTCTGCAGGCAACTTATTACCCCAGCGGCGAAAACTGCCTACCACATTACTACTCTTCGATGATGTGTACAACACTTTGTAATCAATGAATTATAACTTACAAAGTGTATGAAAGGAGTAGTACGACTGAAAAACGAATTCTCTCTGTAATGCGTAGTACGATTCCCCCGACAATCGACCACAAATGGATGAGCTCTAGGGGCTAATTCTGTCATTCGTGATCGAAATTACTATCGCGTAGAAAATAGTTTCGATATCGTGTAAATTGCTAATGTTGTGACTCGTTACGTAACGAGTCGAGTTATCACTTCAGTGTTGCAAAATACTGACAAAACGTGTTTTATAACACTGCCGAAAATTGTATGTATTTGCATACTTTGTAATTATTTGCGTACTTTGTTGTACAGTAGAAAATAAATAAACACACATACGTTCACACTAACAATTAATTTAAATCAGTCATGTCTGCGTGTTTGTACATAAAAAAGTAAGTAAATAGAAATAACAATTCAATAAATATGTATGTAAAAAACAACAATTTAACTATGTATAAGCATATGTATGTATATATGCATTTCTAAAACAAAAAAAAAACATAAATAAGTTCTTGAATATAATAGCATGTGACTTCAAATATAAGTTTTTGTGTTCTTAGCAATACTCATCTTTATACAAATTTTATTTACATGATATGCATGACTAAATTGTCTAATTTTAATGCTTAAATTTGAATTTTATGTCTTTCGCCACCATTAGGACTCATGGTATCAAATCGTCCTCACCTTTGAACTTTCTTTTAAATACTCTTTTTTTAAAACGTTGCTCATCAAAATTTTCACCGGAAGCCAAATGATAGTACAAAGACATAGTTAGTTTATACTTCATAATATTCTGGTTACCGATCTGACTTTAACTAATTCTAGCGAGTTGAAAAACTGAGTTGTAGAGTTGACGACCTTATCTTGGGAAGTAAAGAGAGCTACCAACTTCTACATCATCTATTCGCAAGTAGTTTGAACTTTGAATACGAAAATTCAAATCGACGTCATCACGTTCGGTTAACTAAACATGATTTTTATAAAATATTTGAGAGTACAATGCTAATGAGCTCAGATTTTGATTCGGTAAAACAACAGAAAGGGATGGCTAATCGAATATTGCCAGCATATTGGTCGAATAGATGGCGATATTTCAAGATGTGATTGTCGTTATTTTCACAAACTATCAGTCCGATAGGACTGATAGTTAGCTTTAGTATATGAAATGAATGCATATCCATTGTTCGTATTGCATATTACGAACTCGGCTCGCAAAAAAAAATTTTTCACAAACGTGAAACACAGGAATACGATTTATGGCCCATAAAAGTTGCATAAAAATATTCGTCGGCTTATATTTATCTCGCATCATTGTTATCACACCGAAGGAAGTCATTTGAAACATCAAATTGTATTGTTGAATATGAACCAAAAATGTTTGGAACTTGGTGACCTTCTTAAAGCCAGTGAATGGAGTGGATCGGAAGAATATTTAAATTGTATTAATTCACTTTACGTAATTCTGCCGATACATCCATGTAGATTGCAATCAATTTCGCACTCATAATTAAAAACAGCATATTTCATGTCTTGTACAACACGACGTGGAAGTCGTGTTAATCGCCGAGATGTTCGATTTCTTGGACTTCTATCCACAGATGTTGTTTGACATAATCGCATTGCAATTGGTTTTGAGTTAATAGTTCAGCTTGAGATCGCCTTTAAATTTTGATCGAGCAGCTCATGGCATTACCTTTCATACAATAATCGTATATAGCAAGAGAAAAATCGAATGGTCAGCGTAGAAACAAAATGACGATCGAAACGACGATCGAACTCTTGAGCTGAAAATATTCAGCTCAAGAGTTCGATAAGATGAGACATTACGATACATGGTTTGGTATTTTTTCAAGTGATAATAAAAAATTATGATATTTGTATGGGAATATATAGGAAGATATAAATGGCATATCTCTGGAACCACTGAGCCGATTTTGTGGAAACTTCACATAAACCATCTACAACTCTTCGCCAACGCACCTTTAGATTTTTGTCGAAATCGGTCAACCCGTTTGGCCAGTTAGTGGTGACATCGAAGTGTACACTTCTTTTTATATATATAGATGTACGTCATATACATCATCATATAAATTGAAAAAGCCTTAAGAACCAAAAATTCTCAATTTAATTTAACTACTATTGCTATTCAAAACAAATTTTTAATTTACATTTCTTTTGTGTTTTTCTGTTTGGCTGGTTTTCGATAGTACTTTTGCTTATGAGTAAAAAGTTGCACGGTTGCATTCGAATGGTTACTCGCTATCGAATACCTTTTACTCGATATCGAATGAGATAATCCCAAAAGTGTAAAAACTCGCTCGTAAGAATGACAGAATTAGCCGTCTGGATTATGATCGCGTGCTACGTAAAAATGGGCGAGATTCGGGAACAAGGTCCCTAATATCGTCAGAACAAAATCCATTGTAGTAACGATAGAACAGAGTAACGAATGTTTTTTTACATGTAGATTGCATGTTTTTTTATATACGTTGCCTTTGAAAATTTTGAAAAAGTGGCACAAAAAGGGTATTTGGAAAAAAAGGTGTCAAAAAAGGGTATTTTCAGGAAAAAGGGGTCACGTTTTTAAAAAAACAATAAAAAGTTAAATAAAAATTCTTCAAAAGTAAATGTATTTGAATGAAAATATAATGTAATGATTACATTTAGAAACATTTTACAAATATAATTAATAACATCAGTTTAAATGATGTTAATTTTACTCAATAATAAAAAGAAATTAAAAACTGGTTGTTCAGTGACAGAAAATCCTGTACAAACAACTGGGGTTATAACAATTGCATATATGTGATCAATATGTGGCAAAAATTAACGTAAGAATAATTAAAGAGCTCGGTGGCTGAAGTGGTTAAAGCGGCCGTATGAAAAATACATCATGTTCACATGATCCCGCGTTCGAATCCCAGTGGGTGCTGATGAGTAGTGTAGCGACTACGAAACAGCTAGTTGTCCCCCAGCTAATGGTATTCAATTATTTTTCTGTTCTTCTTTGGTCTTATTGTTTGACAGCAATTATTGTTATAATTAAAAATAATCCTTCTTCTTGACTGAAGTTGGACTCGAACTCACAACTAGTTAATCTCGTACATATGTATATAACTAAAAAAGTTCACTCATTAATGATTTACAAAGAAAATATTTTATTTTTATAAGTATTAGATTTGAACAAAAACTAATAAATTTTTCAAACAAAGTTGTTGTTAATTCCAGAGCTTCCGTTTTTGTTTGAATACTTTTTTTTTCTTAAAATAATACATGAGAATATTTTTTATGATTAAGATGATATTAAATATTATTTCCATGTTTACATAGGTCTACATACATATTACGTTTGTTGCATAATGCTGAAATTTTAAAACGCACCAAAATGGGGGAAAAAGCACGTTATTTCAACAAAAACGCATCAAATTTTTAATTTTTTCCTTTCATTTTTAAAAGCTTATTTTATATGTTAAAAAATACAATATTTTTTTTTATATTAAAAACTCGATAACGAAACAGCCTTTTAAGCCACTATTGTGCAATCAAACTAGGTCTGATAGCACCGCCTGATGGAATGCCATCAAATTCGTTCAAGAGCTACAATTCGTATTTATCAAACTTGGCTTCTAGTACGACTCCTTCAGTTAAGATAATGTTACCTTTACCATAATCAGGGCTGGGCAAAATACTCACCTAATGTATTTCAAATGCAAAATATTATATACATATATATATGTATATATATATATATATATATATATATATATATATATATATATATATATATATATATATATATATATATATATATACAGTGCTGTTCCTACGCTAAGCAACTCACACTGTATTTTAGAAAAATGTTACTTTTCTCTCAAATAAGAAGACCTTAAGAACTCATTATAATACTTATTTATGACTTGTATGATAGCAAAAAAAAAAATGTATAAAAAAATAACAACAAAAACCTTTTTGGATATTTCAATAACAAACAAAAACAAAACTAACTCTATGAGAGGCTGTGCCTATGCTAAGCAACAAATTTTCTTATTCTCTTTCCCTTAAATATAACGGTTCTTTTGCGATGCATTTGAGTTCATTAATTGCAAATTACTTAAATCAATGCAGTTTAGTCCTACTAAGACTTTCTTCGTCTTTAAACTATAGATTTTCAACATGAAGCGCGTTCAATACGATAATAGCTTCAAATCTTCCGTTATATCATTGTGGAAGGCAGGGCAAAGTCAAATTGATATAGCTAATAATTTAAAAATTAACAAATCAATGGTTTCATGGTGGATTCAAAATTATAAAACGATAGGCACTGTCGTAAAACCCAATACAGGCGCACCTCCACGTAAAATTTCCGACCGTGACGACAGACAAATTTAAATATTAATAAAAAAAAACCATTTATAACTTCAAAAGAGGTAATGAAATCACTTAATTTGAATGTGGATTCCAGCACAGTCAGAAAACATATCATCAAGCTGGGCTTAAAAAGTTATAGGGCTGTCAAAAAACCAATGCTGACAAAAAAACACATGAAAAAACGGTAAGTGAATTTTAATTTACTTTAACAACAAATTCTATAGGACTTTTGTAATTTTTAGTCTTGAATTTGCAAAGCAACACATTAATTGGACTATCACAAAGTGGAACAGTGTGCTCTTTAGCGATGAAGTCAAAGTAAACCTCTTCAATTCAGACGGCATATGCACTGTGCGGCATATGAAAGGAAATCGGCTCGATCCACGCTATTGTAAGCAAACAATGAAACATGGAGGGGGAAACATTCTGGTGTGGGCATGTTTCTCTGGCAAACGCCTTGGTCCTGTGCACAAAATAAACGATAAAATGGATCGATTCGTGTATAAGGACATCTTAGAAACGAAAATGCTCCCATATGCAGAATGGAATATGCCACTTCGATGGGTGTTTCAACATGATAACGACCCGAAACACACATCGAAGTTGGTCAAGGAATGTTTTCAGACGAAAAGGATTCAAGTGCTTGATTGGCCGGCACAATCACCCGACTTGAATCCTATCGAAAATTTGTTCGCCATTGTGAAACGACGCCTCGGATCGAGTCGATTTACAAATAAAGAAAATTTGTTAAACGGTTTTCAAAATGAATGGAAAAACATCCCCAAAAGCACATTGCAAAATTTAATTGCCTCAATGCCCAAGAGATGTGCTGCAGTCATAAAAAACAAAGGGTCATATACGAAATATTAATAAGTTGCTTAGCGTAGGCACAGCCTCTCATAGAGTTAGTTTTGTTTTTGTTCGTTATTGAAATATCAAAAAAGGTTTTTGTTGTTATTTTTTTATAAACTGTTTTGTTATCATATAAGTGATAAATATATATTAAAATGAGTTCGTAAGGTCTTCTTATTTGAGAGAAAAATAACATTTTTGTAAAATACAGTGTGAGTTGCTTAGCGTAGGAACAGCACTGTATATATATATATATATATATATATATATATATATATATATATATATATATATATATATATATATATATATATATATGTATATATACATATATATAGAGGGTGTTTTTTTAAGCTAGATAGAACTTTAAATTGTAAAAAGTAACACAAAAAATTAAATTTTGATGTAACATTTTTTTTATTTGTTTCAGTATACTCTGACAAATCATCATGAATAGACTCACGCTTGAACAACGCTACGAAATTATCCAAATTTACTTTGAAAATCAGACCCGTTGTTTTATCGCAAAATTGTGTTCAGCGATGAGGCGCATTTTTGGCTTAACGGGTTTGTTAATAAGCAAAATTGCCGCATATGGAGTGAGACCAATCCACAAGAGACCCTACAGACTCCATTACATCCAGAAAAATGCACTGTTTGGTGCGGTTTTCATGCTGGTGGCATCATCGGACCTTATTTCTTCAAAAATGAGGCCGGAGCTCGCGTTACGGTCAATGGAGATCGTTACCGCACCATGATCAATGATTTTTTGTTTGAAAATATGGATGACATTGATCCGGAGGAGATGTGGTTTCAACAGGATGGCGCTACGTGCCATACGGCGAACGCAACCATCGACTTACTGAAATCAAAATTTGGCGATAAGTTGATTTCGAGAAATGGGCCTGTCAATTGGCCTCCAAGGTCGTGCGATTTGACACCTCTCGATTATTTCCTGTGGGGCTACGTGAAGTCACTGGTTTATGCTGATAAACCAGCAACAATTGACGCCTTGGAGGCCAGCATTGTTCGTGTTGTTCGTGACATACGGCCAGCAGTGCTCGAAAAAGTGGCCCAAAATTGGACGTCCAGAATGCGCTTCGTCAAGAACAGCCGCGGTGCCCATATGCCCGAAATCATTTTCAAATGTTAATGTCACGTATTGATCTTTTGAATAAAAAAAAATTTTGATTACAATTTAATTTTTTGTGTTATTTTTTACAATTTCAAGTTCTATCGGGCTTAAAAAAACACCCTCTATATATATGTATATATACAGTGCCGGTAAAAAAAATAGCACCACTCTAAACGAAATTTTTCTTACGTTTGTCTTTCTACTGTGGATCAATTAATTTGATCCAACCCACGGTACAAAGTATTGTTAGGAATGGGTGAGAATTGCAAATAAAAAAAGTATTGATTTTGTTTTTTATTTCATTAAAAAAATTCATTTTATTAAGGCAACTCTAAAAACACACAGTCAAAAAAATAGCACTATACTATTTTGGACTCATCTGTCCATAAAATATTTCTCCACTTCTCAGGTGGCCATTCCAAATGAACCTTAGCAAACTGCAATCTCTTTGCAACGTGCTTACGTGAGAGCAGTGGAACTTTTCGAGGACTACAAGCGTTAAGGTTGTTCTCTCTTAGTGTCCGGCGAATAGTTTCAACGCTTACAGTTAATTTAAGTTCCTTTTTCAGCTCTGTCGCTGGCATAAATGGAGTCTTCTTGCATTGTCTGATCATTCGCTTTACGGTTAATGGTGACAAAACTTTCTTGCGGCCACGTTTTTCGGCTTCTTGAGTAAACTTTAACGCATTAACAATCATTTTGTTCGAACATCCAGTCAATTGCCTAATTTCGGAATATTTTTTTCCTTCGAAAACCATTTTTTTAATAATAGCACGTTTTTCAGGCGTACAATGCTTTCCACGTCCCATTTTTTCTAAAATTAATGATAAATTTATTTTGAAATATAATTTGCAAACAATTCTTCATCTCACCTCCAGTTTTTGAAATTCTAACTGCAATGTTTCTTGTTTTTTTTTCTTAGTTCTTTAAGTGGTGCTATTTTAATGACTGTGCGTAGCAGAGGTATTTTTTTAATGTTGATCATGGGAAAACAACCGTTAATATTATTTGTAAAAAAACTTTGTTCTCAGAGAGAATACACTTTACAAAATAATAAAATACAGTGATGTAAAAGCTAAATGCTCACAAATTTATTTTAAAATTGATTGTCAAAGTGTCACGTCGTCGGTGCTATTTTTTTGACCGGTACTGTACATATATATATATATATATATATATATATATATATATATATATATATATATATATATATATATATATATATATATATATATATATATATATATATATATATATATATATATATATATATATATATATATATATATATATATATTTTACACGTTTGCACGTTAACTAAGTTGTGTATAGTCACCTAAAACTTAAAAGGACTGTCGAAATATTGAAAGCCTATTAAAATTTTGAGTAAAGCAAGTATTTCCTTTAATAAAATCAATATATTTTAATGACTCATCCGACAAACAACCTGTTGTTGAGGAGTGAATAAAACCTACAAGTCCTGAAGCTGCTGCAAAATTCTATAAATGCATAAAAACAATAAAGTCATCATAATCTTTACTGCTACTACTACTTCTTCTGCTGAATTCACGTTTGGTTCCATGTTTTTTGTAATTTTTCTCTATGGTATATATTGCAAAGGTTTCAATTCCTTGAGATGCTTTCTGGTAACTAGCGCATTTTGAAGCCAAGATGGAAATATGATGCCATTATGGCTCTATTTGCTTCACGTGTCAGCATGAGAAATCTCGTTTCCAAACTTTCCATTAAATTTGTTAAAATACAACTGAAATGCCTCCAATTATTATCTTTGTAGTCGATCTACTCTGGTTCTCACAGACACTAAGGTAGACAAAAGTTTTTCGTAATAGTAATTATTTCCCTGTATATAATCCAAAGCGTTGGGAAAAAGCAGGGGACGAATATGTGGAAATTCTTATTGATATCACCTGATTAGTGTAAAATCTATTTGCTGTGGACAAAACAATTGAAAGCTGAATTGCAGTTTTGCAAAATGATAAATATTTTAATGGTCGTAGTTTCTAGCAATTTTAGCTTTTGTATGAAATAGCTTATTTTGAATTTACTATAATAAATAAATGTATTTTGTAAAAATTTATTTTTGAGCCACATGTATTTGAAATACAAAATACTAAATACTTTCAGGTCGTGTATTTGAAATACAGATACAAAATACATATATGTATTTCAAATACTGCCCAGCCCTGACAATAAATATAAAGATATTTTATCAAATTTATTATTAAGCAATATCATTCAATTATATTTTATGTCAGAAACCGCATTTAGTGCAATATTTGACAAACTTAGCTTGATCATTTAATAGCAAAACGGTATAATATACAACAGCTAGATTGTCTTACTCTGTGCATATAAAATATTAAGTCAGAAAGTTGAGTTGAATTTGATTTTGTGCCACCGAAGTTTTAAAAACGCACCGAAAATTTAAGAAAAGCTCACCACGCACGATTAAAGAATTTTTCGCACAAATAATTTTAAAAAGCAGCAAAAACGGTGCGAATTCACAAGGCTGCGCTGTACTCTGTCAACCATCGCTGCACTAATAATTGGAAATGTTTGAAATTTTTTTCTGTGTATATTATTTTAAGATCTAAAACAAATTTTTAATGGGAGAAATAAATCGCCATTTGTTAATTTTTAGGCGTTTGAATATTTTGTTCAACTCCAAACAACAACAACATGTACACACCTTTTGCTGTTTGCGGCTGTGTGTCTCTTTAGTTTTGTCACTTTAAATGGCGACCATTTTGTTCGTTTAAGTCCACAGAATATTATTAAGTTCAATTTTATAACAAACGGTACGGACACGACGTTCACGCATACATACACCTATGGACATATAAATGGCACATCTCACAGAGAGTTCATTCGTATGCTACTATTGGGTAAAAACAATTAACAAGCAACAAGTTTTTAGTTTTTTTCTAAGAGTTATTAAGTATATTTATTATTGATAAGAATTAAACTAAAAATTCATTAGTTAAAAAAAATTTTATTATTAAAAGAAAAAAACACCAGTGAAAAAAACTGGACACATAAATGGCACAATATCTAAATATAAGAAAAAAATGATTTTAGTATTGAATTATTTGGGTTTTTGGTATGTAAAAGTATTTTACCGTTAATATTTGGTACTGTAACCTTTATTTCCGATGACCGCTTCGCACCTACGACCCATACTTTCCACAAGTTTTTGGCACTTTGCTTTATGTGTGGCATACCAAGCTATATTTTTATAATTTTTTTTTCGCGATTTCAACCTTGATTTCGTTCCAAGGGTTTTCTATTGGATTTAAGTCAGGACTCTGGGCTGGCCAATCCAAAACGTCGATCTGCTCTGCACTAAACCAATTTTTTATTAGTTTGGAGGAGTGTTTGGGGTCATTGTCTTGCATGATTTTCCACTTAATTGGCATCGAATCGAAAGCGTATGGTTCCATATGGTTTTTTAAAATGTCTAGGTACTGAAACTTGTCCATTTTCCCATTAATTTTTACAAGAGGACCTACGTCATGCCAAGAAAATGCACCCCATACCATAATGCTACCTCCGCCGTATTTTACCGTCCTCTGAGTGAACCGATGATTGTATTCTTGTCCTTTAGGACGATTTACAAAGGTTCTGCCATCTGGTCTTATAATATTTATTTTAGTTTCATCACTCCATAATACGTTTTTCCAAAAACTAATAGGTTTTTCTTTGTGCGTTCTGGCGAAGACTAATCGTTTGGAAATATTCTTTTTTGAGAGGAGTGGCTTTTTTCTGGAAATTCGCCCAAAGAGATTTGCCTCATTTAATCTTCTTCTAACAAGTCTGCTAGATATTTCCGCGCCCAAATATTCCTTAATTTCAGATGCTATCTGTCGTGAGGACTTAAATGGATCAATTTTCGCCATTCTGACAATAGCTCCATCCGTACGCACATTTGTTTTTCGAGGCCTTGGCTTTCGAGTTTTACCCTTAATCAATACATCGGGGTTCTCAACACATGATTTGATTGCGTTATACACTTTTTTTCTAGAAACTTTCATTACTTCAGCAATTTCTGACACTTTTTTTCCGTCTTCATGCAGTTTCCATATTATTCGCCTTTCCTCAGTTGTTGTATGTTTGCCTGAACCCATTTTTAAAAAATTTTCACACTTTACAATTATTTTTTAACTAGGAAAAATAAGAAGTGGTTTGAAATAAATTTTCGCGAGAACTGCCTTCTTTAAGTAAATTGTGCCATTTATATGTCCACTTAAAATTAGCACTTTTTATAAAAAAAATATAACGGTGAACTATTAACGGAATATAACGGAACATTTGAGTGTTGTTGAGATAATTAATCTTACAACGAATAATAAGAAAACAAAAAACCTTGTATTTTTGAAATTTTTTTGTTGTAAAGCGCGTTAATTTATGCTCAATTGGAGTTTGTGCCATTTATATGTCCATAGCTGTACATACGGGTATATATACATATATACTTATATATGTATATGTATTTCTGTATGTATTGATATCCAGCTATGTACATATTTTCTCCAATTTATCATAATTGCTAATAATTAAAAACAAATAAAAAACCAGTAAACAGAAACCATCAACAATAATTTACAAGTATATCTGCATACCTATATACATATGTATGTACAAAGGCACTTAAATATGTGTATATGCATAACTCATTATATTTATATATACACACTTTCATACATATGTCTTATGTTAAAATAATGTGTCTCAGCTACATGCATTTATAACAGCGAAGGGCAGATAGAGAGGATTAAGCTTAAGAGAGTAGAAAATTTGCTCTACACTTAGACAAATTCAATTGTTTCATTTTGAATAAAAAGCCATATATCTTCCATTCGACGAGTTAATGCTCGGCGAGATAATGGCATTTCATTAATTATAAAAGAAAATAAAAACTCTACTTCCCACATTACTACTGAAAATTTTTTAAAACAACTTGATAAAACATACACAAGACAGCTTGATACCAACAGCATCTTTATTTTGCCAGTGTATAACAAACAAAATGCGTAACTAAGCCAAATAAAAAAAAAAAATCCGCATCGGTACTGCTTTGTTGAAAGCTAACTGAATTAAATTTCATGTTTTCCTCTCATTTGTAATTGTATTCAGAGTTGCCTTTGGTATTATTAAAGAATGCAACAAAGACTAGAAGTTGTTCTGTTTGTGGGCATTAGTAAATGAATGAAAACGATAACACACAAACACGTGTATATCGCTCCTTTACTGCAACATAGGCATAACGCAAAAAAGCTTGTTTCGAGAAAAACACTTTTCAAATTTTTAGTTTCTATACAAGTCTTAGAATTTTTTTTAGAAAATATCTCCTAAAGGAAACAGTTTAAAGGCAATTTAAATAAAATTTTGCCACAATATAAAAGGTAATACTGTTAAGAATTCTGCATTGTTAACTCGAAAAACTCATTTTTCAGATATGACTATGTTGCAATAAAGGAGCGATATGTAGTAGTAGCATTTTTTAACATTTCGGTTTATACATATGTAAAAATGTTTATTTCTGTTATGTTAATGCTAAGAAATAGCATTTATCTATTTAGAACTTACTTGTTGATGAAAATTTCATTCATTTTTTTAAATTAATAAGAAGTGTAATAAAATAAGTACATGGTACGTTTTGGGGAATTTTAAGTAAGATCTTGGTATGTAATATTTTGGCTTTGTAGCTACTCTAGCTAAAAAAAATTCCGATCAGTAAATGAAAATAGTCGGACAAGTTCGTAATCTGAACAAACCAGCGCCCTTCGCTGATTTATAAAAAAAAATCACTCACATATGTACACTTGAACTAATAAACAGTGAAGACTAAAAGTTACGAAGCAGCAAGTTCGGTTGTTTAAGATATCGAGATGGTATAAACCATTTCGAACATATAAACCATTTCGAAGTAAACAATTGTTTTCTTCTTCGTAGTGTTAGGGGCTTGAGCAGATTTTGTATATATCTAGTGTTAAAAACTTTGTGGTCATTATACAGTGCAAAAAATTAATCACCCTATCGTAAGATGTAATATCATTTTCAAATGGCGTTTTACGCTAATCCAAACACTATAAATATAGAATATATATTTATAGTCTTTGATCAATCATATTTGACAGTTATGAACTAGACAGCTGCATAATACGAACAGACAAACAGTGGAGCGTTATACTTCGCAAGAGCCGTGGAATAATTATGTCGATTTTTACAGCCACGATTTTGGATCGAGTAATGAGGCGCATTTAAATTTAAACGGTTTCCTAAATATACAACATCTTTGTTTCTGGGTACTGAAAATCCGGGTGTGGTGCATTCACACAAGGGAGAAGTGATTGGACCGTATTCTTTTGAGATCGCTATCGGTAATACAGTTACTGGGGAATGCTACAGGGCCATGATAAGTGACTTCTTACTGCCAAAATTACATAAGCAAGACTTGGTGACCATGTGGTTTCAACAAAATATTGCAACAGCACACATTGCAGCACCCATAAGGAATACTGTGAATGAAGCATTTTCTGTTCGCGCAATCTCTCGATTGCGATTTGGCATGGCTACAATGATCATTCAATTTAACCATTCCAAACTTCTTTCTATGGGGCTATTTGAAGTCACGGGCTTATGCCAACAAGCCACAGACAATCGCAACCTTTAAGGAGAACATCGACAAGAATTCGAACAGTTCCCCCAGAAATATTGCGATAAGTTATAGAAAATATAACAAAACAGGCACAAATGTGTATCAACACTGGCGATTCAATCATACCAGACATTTTTCTGTAGGATTATTTAAAGTCTCGGGCTTATGCCAAAAGCCCCAGATAATCGCAACCTTTAAGGAGCATACTCGACAAGAATGCGAAAAGTTATAGAAAATGCGATAAAACAGGCACAAATGTGACTGGTGGCAGCCACTTGGTTGGTATCATATTTTTGAATTAATAAAAAAAATTTTATAGGTCCAAATAAATATTTTCAACACTCAAAATAACTTTTTTTATTTGGGAAACATAAAAACAAGCTGTTATATATTGATTGGTAAAAAAGTTATTAAAAAATTAGATGATTAATTTTGCGCTACATTGCTTCTAATTTCGTTAAAAGTTGCCAATTATTCAAGTTAGTTTGAATAATTCAAATAATTGTTTTTGTTCGTTCGATCAAAGCTTTAAATCTAAAAACTTATTCGATTAATCGATTATAATAACGAATAAAACAATTGTTTTTCAACAAAAAATAAACAATTCATAATATAATCTTAAAAGCTAATATCTGTATACAAAAAAAAAAAAAAAAAGTAAAAAATTTTAAATTTAATAACTGAGATCACGTTTAACTGCTGTATGTCGATTTTTACACTTGCGGAGAAATAATTCGAACACCATATGCAAATAACTAATGCTGAAAGTCCATAACACGTGTTTTACGCGGTAACGCGTTCTAAGCGTCTGTCAAAAAAGTAGAAACAATGTAATTCTATGTGAGAGGTTACGCAGCACAAAGCATATGACGCGTTAAACGCGTACGACGCCAAAAGTAGGTTTACTTTCTACTTTTGCACGCGTCACAAGCGTTATAAACACTGTCAGTTGTTTTTGATAGCCGCAGATCACAATTCATTTTATTTTGTCAAAGTTATCGCCAAAAATATTTGTGCCGTGGATTGTTACTTTATGTTTTCGTGTTAAAAAAATGTTTTTATTATAAAAACAATTCAAAAACAACAAAAAAATTATCGCATGAAAAGCGTTGCATGTAACTTAAGTTTAGAAAAGGTGTAGAGCGCGTAGAAAGTTTGAAATACATAAAACGCGCAACGCATATGACGCGTGGTATAAACTTTCCGCTTTACTCACTGGTTTTGCGCCAATTTGTATATGGAAAAGTTCTATTTTTTTGATATGGCATAGGTTCAAAATGTAAATAATTGGTAGCACTGTTAGTGTAAACAACATTTTACATTTAATTTAAAGCAAATAATAATAAAAATGAAAAATTTGGAGTATTTGTTTCAGCAGATAATTTTTACCAGATTTCATGTGTGCCACCACATCGATGAAATCTTTGAAGCTGTGAAGTAAAGTGACTTTTTATGTCTTACTTGCAAATAAGTTTTTAATCAGTAATTGTTTTCGGGTGTTAGCTATTTGCAAATAAAAATTTAATTTACTTTTTACGCGAAAATATTTGCAATATCTTGAAGTGTGCGTGGTGCAAAAAAAAAAAAAACAAAATGTTAAACATTCTGCGTTGCGTTGCTGGACTACCGACTGTGCTTGCATGATTGCGGATGCTCCGGCTTTGGTTCGCCGATCGTGGGTGGTTCTTGCCGGCCAATCCAGCTCAATGTAACTACAAAAAAAAAAAAAACATACCAGCCTTTTCTGTATTAGAGGCAAATCAAAATAATGTGTGAGGCCCGAAAGTGAATGCTGAAAAAGAAAAAAAGAAATACAACTTTATTGAATAATAATCTCACTTTAACTTGCCACCTTGTCACCAAACATTCGGCCGACTGGTGTTGTTGTCGGCCACGCCGGCCCACCCTCTGAAATCCTGACGAATTTCATTCCCTGCCCTGCCAAGTGCGAGCTCATTCTTTTCGGAGTGTCAAAGCCCCCCTTTATTGCCTAAGCGACACTTACGCGATACTTCACGAGGTATTATCCACCAAAGACCAAAATGAATCGAGATGGGAAATTTAATCTTTTTATACCAAAATAATCTAAATTCAAATTTGTAAATTTTAAATTCAAAATTGTGCAATAAGATTGATTCTTTTTCAATAAAAAATATTAAATTTAAAGAACCAAAAAAGAAATACTAATAATAAAATAAATTCAAATACAAAAAAAATGTATATTAAACTTAACTTGTTGTCCGGTCCGTTCGTAAGCTGTCCGAGTCAGCTGCTTGGTGAGTTTGGCTGCAACTCCCACGTTGAATGTATGCTCTGGGCACCTCCTCGTAGAACTGGCGCTGGGCTGCGGCCACTATATGTGGGGTCTGCTTTTTGAAATGTATGGGGCGGGTTTTTCCACTTTAAGCGGGAATTTCCTTTATATACCAATTTCTGGCTTATCTTTATGGTTTTATTTTATTCCCTTTTTTTCCAGCTCTTTTATTAATAATTTAATTTTATAGTTTTACTTTTCTTAATTCTTTTGGTTTTCGTCCAGCTTAATTTGAGTTATCCCAATCTCCTTTTTTATTTTCTTACGGCACAAAAATTCTTTAAATATTTATTTCCTCTTTTGTCTTTATAATTTTTAAATTTATTTTTGTTTTTTTTTTCTTTTCTTTAAAATTTTAACTTAAAATTTCCTTATTTTTCAAAAAACACAAAGAAAACACCACCACTTCATTTCACCCTTTTTTCAGAATCCACAAAAAATTCCATCTTGACTTTTTCCATCCAAAAAGTCACCAAAGTTTTTCTTAGGAATACAACTTATGGCCAGTGTTGCCTACCTGCTTCTTTTTTTCTTTATACACCGCTGTGTATAAAGCAAGGCGAATTCATTACCAGGTGAACTTAACAGCACAGGTGATTATTTTTTGCTTCTCGCGTTTTTTCCAATGAGACTGTCAAATTTTTTTTTCTTTTGTTTACAAACTTTTTCGCGCCATTTTATTCTGAAGGTTTTTTTGCATGATTTAGTGCAATTTCAAGAAATTTGTGTGAATTTAAAAGTGAAAAACTAATATAATCTGTGATTTTAATTACAAACAATTATAAAAGCTTATATTTAACGTTTATATAAAATTTTTTTTCTGCTGAGCAATCTTAGGCGAATTTAGATTATGACATTCACGATATGTTTTACAATAACAAAATACATAGTACTGAATTCGCCTTTCCGCTTGCACTCACCTGTATAAAGTCGCCTTGGTATAAAGTACACAGTGTAAATAAAATACGGCATTGCCACATAAAAAGGTTTACACGACAATTTTATTATTTGATTCAACCAAATATCTGTAGTCGCAACCAGAAGTCGCTTGTGTTTTAGCGCTTTTATTTAAGTTTTTAATATAAAATTAATAAAATTATTAACTCAACTTTTATTCTTTGCTCTGAATACAACTTTCTTTTTTACAAGGTTCACTCTAACTAGAAAATCAGCTTCTTTCTTACTTCTTCCCTAGAAAAAATCTTTTGACACTATGGACAATCATTCAACAATACAAAATAGTTTTGTTTAATCAATTGAGTGTATTCGCTTTATTGCTATAAGATACGACTGTAAAAACAATAGCTGTTTTTGTATATTATGCGTCTGCCCAAATTTCACAGCTGCGACTTTACTCGTCAGCAGACTTGTAAACATTTTAAAAAGTCAGCTGTAAAACAGAAAGAAGTTGCAATACTCGTATATTCTGATTCAAGAAGCTAGTTTTATATCGCAATCCCCATTACTAAATAAACTTTCTTATAAGCAAAAATTTTTGTTTTCTACTGTTTAGCTAGATAGATACAACTGGTCTTGATTTGTACGAGTATGAGTGCATTTTTTCGCCTAATGGCCAAATATAGATATAAAAATATCATTAAAATATGTTGTGCGTTTAATCTTCCAGAGATTTTTTGTCGTTGCTGTTGTTTTGTACGCATGTTGTATTGCACTGTTGTCTCGACCAGGCGAGACCACCCAAATCGTTTAGAATCGGTAAATTTGTTAGAGGTTGCGAACCGGTTTGAGTCTTCGATGGAGAAGCGCTAAATTAAAGTTTAAACAAATGGGGAGCAAACATGACAAACAATCATAAAAATATATACATACGAGTATGTATGTAGTACGTGTAAATCATACACATTCGTTAAATTTATTTGTGAACATGATTTTGAAGTTTGTAATCCTAATGGATTTTTGTTTATTTCTTTGCTATTATAATATTATTTTGTTTTTCTTTTTCAATCACACAATCGATTAGGCTTGAGCTGAGTGTGAAAGTCATAATGATGGTATTTAGCTGAGGGAACGGTTGAAAGCCAAACTGACGGTAGTTTGTTTGTAAACATACATATTTGTTTGCTGTTAATTGGATGACCGGTTGATTGATAAGCTTATTTGATTTATCTGATGTTTATTTAATAGAGTTTAGGTAACAATAGAGTTTCTCAGTCTTGGAAGATTATTTTTACTTAATAAAAAAAAGTTTGCAAGGAATGATCAACTTATCTGCGAAATTGAAGACTACTCCTTTTAGTATATACCTATGTATGTAAGTACATATGTAGGTACACAAAAAGAAAAAGCTCGTACTAGGTTAGGTTTGACAGGCTACCAGCTATTGTAAAGCCAGCCCACTTGGGTCCAGTCAGGTCCCGTTGTGTTGCCTGGATATGATATGTATCTCAGTAGATCGACATATCACTGGTTTACAACCAACCCGAGGATCGGATAACGGAGTCCAATCCACTTACATCGCATTCCGATATCTCCGTCAAATCATGCAGCATCGATCCTTCCTGACAGAGGAAGTGCTCAACGATCTCTTCTTCCTCCTCGTCTCTGCAACTTCTACAGAAGTCGTTAAATGGAAGATTTAACCTCCTCGCCTGCATCGCTATGTGGCAATGTCCCGTCAGGACCGTCACAGCTCGTACTAAATTTAAGTATTTTTTATTTCCTTTTTTACTAGTCGCATTCAAAAATTTAAGTGCGAATAACACACAAGTGTATTTAAAATAAGCCGAAAACGGGGGTTTTCAATCGTATAATGTCTTAAAATATGTATAAAATTCCTGAATCAAGTGCAGAATTCTTGAACCAAATAAAAAAACCAAAAGAAAGATACAAATACATATCGTTAGTCTCATGTAGAAGGCCCTAACTCGCATTTTCCCTGAATCGAACTTTTTTAAGGATTCTACTACATTTCACCTATACAGCGTTACAAAAATTTTATTGAATAATTTCATAGATATCGCTTTAACAAGCTATTGAACAAAAAATTACTTGTTAAAATATACGATAATCGAACATACGAAATTTGAAAATAAATTGATCAGATCCGTATATATTTCAATCATATATAGTCTTCGCGTATGATCGTAGAAGGACTACGGTCCTAAAGGGTCTTCCCCGTCAAAGGCTCCGTACCTTGGTGGCAGTTCTGATAGGATATTGTCACATAGGGACGCATGCTAGGAGGTTAAATCTTACATTTAATGATTTCTGTAGAAGTTGCGGGGATGAGGACGAGGAGGAGAGTATTGAGCCCTTCCTCTGTCGAGGCCCGGCTCTCTGTTCTATGAGAGCACTGTATCTAGGCGGACCGATGCTGCACGGGCTGGCAGATATATCGGAATGCCAAGTGAACGCTTGGTTTGGATCTGAACCCTCGGGGGAAGTGTAAGTCTCATAGGCTGCACTTCTCCCTCAGGCAACACAACGGGACCAAAAGGACCCAAGTGGGCTGGTTTCATGAAACTGGCGGCCTGTACAACCTAACCTAGGCTTCGCTAACATCATTACGCGTACAACGCTCACGAATACGACCAATGAAGTAAAATTATTTAACGAGCGAATAATCCGTTTTATACTGATTATACACAAAAATTAATGAATTTAGAAATTCAGAAAGATATCAAAAGCTTAATACGGGTTAAACAAATTTTTTGAGAAATAAACGGGCATGTTCTGACACTCGCATCTCGCATGATATTTGCGATTGTGACTTGAACTCGCAAGAAAGGTGTTCTGTAAATCGCAATCGCCAGACTATTGGCGAGTTCAAATCGCAATAGCACACTGAAGTGAACTGATAAATTTAAGCTAAAATAAACTTTAAACAAAGAATAAAATGAAGAATAAATAAAATTAAATATGTTTTCATTTTGTTTGTACTAAAACTAATCGATTTTTCTTGAAATTTTTATTCAATAAATGAAATTTTAAAAAAGGTCTTTGCTTTTGTTAATTTTGTCTGTCCATTGTTTTCTTATGCACTGGCGATTTGAACAAACAGCTGATCAAGAAGAACTTCGAAAAATTTTTGTTGTCAGTGACGTGAACAAATCAAATGAAGTACCCGGCTATTTTGCTGAGAATGGTAGATAAATATATTTGATGTAGAAAAAAATGCAGCGTTTTGTGTTAAAACATGTTAAATAACTTTAAAATATTTTTAAGAACGCTTTCAGACTTGGTTATGTGAAATAATAAATACATACAAGAGCAAAAACTAATGGTTTTTGCATCGAGTACCCACAAAGAAAATATTCAACATTAAAAGTAAATAAGTTTGACGTCACTATAAATCACATAAAAAACTTTTGCCGCCAATTATTTTGAAAATATAAAACATGTAAGTAATTAAATAGATAAGTAAAATTAAAAAAATTATGTATAAATGCAATTTAAACTTTTTTTTGCAGGTCGAAACAAAAGTCTGCCGAGCAGTGTAAAGTCTTTTTAAATTTTATGGAAGAACATCCAGACATAGCCAAGGGGTTCTCCAGAGGCGACCGCGTGAAGCAAGACGAGCTTTGGAATAATTTGGCCAAACAGCTTAATGCTAGTGGGCCACCAACGAGAGATGTTACGATGTGGAAAAAGGTAGGTGCATTGATATGTATGGATATAGGCACAGGTATCTTAATAAACATGTACATACATATGTGTATTGTTTTGCTATAATGCAGTGTAAATCTGTATAATACTGTAGAAACACTATACACATAAGTACATTTAGCAAATAAGCCTATGTTCATATATAACTTACATATGTTTTCATTTATGTAAGTTCTGTGTAATATTTGTTAACATATTTTGCTTAGACTTGGTGTGATTGGAGAAGGAGTATAAAAACGCGATTGGCGGAGAATAAAGCTTCCATAAAGAAAACTGGTGGACGAGATTTTCAACAACATTACCTTTCACCGGTAGAGGAGCAGTTGGCAATCATATGCGGTATTTTTCAAGCCGTTGATGGCATATCAATGGCAAAAACCTTTGGTAGTGGAAATAAAGTTATTGAAAATGTTAAAATTTGTAAAGCTCCACAGCAAGAACTTCCCCTAGAAACAATTTTACAAACCACAGATATACCAGAGGACACACAGATGCCATCATCTGCGCCTGAAATATGTGTTGATTCTTCTGCTCACAAAAGAAAAAGGAAACGGTTGAACGGAGATATTCAAAATATAATGACTGAAGAAAAACAAAACTTTGAATATGTGGCTGCAAAAATTGAGCAAATTAATGAAACTTTAAAAGACCAAACACGATATTTAAGAAACCTCAACAAAAACATTGACGAACTCCGTTCAACCAAAAAGAAAGAGCTTGAGGAAATAAAACGGCACCAATCAAAAATGGAAAAGATTGCTATGGAACGAAACGAGCTAAAATTAGAATTTTTAAAACTTGAAAAGTTAAAAATGGGTATAATAGACGACTAGACATTATTCGTTTTGTGAAAAATATTTTTATCGTACTTATTTTTTAAGTTTTTAAATGAATTTCTTGATTTTGTTTTTAATATTAACTGATCTCACTTTTGTAAAGGAAATTTCTTTGCAGCAGCAATATTTGGTGTAAACGAATTTATTTGTTATTTATATTTAGATCTCACTGTGATTATTAGTGTATTTGAATTACCTTTGTTTTCTTTAGTAAATGAATTTTTATGTTTATTTGTTTTGTTTTTATAGTTATGAAATAAAAATCTGTTTTAAATCAAAGATACAGCAATATTATCTCTTATTTGAGCAGCTTCGATATTGTTTTGCATTTCATTAGTGCCTTCTTCTATTTCTTCATTTTCTTCTGGGTATATTTCGTTATCTTCTATAACAACATTATAATACTTACAAATGTTGTGCAGAGCGCAACAAACATTTGTGATTTTCACAACTTTCAACGGAGCGTATGGAAGGCACATTTGAAGACATCTAAAGCGGCTCTTTAAATTACCTATAGTCCTCTCCACTATATTTCGCGCAGATGAATGCCTCAAATTAAATTTGTGCTGCATTGAACCAAATGTGGCAGATTTGTACGGAACCATAACAAAGGGTTGTAAGGCGTATGCAGAATCAGCTAATAACCAAGAGTTACGGTTGCCGTTGGAGTACCTCTCAGCAAAGTAGGTATGAGCATCACTTAAGTTCCAAACAAAAGCGTCATGACATGAACCAGGCCTTGATGCATCGACCGCAATAATTTTCATTTGGTAGTCACAAATCTACGTGTGTTATAGAGATAAATTTTTCGTTTTTGTTATTTTTAAATTCAATAATTCATATAAAAGTGGAAACAAAATTGTATGTACAATTGTTTATTACTTACGATTAGTACGTTTAAGCTGTAATATCCTTTTCTACAAAAATATAGCTCAGAACCAGAAGCTGGCTTTTCTAGCCGTATGTGGGTGCCATCTACGGCTCCAATAACTCCAGGAATTTTAAATTTTTCATAAAAATGTAGTTTTGATGCTCTTGCTTCTGGTTCTTCAACCTCCAATTGAATCCAAAACGGGCATAACATTTCTTCAAGAATATTAAGTATATTCCACAATATTTTGCAAAATGTCGTACGGCCCATACTTATGTTGAGATCATTGGCAATAACTCCTTGAAAAGATCCCACAGCCAAGAATCGTAAAACACTGGCCAAGCGCACTATTTCTGGAATTGAGCCTTTTGTCATATATGTATGTAGCAGTTTTTTCCAGAATCATCATAAATGCACTTTTATTTAATCGATAAAGAGCTATAAATCTAAACAAACCATCACTTGATCTCAATGCTTGCACAAAGTATGTACGTATGCATACATATATTATAGTATATACTTACGCATTCTCTGGGATATCCAATGGATTGGAACTATCCCTTAAAAAACGTTTTCTTATGAATTCACTTCTTCTTTGCTTTTTTTACGTTTAAAATGCTTAATATGAATGCTGCTGGCATTTTGAATTGTGTTTTATTTTCTTTGTTTTGATAAAACATATGTTTTTAGCTTTCGAATACAGCTTCGAAATATGGCAACTCGCAAGCAAAACGTGCGAGTCGCAGAACATCTAAAACTTAATTTGGCGTTTTCAAATCACTTTGCGACTTTGAAAACTTGCGAGTGTCAGAACATGCCCGAAAGTTCGATTTTTAATTGCTGAATTCACAAGCTCAGTCGTATCGTGTATCGATGTATTTGGAGAGAAAATTTCAAACACAAAACTTTAAAGCAAAAACAATTTTCAAATATATTTTTAGTGAGTTTAATGTTTGTGTTTGAAATTCTCTCTACAAATACATCGATACACGATACGATTGAGCTTGTGAATTCAACGAACATAAAACCTGTGCTTCGTTTCTGTAATATTTAGTGAGAATAGTCGAAAACTATGAAACATAAAATTCCACCGTTTCTCGACTATCGAGAAAAACAGCGTTTCTGTATATTAAATCGAAAAGAGGCAGCACTAGTTACGTGTTTATTGGAATATTTCCCTTAAGCAGCTGTCAAAATGCAAGAAGTAAACAAATAAGAAGAAGCACATGGGAAAAAATTATCAAACGAAAAGAAAATTTAAATTTAGTGAATAAATAAAACAATTGAATTCAGTAGTGTTATAAATAAAATAAAATTGTGTCAATCAATACCATATGTACATAAATAAAAACACATTCATATCATAAATAAATTTCATAAAAACTTTTAATAATGTATAGTTTTGTGGTGATGGTTGCTGTCCAACATGACCGGCGAGACATGTTGCGCATTTACAGGCAGATATTGAGGGATGCGACCGACCCTTTTTCAATTCCTGAACCGATGAGGGAAGCTTCTCGCATTCGAGATAGACTAAAATTAAGATTTTGGCATTAAATTTTTAATTTATCGTACTGTATATATGTGCACAAATATTAAGAAATAAAGAAAAAACAAAAAGAAATAAAGAAAAAACAAAAAAAAGAAAGAAATTTAATTCATAATTTTCATTTATTCATTATAAAAAAAAGAAGATTCCGCTTCTAATAAGAAATTAAAAATGAACTGCATTCACTACCTTCTGTATTCATAAAAAATAATTTACACATAATAAATGTTTAATTGGCAAATTTTGTCAAGTAAACTTTTACTAATTGCAAATTATTTTTTATGATTTATAAAAATATGATTCACGAAAAACCAGTGGATTCAAAGGCAGGCTACAGAAGTCGGACTAAAAGCATACCATACAAAAGTGTAAAAAAGATCTTTATATCACGGAAAAATAGACTGGCCAGGTTGGAATATGCAAGGGAACACATTAATTTGACCACCACACAGAGGAATTCCATACTATTCTTCGATGAGTCCAAATTTAGTTTAAAAAGTTCCGATAGATTAAGGGTGGTTAGATGACTGAAAAGCCAACGTCGTAATCCTCGTTATACTAAAGGCACATTGAAACATGGTGTCGGTAGTCATTTTAGTCTGGGGATGTTTTTCAGGCCATTTTTATATATTTTAGATTTATGTATGTAATTTATTTTAAAATTTTTTATTTATTTTTGTTAAAAGTCACAATTTTCTTATTATTTTTAGACACAACTGAAAACAAGGGAATGTATAAACTAATACGGTAGCACAATTTTATGGAAAATGTCACAATTATACTTGTCAGATGCTGATTGTTAAGGAAAATTGAGAGAATGAAAGTACCTTGTATTTTTTATATAATGCATAATAGTACTTCAATTTTTCCCACATTCATGTGGGCAAAAAAAAATTTAACGTAAAAATGTAAGAAAATGCTATTTCATACATATAGGTTCATACGTCCCGATTACGTTACATTACATTTTACACATAACAAAATCGATCAGCTGTTTAATTCCGTTACATTTATATTCCAATCGGCTAACCGAGGCTTAAAGCGGAACGAAATTTAACTTAAATAAAAGAGTTAATTACAATACGCAAACTCATTATGAATTCGCCTTGTATGTGTATGTGCAATTGTACAAACATACATTTTTATATTCATAAAAACCAAAATTTGTTTTAATAAACTTTTCTACACGTAGAAAAAATATGTGGTTGATATGACAATATTCTAAGGGCAAAATACTATTGTTAAATTATATGGTTGGTACTGAATTATATGGTTGGTACGTTGTTATATTTTAATGCCATTGATTTGCGTCACCATAGTTTTGCAAGCGTAATGTCCAACGATGGTATAATTGTAATTAAACAATACAAATTTACCATATTAATATCATACCCAACCACGTTATTATTACCAACCATATTACTTTCATTACATAACCATACTAATGTCACAAAAAGTCTTATTGGCATACAACCATATTTAGGTCATAACCAGTCATATTAATTAAAAAATATTTTATTTATTTGGAACTAATTATTCATGTAATATACGAGTACATACAGAAAATAAATTAAAACAAAAACATTTAATACACTTTGATAAAATAAAATAATCAAAATAAATCTGCAAAAAATTGTTGGTGTCCCATAAGTGCAAATGACTTCATTCTCAATAGGTTTTAGCTGAAATAAAAATAATTTATTAAGTATTTCGTCAATAATTGTATAAATAAATAATATGGCTGACCAACAATACTCTTGATGTTGTCATAGTATTATTGATTACAACATACATACAAATATCAACATATTGATATTCCAACATACCTTTAGATTTCCGCAAATACTTCGAATGTATTTCTGCAGAATTTTAATTTGCAATCTTTTCCTTTTTACTGTTTTTTTAGATAAATAGTATAATTTTGTTATAAAATACAAAACACATTTTTTTTTTCATAAGAAAACAAAATTAAAAGAAAATTATGTGTCAAAAACTAAAATGAAAACTGCTGACAATATTAAGTTTATTCTGGAAACTTATATTTGTTAGATGTGACCAAACTTTGTTTACATATGATAAAAACAAATATTTCAGTATTGGGTGTAACAAAACTATTGTTGTTAAAAAAAATTACATACAATACTAATATTGTATGCAACCATATTTGGAAATTGGTAGGTGGTAACAATAGATTTACTGAAATGCAAACGAAAACATATTTATAGGGAAACAAACTATTAGTAAATTGTTTTTAACAAAAATACACAATATTATGGCATATAAACTAATGTTGCCGTAATCATATTTCAAACTGCCTTTTCTTTGCGTGTACAAAATATTTGAATAAAAACTTATTTCAAATTTATTTTTGTAAACATTCCCATAAAACTTTTATTGTTAGCTAAACTTTTTCCAAAAACATATGCCACGTTTTTACGTTATTTACGTCTTAAGTTTACTTTACGTTACTACTAGGTTCCATTTACATTACATTCTAGTCGGCTAACTGAGCCTTCAGGTTCTAATTTAGGTTGCGCTGTAAGTATTAGACGATTTTTCTTTTTAACTTAAATATTAACACATATTATTCCAGTCTCTTCTTTTCTGGCGGTATAGTAACTTATGCGAAAACACGAACAAAACTTTGTCAATAAAAATTGCATAACTGTTTACTGAATAAAAACGCACAAATGGACAACTGATCAAGTTGATTAAAAATGTCTCATCATTTAAATGGGCAATTGTCGCCCTCATCGATTGCCACGCTGAATTTAAATTCTTTGCGACATTTTTGTAATTTTACTCTAGAGAGGCCGGTCAATCGAAGCATTTCTAAAATTATTCGTTTGACTTAATTTTATGTTTCGAATTCAAATCAGTTAGATAAAGAAGTTATTTTATTTACATACACACAATCAAAAGTGTAAACGATTCTTAAGTGTAAGTGTCAGGTGTCAGGAATCACAGCCTCTTAGACGAAAATATTCATAAAACATTATTAACTTGACACTTACATAAGGCCACTTGAGGGTACTAAGAATTTGAAGAAAGATACCTTTTATGAATGACTATTGCCTTAAAAGGTTTTATAGAACAACAACAAAGAAAGAAATGCGTGTCGTAATAATGCGATGATCGATGACTTTATCTGCCCAAATTTATGTTGCATAAAATATCAAGTATGTGCACTTCAAACGGGTGGGTGATTCTTAGCAAGAGATACACACACATGTATGTACGAGTATGTACGTGTAGATAATATATGAGTTTGTGTACGTTTACGAGCATAGACAATTTGACGCTTCCGCATGTTAGGATTCGCCTACCGTACCGAATGATCTAAAGGAAGCAGTGCAATGTTGTGTGAAGAAGTGCGATGTTGGTTGGCTTGGTCGCCTTACACAAATATCCATATAATATATAAAAACCATATGTTTATAAATAATATATTAAACATACATATGTATATATGTATGTAAGTATATTTACGTATATGCAAGAGCAAGAGCAAGAGCGCGTTTTATCTTGCGCAACGCAACCAAATGACATTTTTGTTATACATATGTTTTTTCCTTTTGATATTTGATCTTGGAACGCTATATGTTGCTTGTTAAGTGTGAACAATAACATCGAATTTCACAACTCGCCGTACAAAAATGTGTCATCATAGTCTGCCACTACTGGCAATGCAACAACATTTTAGCTTTCTTTTTTATTATTTTTAATTTTCAATATTGGTTGTTGTGGTGGCTGGAAGACTTTACTTTGCTCTGCTTTGTTTTGCTTCATCGTTCTATACAATAAAAACAATATTAATTTGTTCTGCTTGTCCTTTGCCGCATTTGTGGAGTTTTTTTTTGGGGATATTTATCTCGGCATTATCAAAGTGAACTGTCAACTAATTTGTTGCTCTGAATTTTTATAGCGATTTAAATTTTTTAATTTTCTGTTTTTGGCAAGTAAATTGTTTTCTGTATCGACAAATAATGTGAACCATATTTAACTTGTTAAAAATGAGTAAAACCTCAAATAAGTTCTCTTTTACATTATATGTTAGGCATTGACGAAGCAAACATGTTGGTGAGGTCATGAAAATGTAGACTAAGCAACACACGATAATCTTTACTAGATTTTTGTCTGTTTCCCCATTCAATTTTTTTATTTATTTATTTATTTGTCTATGGCGTACCTACTCTTATATCCTTGCAGGCTGAATAAAACATTTTTTTGACACGTTGTTTCCCCAAAAAATTTCACGTAACTTTTTCATTGCCACTGTAAACGAAGATTGATTTTAATAAAATGTTTTAACGGTTAAAACACGATGGTTTATCGAATATTTTTCCACAATAAATTTTCCACGTGTCTACTTCGCGACTGCTAAATACTGTCAAGACTAATGTTTACCAAAATGGTGGCCAAACAAAGTAGTGTACCTTCCCCGACGACATCCGTGACATATGTATCAATATATCAATAAACTATGTGTTTAGAAAAACGATAATTAAATTTTTTACAACATTAATATTTCCAGAATAGTCATAAATCTAAAAATTATTTTAATAACTTCCTTTTATTACCACAACTGCTTTTAAGCAAAAAAAAATTTTTCATGAAGATATCAGTTTAGGCTATATTCTATCTCAGATATATACATATATGGACCGATATCAGAATTTTCATTTTCTGTATTTTTGTAATCGCCTTTTATAACTAGTGGCTGTGTTCTGTAACTCTCCCCACATGAAACTTTTCCACTGAAGCGTGTGAAATGAAACAAAGTTGAAACAAACAGCTGCTTTTCTCACTAAAGTGCAGCTATAACTTTTTTGGTGAGTAATAGCTGTTCCGTGAGGAAATTACACGCCATTTACAGAAAAACTGTCTGTAAAACTTTTGCGAAAAAATTTCCCTATTTCAACTGTCATTATTTCTCGCGAATAAAAAGGCTGTGAGAGTATTTCAAAAAGCAATAATCATCATTAAACGAATAATAATACTGAAAAAATAAGTGTTTTGCTGTTAAATTAAGTTTATTATATTTATTTACACGGTTTAGAATGATTGTTTTTTTTTTTAATTATTTATTTTAACTTTTTAATTAATTTTTATACCCTTCACACAACAAGTTTTAAGGGAATACTTATTTATATAAGTTTGAAATTTCTACAATTTTAATTTCCGACCCAGCAAAGTATATTGTAGTACTTTTATAATGGTTTTTTTCAGAATTCACAAATTGCAATTGTTTTTTGATTTTACAAAATTCTGTACAAGTATGTATGGTACAAGCCATACCATACATTTTCTAGAATAGCCGGCGGTCATAATATGACGCCGTCGAACAATATTTCTTAACTTTAGTAATTTTTGATCGGCGGCGGTATTAATTATAGCTGGCGCTTTCATTTTTAAAATTGCATGTCGGCATCACTTTATATTTTCAGGCATTTCTAACATAACAACGTAATCGCTTTGGAACTTTTTTGAGAACTTCTCGCTAAAGTTACAGAACATAGCCACAGAACTGCTTTTAAGAAAAAAAAATTTTTTTTCATGGAAATCGGAAATTTTCCTTTCATGTATTTTAGTAACCTCCTTTTCTTACCAGAACTAATTTTGAGCAAAAAAGTTATTTAAATCCGTTTACGCGACATTTTCGTTAAAAAATTGGTTTAGGCTATATTGCAGGTATACATATATATATATATATGTACGTCCAAATCTTTCATTTTCTGTATTTTAGTAACCTCCTTTTATAACCAGAACTGCTTTTAAGCAAAATAAAAATTTTTTCATGGAAAAATTGGTTTAGACTATATCTTAGGTATATATGGACCGATTTCGGCAATTTTCATTTTATGTATTTATTACTAGAACTAAATTCGTTAAAAAATCGGTTTAGACAATATCTTTGGTATATATGGACCGATATCGGGGAAAATTTTTGTTGCCTTTGCCATGGCGATTATACCAAATAATTGTATGAAGTTTGAAGCAGAACAAACAATTTTTTTTTTCAAAAATTTTCATACAAAATAGCAAAAAAATTTTTATTTTTTGGAATTTCGGGTATATCTCAACTATATGTGAACCAATTTTACTGAATTTCAATATGAATCCATAGAGTAAAGGAATAGTGAAAGAAAAAAGTTTCCAGGTCTAATGGTTTTCTCAGAAACGATATACCAACGGCAGACAGACGGACATAGCATAATCGAATTTTTTATCAATGCTGTCGGAAAGGAAAATTGTAGAAATTACAAACGGAATCGCAAATTCATATTTTTGTGAAGGGTATAAAAAATTTAGCAACGAAAATGATAAACATTTTGTTTTTCCAATATTTCTTTTCAAAATTAAGTTTCATTCACCAATATTTATTTATACGAATCAAATAAAGAGTTTTCAGCGTTTTCCAGCTCTCTATGTGTAGACATTTTATAGGTGTGAATTTATGCGAAAGTTGCTGCATAGGTTAAAGTTAAAAAAAAAAATATATGCGAGCTGTAGAAAAAATCACGTTCACTTGTTAAGAATTTGAAGCAATGGCATCTAAAATAACACACTTTATTATAAGTCCAAGCTGATCACTTCAGTAAGAGAACAACCTAAATTAGCGCATCAAGCGTAATTTACCAATCAAAAATCCTGATGCACATACAAACAGCATTATCAGCTATATTTAACCAAAAAGCGCCACAATCTCACCCAAATCCGCAAAACCCCACTAAACTACACCTATTCACAAGAAGCCAATATACATATATGTATATTCTTATTCATACATACTATATGGGTAAATCCCTGCTGCTGAACGTGACATTCGTAAATGTTGAAAACCAAAACGCAAAAAAACTAGAAGTGCTTTCAGGTCGACTTAATCGTAAATTGTAGCTAATAGCGAACACTGTAATTTATATTAAAGTTAATAGCAAATGGGGTCTCGAATAAAACAAAAAAAAAAAAAAATTAAAAATAAGTCGTGGGTCGAACGTGACAAACGTGGAAATAGTTTTAGCGAACGCACTTAGAAAGGAGTATTTCAGCGAAACCTTACGCGACTTAGTCTTGCATTAATTTCAGATTTTTACCTAACAATGTTTCTTTAAAATGTTATGGGGTAAATGCACCAGTAGTCGGCCACTTAACTTTTTTCTCCACTCTCATAAGACGCTATAAAGATTCTAATAGTAGTATTTGGTTGTCAACATATTATTATTTTTGAGTAATTTGTGTAGTTTTAGACTCAATTAACAGTTTTTAGAAGTTTAACTGTAAAATTTGAGTAATTTTCGTTTTTTCACCTATAGTCGGCACACTCACACCTAAGTTCGGCCATTTTTTCCCCAATAGTCGGCATAGGATTTTTTAGTAAGAAAATAATAAATTCATCAAACAATTCAAAACATTTTTTAATTAAAACTAAGTTCATTAAAATAAAGATAAATACATAGGTATGTAATGTATGTACATAAAAGTAAGAAATACTTTTTTTTTAATAATAAAATAAAAAAAGACAAACAAATTATGCATAAAAGTAAAAAAAAAAATCTTTAGAATTCATTAAAAGCACAGGTACACTGAAAAAATAAACAAATAAAAATATAAGGAATTCATTAGATTTTTGTTTAAAAACTAGTTAACAGCTTATTAAAAATAACATCCTGTAGGAAGTTCAGTCTTTAGTTATGGCATGCTTAGCATACAAAGTCTTTTCCAACCACTTCGTCATACGTCAATTCTTTTAAATTTGTGCATTTGAGGTGAAACCACTGTGGACAAGTATCACATCCTATATTTTCAAACCATCATCTTCAGCATCAGTGTCAAGTTCTTTCTCATATGCGCCACAAAATTGTTTTACTTTTGCTTTTCCTTTTTTAATTTTTTTTGGTTTATTTTCTTTTTCAGTTTTTTTTTTGTAGGCGTTCCAACTTTCTTTTTTTTGTAGCTTCAGCCTTGGCGTATCTTTCTCTTTCTTTTGACTCTATGTGGTCTCTCCAGGCAAAGGCAGATATCGCACTAGGAGCCTTATGCTTTGGACCGAGCTTTGAGGAGGGTAACGGCTTTGGTAATATAAATGTTTCTCAAATGTTGACGATATCGTGTTAGATTTTGTAAAAGAAGAGCCTAGTGGGGTTTTAATATTGAAATGTGTAAATATTCCACACTCTAGGATAAGTTATTAATAGAAAATATTTACCTGTACTTGGGGAACAGCTAAGAGCCCTAAAAAAAATTATTCTTGATACTAGTGAATGAAGAGGTAGGTGAACAACAGTCTAAACTAGTTTGGAAGGGTGGGTTGATTTTTAAGGGAGCTGCTGGTATTGGACTTGAAGTATCAAATGGGACAAATGAATTTTTGTTATCATCGTTTGGGAATTCGATAAGTTGCAATGTTTTACTATGATTTTCGTTTGCTGGAGTTTCTGATAGAGCCCGTTTTGTTTCCATTTCCAATACTCCCTCTTCATTAATTATATATGTGCCTGATTCAACTGTAATATTACTTAAAATTTCTATCTTTTCGTTGTTTTCACGTTGTTTCAAGTTATTTATTTCTTCTACGATGACATCAGAATTAATTCCTCGGTTTTCCAAATTAGACGCAATTCGCTTGATTACTTCTAAGGCAACATCGAAATTACTTTCATTTAATCGCTTATCACTTTCGCACTTATCAGCGATTAGTACTTCCAACTGATTTTTTACACATTTCGTATAGTCGACATTTTCAGGGTTAAAAGGATACAATCCACATTTCCTGAATCCATTTTTAATTTTATCCTCCATGTTAATTTTCGAAAATACCATTTGCAAAAGTGGGCAAAATGTTGCCTTAGTAATAATTTTGTTGTTGTTGTCCATATTAACTTGCCATTCCCTTACGGTTTTCTTCCATTCAGCTTTTAATGGTTTAAAAACGCTCACATCAGCGGGCTGTAAAATGTGTGTGGTATTTGGTGGTAGGGCGTACAATATAATTTGGTTGTCCTCGCAAAACTGGCTTAATTCCAAAGTCATATGGGATTTATGACCATCTACGAATAACAGGACGGGTCGTTGGATATTATTATCGCTTAGCCAATTGTGGACTCCATTCGCTATATACTCGAAAAAAGTTTCGCTCACCATCCAGCCCGTTTCTAACTTTCCCAGAATCCAACTATCTGGCAAGCTGTTTACAACATTTTTTGGCGGCCGTATATATGGAAAGACAACCATTGGTATCACTGTCTTGCCATTTGCTGAAAAAGCCAGGAGCACAGTAATAGTTTCTTTTTCATTGCCTTTCTGGATAGAATACACATTTCGATATCCCTTGGGTGCCAAAACTTTGCCAGTTTTAGGGCACAAACTAAAACTTGTTTCATCCCCATTAAATATTCGCGATGGATCATTTAAAATGTCCAACGCATTTTGCTCAGCCAAAACGTTCTTTAGGTCTGTGAACCATTTTTTTATGCCTTCTTCCGTCACCACAGCCCTTCCCTTACTTATTCCTTCAGCCTCGCGAATAGCTAGGCAAGGATGACGCTTCATGAATCCTTCGTACCACCTCTTTCCTGGCCTACCATTCAAAAATGGTGTGGTTCTTTGATCTTCTTTAACGATTGCCTGCACAGTATTCAGCAAATCTTCAGCTTTTAAAGGAAACCCGCATTTCGCCATTTCTTGGCACCACTTTACCAGACGCAATTCTTCGGAATTCGACAGAACGGTTTGTGGACCCATTCTCCTCGGACCTTCAGGAGCACGCCCGTACAATTTGTCCTGTATGGTGGAACGCGGTACGCCATATTTTTTACTTGCACCACGTACAGAAGTGATACCTTTTCTAATTTCGGACAGCGCATTTTTTAAAGCGTATTCAGAATATTGGTGGAATGGTCTTTTACCTTGTCGCTCCATTTTATTTTTAAAATGATCTGAAATGCCTAAGAAATTAGTCCTAGTACCTAAGTACCAAAATTTTATTTTGGTAGCTCCCACCAAATATTACCACTGCCGACATCAGAGTACATTTTCTCCTATAGTCGGCATCATATAAGACAGTGAATAAAAAGTATGCCGACTATTGGGTAAATTAAAAAAAAAACTCATTTTCTCTGCGTTCATTATCAAGAGAGATGAGTAATATACAAAATACTAGAATTTCAACTTAATAAGAGAAAATGTACATTATTCTATAGTCGGCATCCCTATGCCGGCTATTGGAAATCGATCAAATTTTTGCACCTAATGTCGGCAGGCTTTAAAATAAGTGAAATACACATTTTTGATGTGTTATTACTCCTTTAAGACAATATTTAAACATCTATCTTTCTTTTAAAATCATTTTCGTAAATATAAAACTTGATTTAATATGGTTACTTACTTATTCCAACTATCCCTGTCACTAAAAAATTTCTTAAAAAAATGGCACTACCGCGCGCTTTGAGAGGTTGACACTGAACGACAAGCCAAATCGATCGAAATACTTATCTCAGCCTGCACAAAATTTACATAAAGAGAAAAGAGTATATTTTGAATTAAAAAAAAGTTTCACTTGTTCATATATTTGCCGTTATTCTTATTCTTATTTATTTAACTTTTATAAGAAAGTGGCCGACTACTGGTTGTATGCCGAACTTAGGGGACTTTACCTGGTTTGACTAAAAAGGCTCGTGTTTGTATATTTTATACTTACCTATTTTTCGGTGGATATGTGACATGTCGAACGTGACATTTTTTCCGCAATAATTCGGACCTTAAAATATGACTATATTTTACCAAATTTATTGTTACAAAAATAGATATTATTCATATACTTAAATTATAATATTTTCTTTTGTGAATATGCAGTTCTCGCTGATTTTATCGTCATGTGAAAATGAGTGTAGTTATTAGATATCCAGAATTTTTATAATATAAAAAAAGCTTGCAAAACAATATTGTCAGAAATGAAAAATTGCATTTGTGCAGCACATCCATCTGATTATTCATCTCATTTGAAAAAATTATGTCTAAATTGATTTGATTAAAAAAACTTCAGTATTTCTCTATTACACTATCGTAAACAATTTATTTTTAATAACTCTTCATTTTTTGGTCTCGGTGGACTTTTTCTAGATTTGCCCATATATGAATGTACAATATATTGCTAACATTTAATTGAAAGCTATATAATTCATAGGCAAACACGTTTTTTTTTAATTCCAATACAAAAGGGATTTAGAAAAAATATACATCGTTTTAAAGTTCTTTCTGCACAGAAGTGAGCGAGCTAAATTTGATCGGTTCAGTATTTTAGGTGTTATATGGCTATTAATTTGTTACTAACACTAGCAAACAAAATATGTGTATGTGTTTGATCTAAATACAAACCCAAAAAACACGAAATCAAACATTTGATATAAAATAACTTTATCATTTGCTGTCAAACATAATTTTCAAAACTTTTTCAGTGGTTCGATTTTAACATTTGAATTTAAATTAAGAATAATTTGAATATAAATATTTAATACTCAATGTTTTATCAATTTGATTTTGAGTGTAACTACCAATCATAAAACAAATGTGTCAGCAATTACTGAAAAAAATATCAACATTTTAAATTCATTTACAAAAGTATTCCGGAAAAGATTAATAAATGTGGTTTGCTTGTGAGCAAAATGTAATTAAATGTGAGCGAAAATTAGTTTTAATAAGTAAAAACGTCTGAAGAAAATATAATAAATAATAAGAAATAATGAGAATGTCTAATTTGAGCGCGATTTAGAGCCAAGAGGAACCAACTACTTCGTCCTTTCGAGAATTTCAAGACTAAGAAAAATAACAATAACAAAATGAATAATAATAATAGAATTTTTTTCATTTTATTCTATCATCGTTACATTTCAAAATGGTTAAGTATTTTATTTTTTACAAGATTTGAGTTTTTACTTAAAAGTATTTCAACAAATAATTAAAATCTAGCTTGAAATAAATATATCGCTCCTTTATTGCAACATAGTCATAACGCAAAAAAAACTTGTTTCGAGAAAAACACATTTAAAATTTTTAGTTTCCTTACAAGTCTTTTTTTACAAAATATCTCCTAAAGGAAACAATTTAAAAGTAATTTAAATAAATTTTTGCCACAATATAAAAGGTAATACTATTAAGAATTCTGCATTGTTATCTCGAAAAGCTCATTTATTGAGATATGACTATGTTGCAATAAAGGAGCGATATGTACTTGTTAACACTAAAAATTATTTACATTGAAAGGAAGAAAGATAGGTAAAAACTTTATAAAAATTTTAGAAAATTGTACGATAAAACGCTTCTATCAACTTCTTGGTGAAGTTGAGGAAGATAGTAATACTACAGATTTCTTATAAGGGCATTACTTGAAAACCTGTTGCAATTTTCAAATCTTTGTGTAATATTACTAATTACTGAAATGAGCATTTCCTGTTTGTATGCAGACTGTTTGTTAAGTACCTTCTGGGTAGGTTGAATATAATCTTTAAGGTTTTATTTTGAATGATCTGCAGCTTTTTAAGATAGGTTTTTGCACATCTTTTGACCAAACTTGACACTCATAAGTCATAATTGGTCGTACACACATCTTGTAGAGAAGTAACTTATTTTTCCAGTTAAGATTGGATTTTCGGTTCAATAGTGGAAAAGGAGCTCTGCCACATTGTACCGCTTTATCACATGACTGCTGGATGTGGTGTTTGAAAGTAAGCTTTTTATTCAAAACAACTCCCAGATATTTGATGGAGTTGTTAAGAGGTATTTCTGTTCCACCAGACGATAAGCCGATAGTTGGAATTCTTTTGGGGGATTTATTTAAAGGAAAAATTGCGGCCTGTGTTTTGGCTCATTAATTTTAATTTTCCACTTGGAAAATAATTTCAAGGCATGAGACAGACCTTTTCCCATATTTTTAACAATCGCATTTGAGACTTTTCCAACTGCTTCGTGCTTTCGAGAATTTCAAGCCTAAGAAAAATAACAAAAACAAAATAAATAATAACAAGTAAGAGTGTGGTATATTCGGCTGGGCCGAATCTGAAATACCCTCCACTTGAGTCACGTATATGTATAGTATATATTACAAATTTGTACTGAATATGCTCGGATATACATATATGGAGCGATATCAGAGAAAAAATATTTTTGCCTTGTAATCACCATTCCAAAAAAGAAATCTTTCATGAACATTTCCCTGGAAAAGTATGTTTAAGCTATATCTCGGTTATATATGAACCGATATCGGAATTTTCTATTGTCTGTATTTTAATAACCTTGTTTAATAACGAGAATTGCTTTTCAGCAAAAAAAAGGTTAATGGAAAAATCGGTTCAGGCTATACCTCGGGTATACGAGTGTATGGACCGATATCAGATATTTTCATTTTCTGTATTTTACTAACTTCCTTTTATAATCAGAACTACTTTTATGCAAAAAAAAATTTTTCTTTAAAAAATCGGTTTAGACTATATCTCGGGTATATATGGACTGATATCGGAAATTTTCATTTTCCATATTTATATAATTTCATTTTATTACCAGAACAGCTTTTAAGCAAAAAAAAGTTGTTTTTATGAAAACCCCGGTTTAGGCTATATCTCGGGTATATTTTATATATAAATTGCTTTCCAGTCACCGTGCTTAAAAATCGTGTGAAGTTTGAAGCAAAACAAATAACTTTTTTTTTTTTAATTTTCATATAAAATTGCAAAAATTCATGACTTTTCTCGGAATTTTGAACATATCTCAGCTATACGTGAACCGATATTACTGAATTTCATGGAGTAAACATGGCAGGATGGAGTAATAGAATGGTGAAAGAAAAAAGTTTCTATGTCTAATGGTTTTCTCAGAAACAGTATTTCAACGGCCGACAGACGGACAGATGGACATCGCTTAATCGACTTTTCCATTAATTCTGATTCAGAATATATATACTTTATAGGGTCGCAAAAAAAACTGTAGAAATTACAAACGGAATCAAAAACTTATACTTATATACCCTTAACATTTTTGTGAAGGGTATAATAATAGAAAATTCAAATTTAAAGTCGCAAATAAAACAAGAGAAATATGAATTTGTAAAGCAAAAATTAATTTTTACTTGTATTCTACATCACAATCCATATTTGAAAAATATTTGAGAATTACTTTTGAAACTAAGTGAGAATAAATGAATTCCTCAATTTGAAAGTAATTTCCCCTTTTTGTTGAAACTACTATGTTTTTCTATTTGAATTCAAATCAGAATCAAACGTTTGTCATTCGAGAAAAGTTTGATTTCAATTCATTCTCAATTTGTAATCAAACCTTCTTGTCTTTAGGAATAAAACAAAACAGTGTAGCCAAATGTGAGTAAATAATATGCTTGTGCGTTTTCACAGTTTTATTGGTTTCAAAATTGGATTTTATATGAGAGTGCAATATTTAAGAGCGGTAAAAAAATAAATTTGGTATAAATACAAGTACATCATGCAGTGTGCATGTTATATTAAAAATTTTTACAGAACAATTCATTTTTTCTTTGTTCTTTAAGCGTGAGTTTATTCGGTCATCTTTTGATTACAACTGTTACAATATACTTAAAGCTAATCTTATACAAGGATATAATAAAAAAAAAAGCTAAGCGGTAAATCTGAGCTGTGGCGTTTTTACACATAAACGTAATCGACGACTTTATCTCGTTACATTAGCCAGGTTCACGGGTTGGTGATCATTTTTTTACCTGCGCGAAATGTTATATCGACTTAATTAAAGACTTTAGTTTATAGCTGTCATAACTGTTAGCAGAACTATATAACTCTAACTATGAACTGTGTTGAAAAACTCGTCTGTTTTTGTTATTTATTAGTCCAATAGCTTTAAAAATGAATCAATTAAACCTTAAATTTGAGTTTGATGTAGGAAGAAGCATGCGTGATTAACTATTTTCTACAACAGATGTTTTTTCCTCAAAGTTTTTAAACCAAATAATTTTGAAAATGCAGATAACATTTTGCATACGGTAAATGTAGCGATTGATAGGTCGTACTCTTTCCTACTATTAAATGCAATAGATTGTGGCTCTGAATTTGAGACTCAGCTAAGGAATACAGGAATAATTTAATACCACAGAAATAAATTATTTGAAAGAAAATTGCCTCACATACAGTGGTGGGCACACAATTAAAACATTATTGCTAGTAAATAAATTTACTGTTTTTATGATATATCTAAGATTGTATTGTTGGTTAACTAGACACCACTAGCGTTTTTCATCTGACCCCCACCGGAAAAACTTGGATACATCACTCCATAAAATATTTTTCTAAGAACTCACTGGCTTATTAATGTTTTTTCTGACAAAATCCAATAAGGATTTCACATTTTTCTGGAGACGAAAGTTTTCTCTGTGCGATGCATCCACGTAAACCACTTTTATTAAGCCGTCGTCGAAGAGTTCTAGATTATATAAGGAAATGACTCTGATTCAACTTGTAGCTGTTTAGAGCTTTTAAATCGATTAGTTTTAGAGACCTTTACGACTATTTCATCGTCTCTGACTGTGGTTTTACGGGGTTCAAAGGCTCTGGGGACATTATTTTTGTTCCCAAATTCATCAAAATGATTCATGGCATTATAAATTTTTCCTCTAGAGCAAACAAGTAATTGAGAAAATTCATTGACTGTTCCCTCGGAGCCTTTATTACCTTCCATTCTTCTTCAGAGCAACTTGCTCTTTCCCATACCTAGTGGCTAATATTGGTTGTGATATCATAAAAACATACCTGTCAACAAATTTTCACAAAAGAAAACCAAATTATATATTAAATCAACTTTATTTAAATAGGAGAACTGAAAATGTTTTAATTATGTGTCCACTTGAAAAGTTACCCTTTCACTAAATAATGACATATTTTTTTTAAGAAAACTGAAAAAAAATGAATGTAAAGAAAAAACCAAGTGCAAAAGATATCAAACTTATTTTTGCAGCAGAAAAGTTCCGTTGAAATAACAGCAGATCATATACAATACCGAAACAATGCAAGATCGCATTTATATTTTAATTACATGTCCACCATTGTATATGAAAAAAACTGTTGAAGATAATGTTGAAAACATGCAGCTATTTAAAGTTTTTAAAGCATTTTTAATAACAAAATGCGGTAATCCTCTAATCAAGCAAAGTTTTTAGTGATTCGTGATTTTAGGGATTTTGGCGAATTTTGATGGCCAGCTTAGCGCTGGAGGTGGAAAAAATATAACAACCATGCCGAATACCATTACACCTACTCTTAACACAGTTATCATAAAACTGTTTTCACAACAGTTTGCAGCACTGGTCGCAAACAAACTTTTACCCGAAAAGAACTGTCTTGATTTTAGTCAACGTTTACACACGCAAGTGCAAAAAACCCAATACATTAACAGTTTTTTACTAATACATTAACACATCTGCAAGTAGTAACCTCATTTGCAACTGATTTTGGTTGGCAGTGATTTTTTCACTTGCATGCAAGCAGAAACAAGCAGTGTTGTCCATAGATATTTCATTTTAACTTTAATGGGTATTTTTCAAAGAAAAATTTTTAAAATATTAATATTTTTAGATATATGCCGAAATCATAATATAAAAAAACAAAAACAAATAAACATCTACCTATAACTTATTTTTTATTTGGAATACAAATTTGTTATTTATCTATATTGTGAAAAATTTATGTACATATTATAATTCCTCAGTAATATTGCTATGCTAAAACTTTGGCAGCACAGGCACTAAAATCGCATGTAGTACAAAGATGTACAACGTTTGTCTTCGACGACATTTTGAAAATTAACTTGCACCTGTGTGTGTGTAACCAATCGTGAAAATTGCAAGTGTTTTTATTATTTTTTCGATGTATTGGTTGTTAATATGTACATGCAACTTGTAACAAGTTACTTGCACGTGTAAACTCAGTGTTATATAAATATAATAGCCACCCAAAAGCAAAGTTTTTTCATGGTACTTTTTCCATTGCCCATTTCTATGGGGAGCTAGCAGACATCATATGCTTAAATTAAATTTCTTAATTACAAAAACTTTTTCATTATTTCGTGGAAAATTATCCATTGCAATAATTAAATGCAACCAAGCATCAAAGAATGAATGCTTCAGTGAAATGGGAAATGCAGCAAGAATACTCACAGCTACTGCTGGTTTTCTAACTGTAGGAGCAATCAGCAATTTGAAACGCTTCGAACCGCTTCATATAAGTTTGCATAATTAACAACATTAAAAGACAAGGATATTGACGATTTCATTTTTGTAAAAAAGAAAACAGGTACATACCTATTAACTAACAATGATTGTGAACACTTTAAGTAAATGGTCGGGTCGTGAGGTAATTTCCAGCATTTAGAATACAAATGTAAACACTGATATATATTTTCCGCTCCGCCTACATACCTACCTAAATATAGGTTTGTATAATAATATTAATATTGACAAACATTCTTACGTATGTTGGTTCCTATATTCTTAATAATGCTACACTCCAGATCTCTGAAAATTATGCAGCTGAATTGGCACACAAAAACAATGTGTTGAGTAGACTGAAAACGGAAACAAAACAAATCTACACATTTTACACAATCAAAGCACTAAACAACAATTCCTGACATTTTTCATTCCGTTAAGCCCTCCAAATAGTCACACAAATGCACACATACCCACACATCTACTATGCCTATTGTCAGGGGATTACGGTTACGCTTACTGGCTTTAGATTGGCCATTCATGCATTTCAGTATTAACTCCGCCCGATTGTTTTCTTTTTGTTGTTGGATTTCACTCATTCATTCACTCACATCAACTCTTTCGTTTTGCCAGACACAAACAGCAACAAGTTAGTTGTTGCTTGTGTACAGTATTTTTTATTCATTAGGAAATTGCTCATGTGTGTGTATCTATAAACTATTCGTTCAGTGGCGTAGCTTGTGTTGTTAAGCCGTGTGGGAATTGGTGATATAAATATGCATATCCTGATATAAACTTTGTTGTCATACTATCAAATTTTACATAATTTTAAAAAGTGCAAATAACTCTTGGCTGTTTAGTTTCATTCTTGTTTCATTCAGTTGGGAATACAATGTGAATAAATAAACGATATCAACAGCCATGTAAAAAAGTTCAATTACGATCCAAACGGAATTTAATTCATTTTTTAGCTCTTCAAAAAACGAAGGACTCTAAGCTTTTCGGATAGAAATCGTTTTTAATTTTATGTACTGCTGTTTTCTGTTAGATTCTGAAAAACTTTGTAAGTTTTAATTTCGTAAAGTATGAAAAACGAAGTCATTCCATTTCCGAATGAAATTGAGTTTTGGGCATGGCTGATAAAATTCAATACATGCAGTTTTACTAACAACTGTACCTGTAGAGTAGCGAAGCCCACCCATAGTATTAAGCGTTAAACACATTCGAGACAGCAGGCTACCGATTACAAAAGCTCTAAGTTTAAATACACGTGTGTTTTAAATATATATATATATATATATATATATATATATATATATATATATATATATATATATATATATATATATATATATATATATATATATATATATATATATATATATATATATATATATATATATATATATATATATATATATATATATATATATATATATATATATATATATATGTATATATATATGTATATATATATGTATATATATATATATATATATATATATATATATATATATATATATATATATATATATATATATATATATATATATATATATATATATATATATACCACAGCACAGCTACACGACTACACGACCACCGTTGTAGTTGTCTCCAAATTAGATTTATTTCTGTTTTTGTTGACTACAAAAGCTTTGTTAGTGATGTCAATGTATCAAGCAAAGTCAAATAAATTAATGCTGGAAAAGAAATTCACAGAATGTTAAACAGTTATTTAAATCAGTTTTGGAGAAAACACGATAAAACTGTATTCATAAAAGAAATTTAAGTTAAAATGTTCTGTTTAGCTTTCCTTTCCGTCAACTGTTTTTTTAAAATGATTGCACTAATAATTTAAGACAATTATAAGGTGATGTTAGTGTTTTGTTTTTTTTTTTTATATTTTATATATTGTGAAAAGTCTTATAGTGGGTTTATGGAACACGAATGAGTAATATGTCTAGAAAAACTGTATGAAATACACTCAAAATATAAATACAAATTTTCTACGCGTATCACTCATTCGTATCCCATTAAAACCACGTTATTTAAATCTTAACATTTGTTTATTAATCATATATACGATGTTTTTGACAAAAATAATTGGTAAAAAGTATTACTTAAAATGTCGGTTAATTTTAGTTTTGTTAAGAAAAAATATGGCTAAGAGAAGAAGTAATCAATTTTAGTTTCCTGATAAACAATTACACTTTATATACTTTACCCCTTTTTCATTTTATTATTACTGACATTTTGTTTATTAATTAGAAAAAAATGTAATGTACATTAGTGATGTGTAAAAAACGAAACAATAAAAAAACTTGTTTTCATATTTTCTCCCATGGGCAAGCAAATACAATTGGTGAAAACTTTTTTGATCATTAATTTTTGTTATTCAATTGAAAAACAAGATGAAGTTAAGATTTATTTATTTGTTTTAGCATTGATTTTCATAAAAAGAACAACACAAAATATAAGTTTGCATATAATAGTAATGTGAACTAGTAACAACTTTTAGTGCATCTATGATTCAGATGAGAATTGTAAATGATAACTATGTGAAGAAAATAAACAGACAATTTGGTCAACGTCTGATATTAATATTATTATTAATTGCTTTTGTAAAAAATGCAATCCTGTATCAATAAAAAATCGTATTAGATTTTTGGTTTGTATTTTGTACATCGGTTTTTAGTTCAAGTTTTTCCTTTCTTAAGTTTTTTCTTAAGAGGGATTTTTTTACAATACAAATTTGCTGTATTTTTAAAATTGATTGAAGAAGAGAAGTAAAATAATAATCAAATCTTTAGCTGGGGGACAACTAGCTAGTATGTAATAGAATTGCAATTATATATCACCATAGAACTAAAACCATTAACCGTTGTTTAACTAATTATTTTTCTCTATAATGTTTGCAAATGATATAAGAAAATAAACTTATAAAGCCACTATAGTTCATATTGTACTATTTTGTAATCTGTGACCCTTTCTTGTAAAATTAAAAAAAATTATATATAATAGATTTTTGTTATGTATGACAATATATCTAATCTTGTTTAGTATTAACCCTAACAAATATTTTTTCGATGCATGAAACAGACTACTGGCTGTAAAATAGTTTTTAGCAAAAGCTATTATGCATTTCTGGTGTCCACATTTTATCAAAATTAAGATAAAAAAATATATATGTATGTACATCATGGCGAATTTTTTTTAAATTTTTGGTGATTTTCCGTAGTTTGGTATAAATTAATTTTTTTGGGAGCTATAAAAATATTTTTAATAATTTAAAAAGAAAACTAAAAAAAAATTATTAATGATTTTTAACAATGGATCAAAATAAATCGGACAATTCTGGTTAGCGATGCTAACTTATTTGCTCGAAATTTCGCTTTTACGGCCAGCAAATGAGCGTGGTCTCAGAACTGGAAATAACTATTAAATAGATGAAAACAAATCTCACAAATTGGAAAACCCAACCTTTCACTTGTCCACGAAATCACGTAAAAGGAATGTAACTTGCAGATTTTTTTTAGCTTTTATTTATTTATTGAATCTTTACAATGTCAAGTATTTAAATCTTAAAACTAAATACAAAAAATTAACTAAGTCCAGCTGATGCTAGACAAAAAGTTTTATTTTGTGCCATTTATATCGGTGAAATCAATTATTTAACGCGCTGATGAAGGCAAGGGTATCCCTTCTTCTCAACTGAGTGTGACTAGTAAAATTTTTGACAGCAATGAAGAAAATCCATAAAAACCGGTCAAGTTTATCATTGTCTTCGATGAAAGATGTTTTTTCGGGTCAATATTCCTCTTATTCAATCAACCAAAATAATAATAATATAATGCATTGGACATCAGCACAGTTTTTAAACATATTGCAATATTATAAAGAATTCTTGATCCATTTTGCTTTGACCTTTATGTTTATATTTATTGCAAATATTAATATTATAAAGATTTTTTTTTGAAAAACCCCTTAAACTTACAGATGAACTTACATACTTATATCATTGGACGGAATATACGAGTACATACATACGAGGATATTGTAAAATTTTTGTTCCGAGCCAATTTTAGTTTTTTCAGAGTTTGTTCTGAAACGATTCACCCACTTCAAACATTTGCTGTGGGCCAGCAAAGCTACGATATGAAATAACTATGTAAACGAGACGTAATTATGTTACGACAATATGTCATGACAATATGTTTTAAAGTTGTTTAATTTTATTTTTTATATGAAAAAATAGCAAATATCTACGTATACACTGTTTTTTATTATCAATATATATGTTTATATAATATGATGTGGCAGCTCAGTTCAATTTGATTGAAAAATTAAAGTAGCTGGCAGCACAGTCCAAATGGTTCGGAACAAGTCAGCTTTAATACGGTAGTGTTATAAGCACAGCTGTCTTTCGATTCCTTTGCGTAAATTTGTCAAAAACACATGGACTTTCTTGCTTTTTCAAACAAAATTTTGACAACTGTGCGTAAATTCTACCAACAAAATACATATTGATGTTTTTTGGGGCTGTATTTATTGTAATTCTGCCATTACCTATTAAAGCTGCCTTGGTTCGGAACAAAAAAATATAAAAGTTTCCTCTCTTTCGCTCTCCCTCTCTCAAGTCAAAATGGCTTTTTTCGGATCAGCCATTTTTTGTGAACCGATTTTACAGAATTTCAATAGCAAACCCATGAATCGATGGAGTAATAAAACGGTGAAAGAAACAAGTTTCAAAATCTAATGGTTTCCTGTGAAGTGTATAAAAGAAAAGAATACAGCTGGGGCTTCGATACTACCTAGTATATTATTTTACCATGATCATGTTAGTTAGAACCAATCAACAGCATATGACAAAATTTTCTTATTTTTGCAAAAATTACTGGCTACAGTAAACTTTATTAAACCATTGCGCTAGTTTCTTGGCCTTATTTTTTTCTGCGTACGCTTAAAAATTTTTATATAATTTTTTGTCTGCTCGCACTTTTAGAAATTTAAATTAAAAGATCTCTACTCTGCTCCACATATTCTAGCTTTTAAAGAACAATTCACAAAATGTTTAACTAATTTATTTAACAATATTCCTCAACCAACAATGAACTTGAACAGCTCCTACTAATACCACCTCCTTATTTTCTTTCCTGCCGGTACAGAAAAATGTTAAAAGATGATCTTCATTGAGATGTTGCCGAGTCTTCGCTCTCTTCACATATAAGCATTCGATGCATATACATACATACCTACATATAAAACAGCGCCATTAAGGGCTACCCATACTTAGAAAATTAAACGAACAGCCAAACAGAAAAGTTAATTTTACCAATACAAATTCATGGCACATTTCTCTCCTTTTTTGTATTTCAATGAGATTTATAGTCAAAACAACACAATTTTATTTCGCCTTTATTAAACGTTTTTTGTGCTTTGAATATTGGATGAATGGTTGGATGGCTGGTTGAGTGTATCAATTGTTGTTGTTGTATTCTTATGTTGTTTCGAGTATGGGTTACTGATCGATCATCAGTGATGCTAACAGAGCGAGATCGCTACGCCTCAAATTAGTCGCAACAAGTACGGTTGACGAAGAACAACAAGTCGGAACGGAGAAAAGCAACAAAAACAAAAAAAAAAAAAAAAACAAAAAAAAAAAAAAAGAATTGAGTACATAATAATAATAACAAATTGATACCTCTGGAAAATGATTTGAAATGTTTTGTTAAATAGCGACGGCCGCATTTGCGATATGTAAAAAATATATATTAGAATATGCAAACGTTTAAGCTTCGCTTCGTTAGTATAAAAGCAAATTAAAAATAATTAATTTTAAATTTTATAAAATCGCGGGTGGTCTTCAAAGTAGTTAATAATAATAATTAAAAAATGTGGCTGTCTATATTGATGATAACCAAACAGTAGCAAAGTGGTAAAATTTGCTTTAGTATCAACTTTTTCTTATAAAAAGTTAGAAAGGTGTAAAATGCGTGCTAATTTGCTTCCAGTATTCTGTACATAAAAATAATACAAGAAACATAAGAAAGAAAAGCAAACAAAAAAGTGTGAATTAGTATTGATCCCAGACAAATTTATGAAAAAATCTAAAGATTTAGAAAAATATAAAGGGTTAAAGAAATTTCAAAATGTTTTAAAAGATACCCAACAAGAAGAAAAATTGTTTAAATCAATAATAAAAAAAGAGTTAGAAAAATGTTCTTATGTGAGCAGCATTTGCCATCGATTAGTTTTGTTTAACACCAGCGTCTTAAATAAATCTGGAGTGACACCGACATCATAAAAAGAACGCTTTGTACCCCACACATTACCCATTGGGAGTGGAATGATAGCTGTAACTTACAACAAAAACTAGCACTTGTTTCACCTTGACCTACTTGCCAGAATAGTTAACATTATTGCAAATCAGCATTTCAACGACTTCCAAATTTTTCATAGTTTATAGTTTCAAAACAGCCTCATCATTGAGTTTTACGATCAAAACATGATGGATCCAGGTTAGTTGCTAAAAGGGTCTTTTAGACCTACCTACTTGTTACTCTTCCATTAGTTTATTTCTAAAATTATAAAATATTTTTAGGTATGAGTACTCGTATGTGTTTAGTTTTTGCTGTGTGCTAAATTATTTGAAATTACAGATTTTGTTGGCCGTAGTTAAAAAATTGGGTGTTTTTCTGATTTTAAAATAGACAAGCACAAGGAGAAAAATATAGACAAAGTTTGTAAAGGATCTTTCATTAAGCATTAAAGAAAAATTTGTGTGTGCGCTGTTGTGAAAGTTTTTACTGGTTTGAAAGAACAATCGAGAGAGACCATTATGCACAGACTATAACGTCACGCAAAAGTCTGTCGCAACTTCGCTGGGTAGAGCGCATCTAACATAACTATCAGGCTTTCAAGACTGTGGCGTCTTGGTAGATATACTCTGCAGTGTACGGTGGATACGTATATTCGCATAGGCCTACAAAACTTTGTGTGAGATATTTTTGGAAACATTTTATTTCCTTCCTAATTCCATAATTTCTAAACATAGACATTTATCCGTTGCGAATGATCATTGTGAGCGATGCTGCTCGTACTCTCATAAACTGAAGCATTATTCTAAGCAAATCTTGCACTTCTTTCACGTAGAAAAAAATATATGGTTGATACAACAATATTCTAAGGGCAACATACTATTGTTGAATTACATGGTTGTACCTGATAATGCTATATTGTTATATGTAAAATGTCATTGAGATGACACACCATAGTATTGTAAAAAAAATAATATTATAAGTAACCATACTATATTTGGGTTTAAAATTTAATAAATAACCATAGCATTAATTAAAGCAATTAAATAGCTTAATTGCCATACTCAACCATATTATTATACTAAACATTCATACTGTTCTCATATACTTGCATAACCATATTAGCGCCATAAATATCTTTATTGTAATATTGTTGAAACATATTTTTATTATAATTAGCACAAAAACAAATATACTTGTTAACTAAAAAAAAGATACAACATATAATATAATTTTACAACACTTATTGTGTAAAATAAATGCAAACAATTAGAAAATTAATGCACAAATTTCTTCTTGGAAGTTGAAATTTCTTTTAGCTGTAATCGACGAAAAATAGCTATTAAGTATTTCGTCTGCGATTGCAATTTTAAGAGACATTTTTAACCATATTAATATGGCTGCATACACTCACAGAAAAAAGAAGTGTGACATCAATAATATGTAAATAGTCATCAGTAATATGAAAACTGACATCAATTCAACGATACATTTTATTAATAGGTATAACTAATACATCTAATTTGTCAAAATTGATTATAAGAAAAGCTTAAATAGTGTTATAATATTTTCTATTTATTGTTGAAGAGGAATTAGGTTGTTAAAGTTATTATTTTTAAATAAAAATTAATTTTTAAGAAGTAGAAATAAATTGCATTAATGACATTTAGTCATCATATGCGACGTTAGTTACATAAATATAATGACAGCGTCGAGAGTAAAATAAAAAGAAGAACTACGAAGCAAAGAAAGAGAATATTTCCTCATACACAGCATACACACAATTAAAATATGATAATACGCTACAACACATTTATTGATGGCAGGAAGTCATCAAAATTAATATTAGAAAATTTTTAATCCTCATTGGTTTCATGAAGATGGTAGAATATAAAGTTGCGTGTTTGAACATATTTTTGAAAACATTAAATTGAACCGGAATTTAATATTGATGATCGCGTACGATAGTATTTATGATATGTCGTCATCAAATTTACTTCACATGTCATTTTTCTGGTATTAATGAGCACATCAATGAGATTGAATCCAAATTATAGTTGGTCTGATGCTAGTGCGCCATTTTATTGATGATATTTTACATTTTCTTCATTCAGTAATATCTTCGGTATTGGAGTTTCCTTGCATTGATTCCAAGCTTACATCAAACGTATTGTGATAGAACATCCCCAAGATGTCAGTATGACGTTTCATTGATGAAATAATTATTATAATTGCCGCAGTTGATAATTAGAGCAACTGATGTAATGGTTGACATCACAGCGATGAAAGTTGTCATGGGGTCAAAAATGATGACATTTGGCATTGCATCGATGATAAAATACACCACAGCTGTGGCAGTTTTTTTATGAATGTATATTGTTGGATTCACCACACATATTTATATTTACATCTTAATATTAAACTTACCTTTTTATTAACCCGAATACTCCAAATGTATTTTTCCAACAAGTTCACGTTTTTCTTTCTTTTTTTTTTTTTTTTTAATAATTCGTTCATTTATTGCATATCTCAAAAAATTAGATTTTCGAGTTAAGAATGTAGAATTGTTAAGAGTACTACATTTTATATTCTGCCAAAAAAGTATTCAAATTATTTTTAAACTGTTACCTTTGAGACATATTTTCTAAAATTTTTTTCTAAGATTTGAAAACTATTTGAGAACTAAAAATTTGAAATGTGTTTTTCGCGAAACAAGCTTTTTGTAGTAATGACTATGTTGCAATAAAGGAGCGATATGTAGCTGACAAAAACATATGTATGTATCTATTTTTTAAAATTGAAAACACATAAAACATATTTTTGTTTCCAAAGATAAAACCAAACTGACAGATAATTATATGTCAACGACTAGAATGAAAATAGCGTTAAAGATGACAATAGTAGGTTTATGCTGTAAACTCACTTTTATTGCATGTGAATCAGAATATAATACATATGATAAAAACAATTATTTTAGTATTGGGTGTGATAAAAGCTATCGTTGTTTTTAACAAATTTTCACAATTGTTATTATATAATCATATCTTGTTAACAATAGAATTTCAGAAATGCAAACAGTAAAATATTTATAGAGAATCAAACTATAATTATATTGATAATACAATGGTTCCGAACCCCTTCGCTAACCGAATTGGAACCAGTTTATAATATTCGGTGCGCGTTTTTGGCCGTAGAATGCGCATCTGAACTTTTAACGGTCATTTTCATTTACCTATACATAAAATTCTGCTAATCTGGCAACAATGTTTTCATCCTATCACTGCACTGAGCCAAGCAAGTTTTATTAAGTGTTTTACCAACAACTCATTGGCCACTCGAAAGTTGTTGGCCACTTAACACAACATAAATACCAGTGTTATGTAAAAAATACACACTTTACACACAAATTTTATCATTAAGATAAAACTCAAAAGAAGAAAAAAATGTATAAACATTTATTATAAGCAGCATGATCATGAGTGGCGCAAGGGAAACTCAATTGCAAGATAATTTTTTTATTCAAGATTCACATACACATTTAAGCAACTTGTGCAAAACACGTTTTATATCCAGTTGATACTGTAATAAAGAGTGGTTTGAGTTGATTTTTATTATAGAACTTATGTGAATGAAGAATTTTCTTTTTGATATCCTATGAAAGGTTGGTATATAGACAGCTAGCTAGGAAACACAAAAAAAGTGCTATATTTTTTTGGTTAGTATTAATCTTAGAATATTAAAGTAAACAATTCCATATCATATAGTTTTACACTCTGCCGGTAGGCGAAAAGATAACAAATCAGAAAACTATACATATACGTATATAGAAATTGTCCCATGTAAATTTGTACTCTTTTGAACGTAGCTGTAGAGATGAAGAAAAGCCAATGAAAGCATAACTGAAATGTTCTGAATAAAAATTTTTCGTATTAAATGCTTGCTGATTGATTGAAAGTATTAACAGCAGTGATTAAAATTCACGCGGTTTTTTATCGAAGCCTAATTAAAATCCAAATCTCCTTCCGTCGCTTTTTGCCGAAATTCGAGGCACTATTGTAAAAAACTGTTTATACATATGTATATGATTCAAAGTATTGTCCATCACTGACCACTACTTTCTTTCATCTTTCGGGCAGCGTACGAATACCACGTTGACAAAAACTGATCATTTGAAGCGATGTACGAATCGATCCAATTTTTTTATTTCTTCAAAAGACTGAAAGTGCTGGTCAGCTAGGCCGTGTGCTACTGTTCCAAACAAGTGACGGTCCAAGGGAGCAACATCTGGAAAATACGGCGGGAGGGATAGAACTTCCAAATTCAACGTTTCCAAATATGTCTTGACCAGTTTCACAACTTGGGGTCCCCCATGATTTTATGCGCTTGGAATTATAGTAATAAATCTATTTTTCGTCCCCAATCACAATGTGATGCAGAAATCACTTCCGTCTTTGCCTGGCAAGCAGTTGTTGACAAGCAAAGAAAAGACGTTCAATATCTCTCGACTTCAACTCGTACGGCACTCAATTTCCTTGTTTCTGAGTTTTTCCCATGACTTTCAGGCGTTTTGAAATGGCTTGTTGTATCACATCCAATGATCCTGCCAATTTTTGCTGCGTTTGACACGAGTCTTGATCAAGTGGTTCCTTTCATTCTGTGTCTGTGTCTTCCACGTCAAAATGGCCGTTCTTGTAGCGTTGAAACCACTCTCGGTATATTCTTTCACTAATAGGGGCCTCGCCAAAGGTGTTTGAAAGCATTTGATGAGCCTTAGCCGCAGATTTCTTCTTCTTAAAAAGCAAAATTAAAACCTCTCGCAATTTGGCGGATAAGCTGACATGTTTAGTTGAGAATAACTTTATGATGCAGACACAAATCTACTATTATTTCGATGGCAGTATGTTTACAAATACCTAAGCTTATTGTATGATATATATATATATATATATATATATATATATATATATATATATATATATATATATATATATATATATATATATATATATATATATATATATATATATATATATATATATATATATATATATATATATATATATATATATATATATATATATATATATATATATATAATCACTTACCGCTACAGCCATCTATTTCAAACCGGCGGAAGCAAAGTTGCACACCTTAAATTTTAAACTAACAACTAAGAATCAATCACTGAACATAATATACTGCTTCTTTAAATATGTTTCCAGTTGTGAGATTGCAATGGTGTTTCAATCATATCAGGCAGATGAACAGAAATTTGTTTAATAGTTTTGTTGTTGATGGAAAAGTTAATGAAATGCCCCATTGATTTTCATTCACTGGTTAAACTGAGTTCGATGTCATTATTGATTAAATATGGTTTAGACCAAGAGGCCGACACGGCTAGCATTGGTCATTGGAAAAATTTTACGTGGGACGCCATCAATTACTTGTCGAATGTTGATTTCCAGGCGTTCGGTGATCTCTTTTTTATCGGCATACATGAACAAAAAGTATTGCAATAGATTTGAATCACACGAACTTAGTGCCCAATTAAAAAGTTTATTACGTAAAATTATTTAATAAGAAATATTCGAACGTTCTTATTGAATAACAATTGCATATTGTCAATGGCATTGGTTCGAGTTCGCTTCTACCTGCAGCCAAGCAGGATTAGGATACATACATTGATAAAAAAAATAAAAATAACTGGTTGTTCAGCGGCAGTAGAATGCTGTACAAACACTAGAAGGTACTCGTAGCGGCTACGAAATAACTACTCGTAGTTGTTCCCCAGCTTAGAATTCAATTATTTTTTTCGTTTCTTCTTTGACCAAGAGTTAATTACCACCTTCTTGACTGAAGTGAAAACACCGTTTAAAGAGCAGGTTTGCTCTTGGCATACACCAAACTAAGGCACTCTGCTTTATGGGGTACAGAGGGGAAGGAATCCCACATTTATTGTACCAAATACAACTTTAGGAAGCCGCATTACTTATGGTTGTGTTGGACTTCCGAAACCCTTATCTAGGATTAAAATTGGCAGAACAGAGATTGGCAAAGCCCCCGGGAGGTTCTACTTTGCAGATATTTCATTACTGATCATGGTTGAGGTTACTGCCCTAGCTTAAACGTTCTGGCTGTGGTTTAAACCCAAAATCGCAGGAAGGAGAATTAATTTCCCTGATAACTTTGGGGTTATTAGCCCCCGGTTTTCGGGGGCTAGCAACACCCCAAGGGGCTGTTGTATTGCAACAAATATCTAAACATTGATGCTTGAAGAGAAATTTTCCAATTGTTCGAAGCAAATGAAGTAGTTCCAAAAATAAAAAAGCTTGGAAGTTGATTTCAGAAAAAAATTTGAAATTTATAAAAAAAAGTTAAGGCTTTAATTTTTTTTTCAGCCATTGCAATAGAAGCTCTAAATTTCAGTTTATGAAGTGTGCATAGGGATGAAACGATACGAGTAAATACTATATATATAAATAATTATTCGATGCTCTTCTTTCAATACCAAGTACTTTTGGTATCGATGCTTTACTACCGAGTACTAAATATTTATCGACCAAAAATATTCGTATCCGCCGTATACTCTTTTCTTATTGACAAGCAAAAAAACTGAGTTGCACACAATTTTTACCATAATTTTGTTTGTTTCCAAAGTTTCAATCTGTGCATGTAAATAGGACCACCAAAATCGGGTGTATAGGGTTGTACTTCATAAAAATAGGACGATAAGATTGCAGTCTCCACTAAAACAAATAATCCAGTTACTTAAGCCATTCCAATTTGTCACTAAAGAATCTTCAGGCCAGAATTGTGTTACTTTATCCAAGATTAAACCAATGATAAATTATTTCACATCAAAGCTTCAAAGTTTTTCTTCCTCCATTGAATCTTTCACACTGTTACAAAGCAGACTATTGGATGAATACAGCAGAAGAATTGTTATGATATAATTACAGCGTTTTAAAAATTTTCGCTCCCGGGAAACTAATTAATACATTTCAATCAGAAAATGAAGTTCATAACGAAGATTTTGATTTTGGGCTCGATAAGTACTTCCCTGCCGTATGAAGAAATCGACCGATGCAAGTATGTATTGATGCTTTTTCTACGAAACCGAATAGGTATCGGTACCGTATCGACTGTAAGTATCGATCCCCTAATGGTACCGTTTTATCCCTAAGTGTGCGGCCAAGAATCAATTCAATTGAAAGACTCAATTGACAGTTGAATTGAAGCGTGTATGATCCAGGTATGATCCAGAACCCTCCAAAATCCGGCTGGCCATTTTCACCTTTCCAAGCTCAGATCAGATTAATTTTCACGAAGTAATTAAAAGTTTCACGAAATAATTTAAAGTTTTCCTGTCCTGTTAATATTTATATTATATATAACACATGGGCTGAAAATTCCCGGGACTAACAAAAAAAAAAAAAAAAAAAAACACAGATTTTTTGTTCAAAATTAGCTTTATTCTAACATTTAGCTCTAACGTTTCAATACCACTTTTGTAGAACGATTTATCTTTTGCCTCAATATAGGCCTCAGTTTCAGCGATAACCTCTTCATTCGTGCGAAATTTCTTACTAACGAGCATTTTTCTCAAGTCTGCGAACAGACAGTAGTCGCTGGGAGCCAAATCTGGTGAATACGTTAGATGTGGGAGAATTCCAAAGCTCAATCTAGTTTTGTCATTGTTTGATAGATGACTTGTGACATGGTGCGTTGTCTTGATAAAACAAAATTTTTTTCTTTGCCATATGCGGTCGTTTTTTTGCAATTCGGCCTTCAAACGCTGCAACAACTCTATATAATATTCACTGTTAATGGTATTTCCTTTCTGAAGATATTCGATGAATATTACACCACGTACATCCCAAAATATCGAGGCCATAACCTTTCCAACCGATAGATGTATTTTCGGCCTTTTTGGACGAGGTCTACCAGTTGCTGTCCACTCAGATGATGATCGTTTTGATACCCGTGTGGACTGATGGGGCCATTGTCACATATCGACGCAATAATTCCGGTTTGTTACGTTTAGATGGCCAAACACTGCTCAGAATCATCAACCCGTTCTCGTTTTTGGTCAACAGTGAGCAAAGGCGGCACCCGCTTTGAACAGAGCTTTCTCATAATCAAATGCTCATGCAATATAATGCCAACACGTTCTTCGATGTCAGCTAACTCGCGCAACTTCACTTTTCGATCATTCAAAACGATTTTGTGGATTTTTTTATGTTTTCTGGTGATACCGCCGCATTTGGACGTCCATTGCGTTCTACATCATCGGTGTCTCTACGACCACGTTAGCAAACGAACGTTTTACTGTTGTTTCTGATGGAGCGGAGTCCACTTTTCAAGCCATTACTGCGCTTGAACGGTATTTTTTCCCATCAAAAAACAGTTTAAAACTAAAGCACGGAATTGTTTTTGATCCATTGTTTTGAAAATAACAAAATTAGCGTCACTCTTAGCACAACAATTCACAAACTAATGAATAGAATATCATGAAATTTTAATAGCTGTCTTTTGAAGGTTAGTATTAAGTGAAAAAAGACGACTGCGATAAAACTAGCGCCATCTATGTGTTAAGCCTGGGACTTTTAAGCTCATGTAGTATATATTTTTTGAATTCCTTTTTGTGTACGTATTTTGTCCCCTGACATTTGAGAAAGATTTTTTTTGTATTTATTGTTCTGCTGTATTTACCTGTTATGAATTCGCCTTACTGTATGGGTTGCTATGAAGACAGCTACCGTCTTCAGTTGCAGAACTATGTTGTAACGCTTGTTGACTTTCTGTTTTTAAAAGCGGTAACATCAATTACCATGCAAACAGAATGTTGTTTTGCAATGAGGCGTTGTTTTATAGTTTGCATTTTAACTAAAATAATAATGATAACTTAAATATTTATATACTTCCAAACAAACACCACAAAAAATAAGTAAGAATACGACATTCGGCTACCCCTAATGTCATACTCGTATAATAAACTTCACATTGTTTGAAAGTACATATTAACACACTATGTGTATATGTGTTTATATAAGAGTACAAGAAGGGCGTACTGGTGAATTTCTGTAATCTTTCGATATTTTATTTCTTAATAATTCTGTCCTTTCTTTTCCCCATAAAATTGTTGTCTTGTAGTCAAGGTTTTGCACATTTTCTTTTGATTTTCATTTCTTTGTTGTTTTAATGATAACAAGTAACCTTTCTTCATGACCTAAGATTTTTTCTTCATCAATAGTTCTACTCTGTCTGCTGTTTAAAAATGTGCACAAAAAATATATTTTCTTAATAAAACTCATATTTAGACTTTTAATCTTAAACGGTCAGTTGATAATAATTTTGCGCTTCCTGAAGATCATGAAGCACCACAGATTGTTGTGTGAATTATTAACTGCAAGTGTAATTTCATTCTTGTCTTCAGTTAAAAAAGTAAATAAACAATTGCCAGAAAGTCCAATTGCTTTTTTAAATGCAGTGAAGATGTTGTTTTTAAGGCGACATTAAAGCTTTGATAGAACTATGGACTGGTGTATGTATGTATATGTTTATTTATACAATCTGTCATTATGATCCGTTAAGCATAAACGGTACCCTGACCCCTTTTACCCTCCTCACTCTCTAACGAAACTGTGGCTCGGATTTATGTCTAGCAGCGATTTTGGCAAAAGAATTTATTTTTTAATAAAAAATAAATTCTTTCTGGCGACATGCAAAGTAAATGCTAATGAACTAAAATCTATTCAAATAACAAACAAAAATTAATAATGTATGTATGAACTCTTATGTACATATATACATACGTACATAAAAGAAATAATATTAATATTGTTGTCCGGACTTGAATGCTTAAGAGCTGCCAAGTCATTTCAGTATCATATAAGTGCAACTTTACACCAAAAAGCACAAAAATAATTGCAACAAAAAGTTTTCAGAGAATAATATTAATATTTTTTTATTGTGATAGAAGGATCTGTGACAATAGTGTGTGAAACAAAATGTCAACCAAATGCCTGCCACGGCTTTGGTGGCATACCTCTATCCGATGGTCCACATTTTCAATGGAGTTCAATTTGTCGAATAATTTCATTCTTTAGCTATTGAACTGTTCTTGGCTTACTGACGTACATGTTTTATTTTATATATCCCCAAAGAAAGAAGTCTAAGAGTCCGAACACAATGTAACGATAATTTATTGCGGTGAGGTTTTTGAAACGAATTTGAAGTAAAAAATCGCAGTGTGGAGCGGCATAAAATTAAAATTTCTCATTATCTCAATTTTTTACTCCCTTTCTCTCTTCGATGTTGCCATATCTTTTAAATAATTGACGATTTTCACAACATTATTGTAAACAAAAAACATGATATTGAAGATTTTTATTTTTTTAATGAAATATAAAAGTTTAAAATATATTAACGGAAGAAGAAAATATTAGAAAAGAAGTTGGAAGTATGACTGTCTTTATAATTTGTAGTCGGGAAGTTACAAAAACTTCCAGTATAAAGTATATTTTTGATTCAAATTAATAAAAATTTTGGTGTAACAGGTAAGTGAATTTCTATCAGTTACCTTATTTTTTGTCAGACTTTATTTAATTTACGCTGAGGAAGCAAAAAGAAAAAAAAAATTTCGGAATTTATGGGATACGTATCAAAAGTGGGTGCAAAAGGACAATTGGTGCATTAACGCGTCTTACCCACCATATCCTGTTAGCATAGGCCGTAGTTTCTAATTCCACATGCAAATCAAACGTGGCTTCTACTACGTAACTAACAATTTTTTAACAGCTATAGTTTTTTATTTACTGCCATTACAAAATACGTTACACAAATTGTAAATATTTCAGAACTTTTTATAAAAATGTACTCGTATGCACAAATAAATTAATAAAAATGTAAACTAACAATGACAAGTATTGCCGTCGCCGTCTTCCGTCGTATTATGTTTATTTTTCTTTCCCGCAATGGGAAATCGCACCGCACTGCAAACGTTGTGTTCAGACTCTAACGGTGTCAAATCACATAATCGTGGTTGCCACTTAACAACGCCACGACATGAGATAACACGTCCATTGAATCTCTCGCGCAAAAGAGCCACTGTTTCATTGGATGAGTGGCAAGTGATGCCAGCCTGTTTGGACGTAACCGTTTAGATGAAAATGTGTCTCGCCGCTCATGTTACTTTTCGACTCAAAACCGTCCTCTTCAGTGTTGAAATTGAAGATGGCTCCACAATAATTCCATTCCATTGATTGACGTAAAATACCATTTGCAAAAGCTACTACATATGTATGATATCATACGATAGGGTGATTAATTGTGCACCATGCTGTTCTTATGCACATACATAAGTACTTATCAAAGTCCCAGTTTACACACATCCGGTTTTCTTGATTAATACTGCTTCAATTTCTCTTTAAATTTGCATTTACGTTCACACACAAAAGCTTTGTGTCGACAAATTCAAGTTTTCTTGCCTTCAAGTTTTCATATTTTTTGATATTACATTTTAAACTTGACGGTACCGTCAAGCCTGCATCCTTTTCAATTCTCTTCTCCCCGTTCTCTAACAAACTCAAGAATTGACAAGTCAAACTTGATGTGTGTAAACTGATACTAACAACGCTTTCACACGCTAAAATGTTATATTTACAAAGTAAGACAATCTTGTTGTTGCATATCTCTATCGAAAGAAAAAGAAACATTTTCGTTTTAAAATATTTGCTACTTTTAGAGAGTATTTTGGTATTAAACAATCAAGCCAAGGTTGTCCAATACGAGTATTGCAATAAATGCAGTCCCTGAACAGTGAAGTTGGTATTTATGATGGCTTGTGAATTCGTTTTGAAATTTCAAAGTTGACAACGCTGGTGTGGGAAAGTCGTGTAATTTGATTTGAGTGCGTCGTAGAGCTGCCAGGTAAACAATATTCGATGACATCTTATTGTGTGAAAGTCGTTTGGGTTAGGCAGGCCGCTGGATACCCCGAAATAGTTTAGGTTGTCTAGCTCACTAGGGTCTTGAAATCGTTCCTTTTATGATGGCCTGAAAATATAGTATTAGTGGAATATAGTATTAGTGGAATGGATGGGCGGGGACGGAAAGGAAGGGCGGGAACCTCTTAGTGTAGCGTTACATGCTGCTATACTAGCCATCCGCTGCTTGATGCCGATGAGATGAAGGATCGTCTTCTCCTCGTCTTGGCAACTTCAACAGAAGTCGTTATGGGGTGGGACTATTCTCCACGCATGGTTCCCAAACGGGCATGTCCAGTGATGACTGGCTACAGTCACTCTTAGCTGAGATCTGGGTAGTTTTAATAGCTCCCACGTTCTCTTAGATTTAATATGCGGCCACAGGTTCCTTAATATAAGGCATGTAGGCTCTGTGAGCCACTTTGCTTGGGCACGTTCCAACGTGTGGAGTTTTATTCTTTTCCAACACGCTGATAACGGTTGCCCACAAAAGGGATCTATATCCCTACCCTCTAGGGCTGTCGCTTTTTTGGCTAAGTCGTCAGCGATGTTGTTGCCACTGTTGGACCAATGTCCACGTACCCATTTTAGGGTTATGTTAGAATGTCTCGCCATCTTATTTAAAGATGTCCGGCACTCCTGGTCTAGATTAGTGTATATTCCAATCAAGGAGTTGATGGCGGCCTTGCTAGCCGTTACTATCATGATATCTCTACCTAATATCTTGTGTAACGTCAACCATCTGGCCGCTTTATTTATAGCCGATATTTCAGCCTGAAGAACACTGCATCCTTTTGATGCATAGTGAAAGTAAAAAGTCTATATTGTTTACGTGGACAGCAAACCCGTGATTAATCAGCATAAGTATATTTGAACTGCCTTTCTTCTTAAATACAAACCGTCAATCTAGATTTTATTGCTCAATTATCCCGAAATGTATCGTATTACGCATCGGTCCTACATTGACATATGGCTTACATAGTTTACCTCATAAGTAGTAAAACTAACAAGTATTTCAATTGAATTTTGATAAAATGTTGTGTGTAGTTTTAAAATAAAAACTTATTTTAATTTTTATTGTATGAATATGCTCACATATATACATGTATTCATTTAATTAACATACGAAAGCTACCTAGATAATATTAGATTTTTTACCCTTTTTTTGTCTACACAACCAGACACAATAATTTTCATCGAACAAAGAAACCGGTCAACAACTTGTAGACAAACGAATTTTATTAAATATTTAAAATAACTCACGTATTTTTGTTTTATTTTCATTTCAATTGTAAACATGATCGATCTGTAAATAAATTAGAAAAAAAGAAAAATAAATATAATAATAACGATGAACAGCGAAAGATCAAGCACGAGCCCAAGTTTTTTAATCAATTTGCGTTGAAGAAAGTACACATGTGCGCTCGTATGAGCTAGTGTTGATTTTAATTATAATTTACTAAAAATAACTGCAAAGACTCGACAAATACTTCATCTTTAAAACAAAATAATTTAATTAAGACTCGTGCTTATAAAAAATTGTACACTCAGAGAGTTTCTTAACGATTTTTAATATACAAAAAATACACAATTCAAAATCATAAAACTTTGTAATATATTTCAGCTGGTTTTCAACTAGTATCTACTTCTAATTTGGTAAAACAATTTTGATAGGAAACTGTCAAGTCAGGTCATTAATATGTCATTTAAAAGTTACGATTTAATTTTTGCAGACGGTTTGTAAACAAACGTACATGTACATATCCCTGTGGTACATGCAGAAACCATTGTCAAATGTGGCTAGCGAAGTGGTATGTGTGTTCTGTCTATGCACTCAAATCGCTAACGAAAGGATTTGCCACTCGGCTAGTATATCTGTCCCTATTCATCAGTAGTCTTAACAATTGCTACACACTATTCGATAGCTAATACGCTATCACTAGGTAATGCACAACGCACATATTTTTCTACGGCGCATTTAATGTTTCTCTCTGAGAGCAATTACGTTAATGCAAAGCTCCCGTTATTAAGACAACAAAAACTTTAGGATTATAAAATTATCTTTGCTAAACCAAACTTCAGTAGCATTTGGAATTTAAAGAACACGTTTTTTTTAGAAAGTGTTAAATTTAAAAACAGGGTACACAAAAACAAACTTTGTTCGTGTTCAATAATGAAATTCGTCGAATCAATTAATAAATTGCTTGAATGCGGACCTCTAAAGGAATTCGTGGATTCAAACAAAAGTTTAGTAAAAATAATTATTGATCGAAAACAATAATTTTTTTTTTTTTGCAACAGCAATATACGATATCAAAGGTTTTTTTTTTGTTGTTTATGTATATGTGTACAAATTATTTTTTGCGGCAAAAATTTTGTTGATATAACTTTTTCTGTACAAATAAAAAATTAGCAAAAGGACTTTTAAACGAAAATAATAACGACTAAGCAATTGGGTGCAGCAATAACTAAAAATTTAATTGTTTTTAATGATGATTATTTTACGTTTTTTAAGCTAATTTCTACTATTTGTTCGAGCGTAGTATCAGCTCAGGTTTGTAAGCAATTTATGCTAATGTATTTAGTAAAAATTTCGATTTTTCCTTGTGTATTTTCTTCAGAAAAAATCTGATGAAAAAGAAATAAAATGGAGTATCGAAATACTGAGGTGACCTCAAACTCGAATAACCAATATCGGAAACTAAATTGAGTTGATATTATATGTACTATATACATATATACATATATTTATGAAATATTTTTTGTTTATTTGCGTTTTAACTAAAATGCTTTGTTTTGTTTTAAAAATTTGGAATAAAAAATGTTTATGTAATTTGTTTGTTTACAAAACTTAATTATTTTAATAGAATTCACGAGCGAAGAGGGGTGGCGAATGTGGTAGTTTTCTGGGTCTAGTTCTTTCGATGGGTACTAGTGACTAGCATAAGGATTGCACCTCAGGTCTGGTACTTTATGCAGAAACTTGTAGCTAACCCTTTAGCTGGCTAAAGGTAAAGCAGATACGGGTCAAACGCCACCTCCAATGACAAGACCGTGTTAAATTCGCCACTCAAACACGTGTGTGATTGTAGCTGGGCTAGTGGTAGTGCAAAATTAGCTAGCGAATCTACACGTTCGGAGCTAGTCCCTTATACCACTGGGATACGTCCAACATTGTCTATGCTTTTCATTAGTACAAAAAATAATTATTTAAACCATAAATAAAATATTAATTCGTTAAAGTTTCCTCAAGCCGACTACTTATACAACCCAAAGTCAACTGCCGCTGAATTGTTCTCAAGGCATAAAGTTCTAATGTCAGATGTTTAAACATAACAAAATAGAACACACTCTACTTGAAATTTGGCAGATGACATTGCTCATGTTTTTTACAGTTTTTGCAATTTGCTCTGTGCTTTCCACAGTAATGGAAAGTATGGTTAACTACCACCTTGTGAGGTATCTAGAGTCACACAAATTACTTTGTGACCGTCAATATGGATTTCGTAAGGGTCACTCTGTTGGCGATCTTTTGGCATATCTCTCGCAAAAATGGTGCCACTCAATCAATCATTTCGGTGAAAGTAAAGTGGTGGCTCTGGATATTTTCAAAGCGTTTGACAGAGTGTGGCATGCTGCACTTCTGGCAAAACTTACTGCTTTTGATGTCTTTGTTGACTTTTCTCGGTTCATATCGAGCTTTCTCAGGGACCGCGCTATACGAGTTGTTATAGATGGGATCTCATCAAACGAGTTCAAGATACATTCAGGGGTACCGCAAGGCTCCGTTTTTTCTCCTAACCTATTTCTTATTTTCCTCAACTATCTCCTATATCAGACTTCCAACCCTATCCGCCCTTTCGCAGATGACAGCAGCATTTGCCATTCGTACTCTTTCAGTTATAGGTCCAGCCTATTTGATTGAGATCGTTGCGAAAAGGCAAAATATGAATGACTCACTGAACAGTGATCCTCTATTAATCTCCGAATGGGATCGCAAAAACAGGATCGCCTTTAACGCTCGTAAGACCCAGCGTTGTTTACTAACACACAAACAAACAACCACAAGTGCTACTTCGTCTGTACTCATGGATGGTATAAGTATTAAGGAATCGGGTGCCCTTGATGTACTTGGAAAAAAAATACAGTGTGATGTTCGCTGGACTGAACACGTTTTTCATGTCTCTAAAGAAGCATTCAAGAGCCTCGGGGTTTTGAAACGGTGTACGATATACATCACTCCATCTGATCTCTTTACTATTTATACCACCTATATCCGACCGAAAATGGAATACAACTCTCATGTTTGGGCCGGTGCCTCAGAGTCTATTTTGGGGTTACTCGACCGTGTGCAGGAGAGGACGAAGAAGCTTATCGGTTATAGCCAGCTCTATTGACTGACTAGAGCATCGACGCAGTGTAGAGTACGTTACTAACGTTACTACAATGGATTTTGCGCAAAAATTTTTTCGTAACACGCGGTTATCGTCCAAGGCCCATCCATTTGTAGTCGATTGGCCGGGGAATCGTACAACGCATAAAAGAGAGATTTCGTGTTTCAGCCGCACGCTTCGCCTGTGGAATAAGTTGCCTGCAGATGTGTTTCCTGTCTGTTATAACGTTGAAAAGTTCAAGTCAAATGTTCACAAACACTACTCTCTCTTTTCCCCTCCTCAAAATCTATTTTCCTAGTTCTGGTACAATGCATTGCATATGTAGGGGTTATCCCCTGAGTACTGGTTCAAGTTAAAAAAAAAAACAAAAGACGGAATGTTTTTGACATGTAGGCTTTTTACATTGTGAAAAATGACATCTAAATATCGTGTATTATCTACTTTATAGAAAAATATTAAATTTATAAACGGCAATTACATATCATATTACGCCGTTGTTTAGTACAAAATTAGTTACTAATTTTAAAATATTTTCTACAGGCAATATCTCACATATCTGTTTTGTTTATTTTATTTTTTTGCACTAATACAAAATCAAGCACATAAAAACCATATCGCTCCTTTATTGCAACATAGTCATAACGCAAAAAAGCTTGTTTGGAGAAAAACACATTTCAAATTTTTCGTTTCCATACAAGTCTAAGAAAAAGTTGTTGGAAAATATCTCGTAAAGGAAACAGTTTAAAAGTAATTTGAATAACTTTTTGGCACAATATAAAAGGTAGTACTGTTAACAATTCTGCATTGTTAACTCGAAAAGCTCATTTTTTGAGATATGACTATGTTGCAATAAAGAAGCGATATGGTAAATGAACTAAACTTAAATGCAACTTAAATGAAGAAGATTGGGCATTTAAGTTTGATTCAACTTTGTGGTGAAAGATTGATTTTTATATTTAAATCGAATTTAAAGCTTAATAACATTTAAATACGAACTCAAAAACTGGGTCTTAAATAAAGATTTCGCCATATGAACAAAACTTCAATTTATATATACAACGGGGCTACCGTACTTTCAATGGAAAATGCGCTGCCGAATCAATACCGTGGCAGGCACTTAACGAAAAGATTCTTTGGTAGCTTCATTATCTGCTTACGTGCATAGAAAGGAAAGGCTCGTGCTATATTTAAGTACTCGTATTTTTACTTGCTTTTAGTACGAGTCGTACTCAAAAATTTAAGACACAAGTGAACTTAAAATAAGCCGTAAACGGGAAATAAGTATAAAAGTACGTCAGAATATAATATTAATAATATAATATTAGACATATTCAATAAGTTCAACTAATTTATTTATCATTAATATATGTATATACATATAAGTCTATCTCACGGCACAGAGACTATCAGCATACATACGTACGTTGATAAATAAATAACAAATAACTGGTTGTTCAGTGACAGCAGAATGCAGTACAAACAACTGGGATTATAACATATTGTATATGTGATCAATATGAGACAAATATAGACAAATAATAAATAAGAGCTCGGTGGCTGAGTTGGTTACACTTGCACTGCGGCCATTGTAGGTCTATTGTGCGGTACCTTTTTTTTTTTATCTTGGGCCAGTACTCAGGGGTTGACCCCTACATATGCAGTGCATTGTACTGGAACTAGGAAAATAAGTTGAGATGAAGAGGAAAGAGGGAGTGGTGTTCGTGGAAGTTTAAATTTAATAATAATAACACGAAAGACTAAACCAAACTCTATTGCAGCATTTAAAATGTTGGAATTAAATTATTTAAAACTGATCAGTGCCCAGTGTATATACCTTCGACACTGCTCAGATTAGCAAAATTTAGTCCAACACCATCCACACCACAAGTGCATATAAAGAAAACACGGACAACGGCGAGAGAAGAAACAAAAAGAAACGCGTGTACACATACTGCTACCTATTCCGGTGCACTTTGATTTCATACGAAATTAATAATGAACATGTGTAGGTATACAGAAAATACGGACAACGGTAAAAAAGAGAGAAAGAAAAATAAACACGTATAGCTTGCTACCTATTCCGGTGCAATTTGGTTTTATATAAATTTAATTAATGAAAGTACACATATAGAAAATACGGACAGCAGTAACAAAAGACATGTGCACACGACTAGAGACCAAACACTACTCACAGGTGCTTTAGGCAGGTATAATGACCTATAAATGCGCATGTCAGTGTTCTGAGGCTTTTCCTTTCCAGTTTTAGAGCACATTCGGCCCTCTTTGCATCAAAGTTTAGAAGTTTCTTCGAATATTCGAAACCAGCTGTCTCGTTCCAATGTTGCTCAATTTCTACATCTCCTCATTAAGAAGGCTGTTGTTGAAGTCAAATATTTACATGATACCGAATTCGAATCCTAGTGGGTACTGATGAGCAGTGTAGCGACTGCGAAACAGCTAGTTATCCCCCAGGTTAGTGTAGAGTTACTGATCGCGGCAATAAGTGTTATAATTATAAATAATTCTTGGCGAAAGCCAGGTTTCAACATGAGCCAGACGATTACTATCATATAATATTAAATGTAAAATATTACTTGAGAATTTTTTCTTTCTTTGAATACTCATTAATTTATTTAAAATAATGGAATATATAGTTAAATGGTTGAAAATATTTCTTAAAGTTTTCCAAGTCCACTGTTGATTAGGGTAACTTCTATTCAATGTCGAAATATATCACTGATGTTAACTGTACAGTAATTACCGTATTGTACGGAAATTTGACCTTCAAACGGCAGCACGATAATTTTATTACTTCTACGGTAATTTTCAATACTTCTAAAATCATAGTTGCTTTATTATATTTATCTTATTGTTAAAATTACATCGCCTAAAAGTATAACACATCTATAGTTGTGTGATAAATAAAATCAGGGGTTAATATAGTACAATAAAATTACATATACAAAAACAACATTCTTAACCTGTAATTGATTGGGTTTGTAAATGCTATACCACCTTCAGTGGATACTCAAATCGCTGCTAATGTAAATTTAAATTGTTGCGCTGAGACTCAAGAGTTTTCTGAAATACTTTAGAAAACTTAGATTTACAGACAGACCACTTGTCCGATTTTGCATTCAGATTTCCCTCACACTGAATACACAAATATTTGAAAAATCTAATAAATTATTGCAAATGACATTTTTTATTGAAGAAACCAGAATTAGATTAAAATTATTATATATATTAAGTTTGTGATATTCGTACATTAAGTTTTTTTTTTAAATAAATTTTTAAATCCCCACACGTTTGGTTTATTAGTGTCGGTGGTATTACGAGCAGTTCAGCTAAATACTTTTTATACGGTAATTTTTTTTAAAGTCGTACAGTACTTTGGAAATAGAAGTTATCATCACTGAAAACATACACCTAAAAAACAAGCTGTATATATAAATTGAAATATTAGATACAATTGTTCTTATTTCAAGTACGGGTTCGGGATTGAATCAACCCTAAAATTTTTGAATCAATAGCATTTTGATTCGATCTCCGGTTTACTCACATCATTCTCATTTTGGGGGTATTTAAAGTACGGATTCGGGATTAAATATATTTAAAAGTAAGTATTTAGTAAGTAGGCATTTAGTGCTTGAATAATCCGTAATTGAATCAAGTAATCTGTACTAGGGATGAAACAATACCAGTAGGGTATCGATACTTATCCTAAATACGGTATAGATACCTACTCGGTATCGAAAAAGCATCGGTACATACTTGTATAAGTCGATTTATTCATACGATTCGCGGCAGAGAAGAACACATAGAGACAAAATTCAAAATCTTTGTTATGAACTTGATCTTCTGATCCACTGACTGAAATTGAGGTGTCTTAATTAGAATCCCCGAAGCGAAGATTATTAAAACGCACGAACTCTACCTTAGCAATTCTAATGCTACATTCATCCAATAGTTTGTCTTGTAACTGTCTGGCACATTTAATGGAGCAAGAATAACTTTGTAGCTTGGTTGTAAGGCAATTTATCATTAGTATAATCTTCGACAATGTCACATAATTCTGACCTGAAGATTTTTTTAGTGACAAATTCGAATGGACTATTTATTTTAGTATCTCAAGATCGATTTTGGCACTCCCATTTGCATGCACGGGTTGCAAGGATTTATTTTATAAAAATTTTGAAAACAAATAAAATTATGGTAAAAATGGTGACCAACTCAGTTTTTTGCGTGTCTATAAGAAAATAGTATTTCTGACCGGTACGAGTATTTGTGACCGATACCTACTTGGTACTCGGCAGTAAAGCATCGATACCAAAAGTACTTGGTATCGAAGGAAAAATATTAAGTATTTACTCGTATCGTTTCATCCATAATCCGAACTTTATGTAAGAAAATCCGTACATACCGTACTTTTGACATCACTTAGGATTGGTTTAAGTGCGGATGGATTGAATTTTCTTTTCAGTGTATGCGCCCAATGTTTTAAAAGCGCAGAAAAACTTTCTTAAGTAGCATGTTAGCAATGTTGGTCAGAACCACGGTTGCCATATTTGACGATTTTTCCTCATTCTGGCGATTTTAGGTGCTGAAAATAGCACTTTGACGATTTAAGGTCTGTTTTTGACGATTTTTGTAGATTAAATTTTTATTTTCATACCTTTCAAGCAATTTTGGTTCTACAACTACTTACACACTTTCATTTTTTAAGTTATGTACTCGTAGGAAATGAAAGCAATATTTATGGTATAGAAAAAATGGAAGCAAAATGTATTTGTACACAAATATGTATGTAATACTAAAATGATATATGATATATATTTGGGAGTATACATATATTACATATATTGAAGATGTATTTAAAAGATCGTATGTAAATTGCAATTATAATCTACAAATCGCACATAATTTTTGTAAAAGAGTGGGCTGATATTTTAAGGAGAGTTAAATTTGAAGATAATTTCAAAACTCTTATAAATACTTGGAATATTCCCCCATTTTCCATAAGACGTCATCGTCATCACATGAAGTCGGCACAACGCCTCTTGGAATATGAGGGATTATAAAAGCAGAAAGTTTATTTTTTCTGATATAATCAAAGACGTTTCTTATTTCATCGTAGATTTCGAAACACAAAAATTTAACCCGAATTAGAGCAACGTGGTCTATTAAACTTGGAAAATTTCTTTCACAATACAGATATGAAAATGTTAGATTTTTGGAATGAAGCATCAAAAATGATTCTTCACTAATTTATCCTTTTAAGGATTATAGCAAATATTTTAAGTTTATAGCAAAGGTAAGAGTTTGCATCCAGCTGCATGAACCTTAGCAAAACGAAGGTGAGAAATTAGTTAAAGAAACCATTTTAAAAAGAAATTTTATATACTAAAAACTATTTAGAACTTTGCTGTGGTTGTTTTGACTTAGATATGCCCGATTTAACAGAAGTGTTAAGTATAATATAGCCTCTTTTATTAAATGATATATTATATTAAATAATTTATATCACAAAAACACATGAATGGTATACGTAAGAAATTAAATTCAGATTTCTACAAATATGTACTTGTATTTGTTGTTATAGCTTTATACGATTTGCCCCATTGAAATATATTTTTTATTCAAACGCAATTAATTGTACTAGTTGACGATTTTTTGATTTACCCCATTGAAATATATCTTTTATTCAAACACAATTACATTTACTAGCTTACGATTTTTTGACGATTTGCGATAATCATATTGACGATTCTGATGATTTTTTCCGTCGAGTTTGACGATTTTAAATCAAATTTACTACTCCTTACATGCGTGTAAAGAGTACTCCACAAGGGACCAGGACTAGTCCAAGAGTAATCCAAATATATGGGAAAAACATACTTCATTTTACATTACAATGTCCTAGGAGAGGACCATGTAATCAAAAAAAAAAAAAAAAAAGCATTACATCAAACTAATCCAAAAACTAGTTCAAGTAACCACTCCACAAATTATTAACACAGGGTTAGTTGTAAAAAATTTAATTATCGTTTTTCTAAACACATAGTTTATTGATATAGGGTGTTTTTTTAAGCTAGATGACAAATCATCATGAATAGACTCACGCTTGAACAACGCTACGAAATTATCCAAATTTACTTTGAAAATCAGTCGTCAATTCGCGCAACTTTATCGCAAAATTGTGTTCAGCGATGAGGCGCATTTTTGGCTTAACGGGTTTGTTAATAAGCAAAATTGCCGCATATGGAGTGAGACCAATCCACAAGAGACCCTACAGACTCCATTACATCCAGAAAAATGCACTGTTTGGTGCGGTTTTCATGCTGGTGGCATCATCGGACCTTATTTCTTCAAAAATGAGGCCGGAGCTCGCGTTACGGTCAATGGAGATCGTTACCGCACCATGATCAATGATTTTTTGTTTGAAAATATGGATGACATTGATCCGGAGGAGATGTGGTTTCAACAGGATGGCGCTACGTGCCATACGGCGAACGCAACCATCGACTTACTGAAATCAAAATTTGGCGATAAGTTGATTTCGAGAAATGGACCTGTCAATTGGCCTCCAAGGTCGTGCGATTTGACACCTCTCGATTATTTCCTGTGGGGCTACGTGAAGTCACTGGTTTATGCTGATAAACCAGCAACAATTGACGCCTTGGAGGCCAGCATTGTTCGTGTTGTTCGTGACATACGGCCAGCAGTGCTCGAAAAAGTGGCCCAAAATTGGACGTCCAGAATGCGCTTCGTCAAGAACAGCCGTTGTGCCCATATGCCCGAAATCATTTTCAAATGTTAATGTCACGTATTGATCTTTCGAATAAAAAAAAATTTTGATTACAATTTAATTTTTTGTGTTATTTTTTACAATTTCAAGTTCTATCGGGCTTAAAAAAACACCCTATACTTAGAATATTCCCCCATATTCCATAATATGGGGGAATATCCATCACGAACCATTTTCATTTATTTACTCGTTGCCAAAAAAAATTGAATGTTGTCGACAGCTTCCATCTATCGCTTAGGTCTAGGAAATACCAAAGGCCTATCAAAGAATACAGAAATGCTGTTGAAGGCGAATGTGTAACCGAGTGCTTTTTGATGTCGTCTTGATGTGACGACGATGACGCCTCTTGGAATATGGGGGATTATAAAAGCAGAAAGTGTATTTTTCTTATTTCATCGTAGATTTCGAAACAAAAAAATTTAACCCGAATTAGAGCAACGTGGTCTATTAAACTTGGAAAATTTGTTTCATAATACAGATATGAAAATGTTAGATTTTTGGAATGAAGCATCAAAAATGATTCTTCACTAATTTATCCTTTTAAGGATTATAGCAAATATTTTAAGTTTATAGTAAATGTAAGAGTTTGCATCCAGCTGCATGAACCTTAGAAAACGAAGGTGAGAAATTAGTTGAAGAAACCATTTTCAAAATAAATTTTATACACTAAAGACTACTTAGAACTTTGCAACTATGGTTGTTTTGACTTAGATATGTCCGATTTAAGTATAATATAGCCTCTTTTATTAAATGAAATATTATATTAAATAATGTATATCACAAAAACACATGAATGGTATACGTAAGAAATTAAATTCAGATTTCTACAAATATGTACTTGTAATTATTTGTTGTTATAGCTTTATATGATTTACCCCATTGAAATATATTTTTTATTCAAACACAATTACATTTACTAGCTTACGATTTTTTGACGATTTGCGATAATCATATTGACGATTCTGACTTTTTTCCCGTCGAATTTTACGATTTTAAACCAAATTTATCTGCCATCTACCTGCAGAAATCGAGACTACTCCTTACATGCGTGTAAAGAGTACTCCACAAGGGACCAGGACTAGTCCAAAAGTAATCCCAATATATGGGAAAAACATACTCCATTTTACATTAAAATGCCCTAGGAGAGGACCATGTAATCAAAAAAAAAAAAAAAAAAAAAAAAAAAAAACACTACATCAAACTAATCCAAAAACTAGTTCAAGTAACTACTCCACAAATTATTAACACAGGGTTAGTCATGAAATTACTTCATTCCACTACTCCATGGATTACCACAGAAAACTAGTTTGGAAACCAATTTTAAATTACTCTGATGTGAATACTGCATGGATACCACAAGAGACTACTTTGAAAGCTAGGTTAGGTTAGGTTAGGTTGTACAGGCCGCCAGTTTCATGAAACCAGCCCACTTGGGTCCTTTTGGTCCCGTTGTGTTGCCTGAGGGAGAAGTGCAGCCCGCGAGACTTACACTTCCCCCGACGGTTCAGATTCAAACCAACCCGAAAGCCGGATAAAGGAATCCAGTCCGTTCACTCGGCATTCCGATATATCTGCTAACCCGTGCAGCATTGGTCCGCCTAAGTACAGCGCTCTCATAGAACTGAGAGCCGGGCATCGACAGAGGAAATGCTCAACACTTTCCTCCTCGTCCTCATCCCCGCAACTTCTGCAGAAATCATTAAATGGAAGATTTAACCTCCTAGCATGCGTCCCTATGAGACAATGTCCTGTCAGAACTGCCACCAAGGTACGCAACCTTTGACGGGGAAAACCCTTTAAAACCGCACCGTATACCCTATAGTACCTCAACCAGTTAGCTGCTCTCAAAATAGCTGTAATTTCAGCCTGCATTACGCTACACTCATCGTATAGCTTAAAACTGATCCTCTTCTGATACTGGGGCATAAAGATACCACCACCAACTCCCATGTCCGACTTGGATCCATCTGTGAAAATTTCAAGCACGTCCTCTTGGCGACCCATTTGGTTCGCTGCCGAGGCCGTCCTTGATAAGATCACGTCAAATCTCTTGTCGGGCATTAGAGCTGGTGCACAGTAATCAATATACTCCGGGAGGTCCGTTATACTTTCTATTATCGAAGCGTGACCTTCTGTCGCTTCTTTCCACATCTCACTGGCTTTTAGCCTAATTGCCGAGCACATGGCCACTTCCTTCACCATGAGATCAGCTGGCAGCCAATGCATCATCGTAATTAGTGCTTTAGTTGGCGTAGTACAAGAAGCACCAGTTACCATCAAAGCAGATGACCGCAGTATCCTTTCTATGAATCTGCAATAGGTGGTTTTCTCTAAAGCCGTCCACCAAACAAGCGCCCCATACATTAATATGGGCTTTATTACCATGTTAAATAGCCAGCAAGAATTCCAAGGATTTATACCCCAGGTCTTCCCAATGGCCTTACGACACAGGTACAAGGCAACAGCCGCCTTGTCCGCTCTAAATTGGACATTCTTCTTCCAAGACAGTTTTGAATCAAGATAGATTCCCAGGTACTTGGCACTATCTGCCAAACTAAGCTCAACGCCCTTTAGGGTTGGCAGATCGAAAGGAGGAGTCTTATATTTTCGGGTGAAAAGTACAAGCTCCGTTTTTTGTGGATTCACACTGAGACCACTATGGGTGCTCCACCCATCTATGATCCTCAGTGCGGAATTCAAACACTGTGAGAGGGTGTCCGGATATTTACCCGACACCGCCACAGCAATATCATCGGCATATGCCACAGTCTTGAAACGCATGGAGTCTAACTCCACCAGTAATGAGTTTAGGGCAAGATTCCATAGGAAGGGAGATAAAACTCCCCCCTGCGGAGTACCCCTGTTTGCCACTCTGCATATGGTGGCCCGTCCCATACTAGATGTTATGACCCTCTCAGTCAGTAGACTCCATATGAGACTTATAATCGGCTGATGAATGTTCAGCCTTTCCAAAGCCATAGTAATGATTTTTGGCGCAACATTATTAAAGGCTCCCTCTATGTCAAGGAAGGCCACCAATGTATACTCCCCTTGCTCTAGAGAATTTTCTATGTACCCCACGAGCGAATGCAACGCAGTCTCAACGGATTTTCCCTTAGTATAGGCATGTTGAGATGCAGATAAACGGCACGGATTTATTGACATTCTAAGATGTAGATCAACCATCCGCTCCAACGTCTTTAGGAAAAAGGATGTCAGGCTTATCGGCCTGTAATCCTTCGGAGTTGTGTGTGAAGTCTTTCCACCTTTAGGAATAAAGACCACTACACATCTACGCCATGTTTTCGGTATGTAGCACCATTTAAGGCAGGCCGTAAAAATCCGAATCAACCATGGCATGATCAGTTCCGCATTATTTTGCAAGTCTGCTGGTATAATACCATCCGGACCCGGTGATTTATATGGGCCAAAGCTCTTCAACGCCCAAAGGACCCGGTTCCTATCGACAGAGAAACATACTTCTCCTTGTCTGTTTCGTTCAACGGCCATACCTGCCCCCGTGTAGGGTGTACAGCCTGGAAAATGCGTATCCATGAGTACCTCAAGGGTCTCCTGGCCGCTGGTTGTCCAATTACCACATTGTTTCTTTATGAAACCTGGTATGGACTGCGTGGTCGATATGATTTTGCGAAGCCTACTTGTCTCAGATGCTCCTTCTACGCCACTGCAGAAGGATCTCCAAGACCTCCGCTTTGCATTTCTTATCATATTTTTAAACCTGTTTACGGAGGCTTTGTACTCCGACGTCTGCGAGACTCTTTTCGAGCTCTCGCTATCTCTAAGTTCCACCATGGTGGTTTACTCTTACCTCGGCACACGCTAGGTCTGCACGATTCCGAGATAGCTGTATCAAAAGACTCAGTTAGTAAGTCCACAGCTCTCTCAATATCCTCACAACCACTTATAGTAGGAGGATCCGGAAGAAGGTTCGAGAGAACTCTACCCTGTTCCTCCCAATTCGTCCTCTTCCTGTTTCTTCTTGGGACTAACCCTATTTCCTGAATTCCTATTTCAAACTCAATATACCTGTGATCAGAAAATGAACAGTCATTCGACACCTTCCATCCTTTGATCATATCAGCATGCCTAGTACTAACTAGCGTAATATCCAGAACCTCTCTTCTATTTACCACAACAAAAGTAGGTTCCGACTCAACGTTCACAACGTCTAAATTTGCGCATAGTATGAAATCAAAAATCGACTCACCTCTTGCATTTGTGTCGGAGCTGCCCCACACCATGTGATGTGCGTTTGCATCGGCTCCTATTATTACTGGCAGGTTTCTCTTAACAGCCATCCGAACAACATCGCGAACTTTAGTTGGTGGTGGTTCGCTCTCATATGCCATATAACTTGAGACAAGCAGGCAGGTGCCTACACTTGTCTCCCAGGCTGCCGTCACTGTATCTTCATCACTGAAATCAGACAGGATAAAGATATTCAAATTGCTCCTCGCTACTATACAGGACCTAATCCTACCTTGGCCCACATGTAGTAGCTTGTAGCCTTCCCTTCTTGGTCCACAAACCCTGCCCTTACACAGCCAGGGTTCCTGAACTAAGACAACATCATCCGCTTTCTCCGCCATCCGGAGAAGCAATGCAGCCGAAGCTGCCTTCGAATGGTGAAGGTTAATGTTGAATAATATTTGATAAGCTTTCTCGTTGCCCTCAAAAAGTAACAAATCAAACAAAAAACACTCTTTGTAGACTTCATGAAATGCATTCAAACACACAATTAATACAATATTTGATAAGCTTTCTCGTTGCCCTCAAAAAGTAACAAATCAAACAAAAAACACTCTTTGTAGACTTCATGAAATGCATTCAAACACACAATTAATACAATATTTAATAAGCTTTCTCGTTGCCCTCAAAAAGTAACAAATCAAACTTTGAAAGCTATCATTTTGTAAAATTTTTTAGAGCACTTTTGAGGTGTTTTTGCCAAAAAAAAAAAAAACATAAATACAAAATCAAATGAAATATAATCTCAAAATTGTTTGTATAGTTTTTTTTTCTTCATTTGCCAGAAACATAACATAAAAATATGAATAAATAATTGCAAACATAAGAATTGTATTAATAGAATATACCTGGACTTACGAAATTCAACCTTGGGGACCTACTAGTAACTCAAACTTGAAATTCTTCCAAGAATCCAGTCAAAAATATTAAGAACAATAACTAGCGTTCCATGGTTTGTAAATAATAAAAATATTCATCGCGACCTTATACCATGTTCAGACGAAACTAGGTGTTCAGACGGTTGTTTTTTGCTTCACACTGATGTTTACATATTTTGTGCAAACGTTTCATTAATTCTTTTTTTAATTTTTATTTAAATCTTCATGTAAGTATCAAATTTTTACATTTTCAATGTGTTTAGTTTGATTTTACACGCATTAATTATCTGTTTTTACTTTGTTTGGATTTTTTTGCAGCTAGTTCAGATAAACTAGCGATAATTTATTATCAAATTAGGAGATGATAGTAGTTTTTGCTTGGTTCGCAACAAGATTCAAAATGAACCAAGTTGGTTCGCTCATAAAATTTTGTATGGCGAATCATGTTGGTTCAATCAAGATTGGGCCGCGAACCACGAATGAGAGCGCGAAACTCGAAAATAAGCCTTCGTGTGAACATGCTATTAACATATCCATGGTTAAAGCTGAAATAAACAAATCCTGTGATAGATATTTATTTATTAATAATAATAATAAAAACAAGTAAGAGTGTGGTATATTCGGCTGGGTCGAATCTAAAATACCCTTCACGATAGTCACGTATATGTATAGTATATATTATAAATTTGTACTGAATATGCTCGGATGTATATGGAGCGATATCGGGAAAAAAATATTTTTGCCTTGTAATCACCATTCCATAAAAGAAACCTTTCATGGACATTTTTATGGAAAAGTTTGTTTAGCGGCAGAAAGTTTGCCGGTTATATATGAACCGATATCAAAAATTTTCATTTTTCATATTTATATAACCTTATTTTGCTTTTAAGCAAAAATGTGGTTTAAGTTCGCTTATGCGACATGTTCATGAAAAAACCGGTTAAGGCTATATCTAGGGCATATATGGACCGATATCGGAAATTTTCATTTTCTTTCTTTAAATAACCTTCTCTTAGTATCAGAGCTGCTTTTAAGCAAAAAAGTTGTTTCATTTTCATGAAAAACCCGGTTTAGGCTATAGCTCGGGTATATATGGACCGATGTCAGAAATTTTAATTTTTCATACTTATATAACCTCATTTTATTACCAGAATTGCTTTTAAGAAAAAAAAATTGTTTAAGTTCGCTGACGCGACATTTTCATGGAAAACCCGGTTTAGGCTATATCTCGGGTATATATGGACCGATATCGGAAATTTTCTTCTGACATATTTATATAACTTCATTTTATTACCAGAACTGCTTTTAAGCAAAAAAAAGTTGTTTAAGTTCGCTTACGCGACATTATCATGAATATCCCGGTTTAGGCTACACATCGCTTAATCGACTTTTCCATTAATTCTGATTCAGAATATATACTTTATAGGGTCGCAAAAAAAACTGTAGAAATTACAAACGGAATCACAAACTTATATATACCCTTAACATTTTTGTGAAGGGTATACAAAATCATTCGGCTTGCCAGAAAACACACTAAACAAAACATGGCGTAACAGTATTACTATAGTTGTATTTTTTTAATAATGTGCTGCGAGTCAGCGATGTCAACTTTGAAATTTCAAAACGCACCAAAATAGAGAAAAAAGCGCGTTATTTCAACCAAAACGCACCGAATTTTCAATTTTTAAAACCGCTTTTTATATTGTAAAAACTATAATATTTTTATACGAAAACTGTGTCTGGTACCACCGCCTGGTGGCATTTTAGTTAAACTTGGCCACTAGTTCGATCTTTACAATAATTATAACGAAATTTTATTATTCAGCAATATTATTTAATTATATTCGCTGTCGACGGAATAAGCTGTTACTTTTACAGCTGCTTACCGTCGTTAAAATCGAAGAACGTTACCATTATCTGATAATTAAAAGTTACAGAATCGCACTACAAGCCATCAAACTCTATTAATAGCCATTCTGTCAAATACAGTGTAAATTTCATTTGCGTTTTCTTAAGCGAACGGCGGAAATCAGTATTGTGTCTTTAAAAGAATTTGCCAGAATTATAACAAATAAAAGATGAAGTTTACCAGAATCAATATTTAATGCAAACGTTTTGGAAAAACTTTATAACTTAATTAATTATATATCAATTACCAAAACAGTAACGAATTCACGCGCTTGATAAATAATTTAGCAAGATTATTTTACTTTGCGCATATAATATGGTGCGTTTTTCATATTATAGCTCCGTGTCCTGATTGTGCTCTGCAAAATGACACCTAAAAATATTCTTATATTAAAACAAAAAGTTCAGTTGAATTTGATTTTGTGCACCGAAATTTAAAAAGCGCACCACGCACCGACTAAAGAATTTTTCGCACAAATAATTGTAAAAAGCACCAAAAACGGTGCACCGAGTTGACAAAGCTGTTGCGAGTATTGTACTCGTAAAATATCTTTTTTTTAGTTATCATGGTCCATGTTTGCATTACATCGGACTATGTTGTAACTACTCCTTAATAATTTAAAACGGATCATGTACTCCAATAATTCCTGCAGGGCTATGGTCAGAACTTCTACAAAATTTTTATAAATTTCTTGTAAGCTAGTGAATAATGAATAGGAGGAAAAATCATTTTACTTGTCGGTTTTAAAACATAAAAATGCCCCCTTATTCTGATCATACTCGTATTTATGTACATATGTTTCGTTTTGATGCGGTAACAAATATTTAATAGTATTTTGGATTTAAGTTTAAAATCACGATTTTAATTAAAATACTCATTTTAATAATTGAAAGTAAAACTAAACCTTAAATAAAGCAAATAAAACACGTTTCATCCTTCATAAAAACTCCTCTAAAGATTTGTCGTTCTCCTGTATGAACATGTGAAAGTGTATGTACATACGAATGTATTGCCACTGCTACTTGTTGTTTCTCTTTGCTGTTTGTTGCACATACGCAAACAATGTGTTGTGTGTTGCCCGTTGTTGTTGTTTTTTTTAGTTTTCATAAAGGCGTGTACACATTGGTGCGACTTTTATTCTTGTATATAAAATAAAACTGCAGTTGCCGTTGAACGACAATATTTTCTTTTTACTCGTAAATATTTTCTCTAAAAACAATATGCAATCTTACATCTGAAGTGGATTCAAACAAACTTCAACGCGTTTTTGTGTAGTGTAAACAGATTCAATAAAAAAATTATTTCCATTTAAAACATTTTGATATTTTAAAACTTTACATTCGTATAGTGACCAGCCAAGTTTACGCTTTTATGACGGAGATGTATGAATGCATGATGATTGCTTGACGGCATTTTTACAGTGTTTGCACAAGAATGAATTGATTGACTGACTGCGGCCTTAAAAGCTACTGCTGTAAGTTGAGATTCATGGTGGCAGCATGTGGCATGCAAAATAAATTAATGCTTTAATAGCGATATAATGATGGATAAATAAATAGCACAAAAATTCGTTTCATGTGATTTTCATACTATTTTGTATATACAAAATAATATTTAAAACGCTCAAGAGAGTTGAAGTGGGAATAGTGGGTTTACAGCAGATAGGAAATTACCATTGAGTAAGGACACACAATCTTCCTGATGCGGTACACCGGTGCAGATCTCTGATACATACATATATAAAACATTTTGTTAATTTTGTTTTTACTCGGTTTTTGACGGTTATAGATTTTTTTCCAATATAGCGAACTGCTTGCTCTTAATAACAATTTCAATGGTACTATATCTATCTATACTCTTCTCCAAAATCTTAATAAGTTGCAAAAAGTATCATTACGGCTTCACAAGCAGAAGTTAGAATTGTGTAAGTTCGAAGATACGTAATTAAAACGAATATTAACTTATTTAAATTTTATTTAGATAATAAAACTCGCCCTTCATTTTCTGTCTGCCAAACTTTTGATGTTTTATTACAGTTCTACGCTTCTTAATAATAACGCTTAATAACTGATAACCGCATTCATATTTTATATTATATTTCAGCATTTATACTTTAATTTAACCTCGTCTTCCCCTTTTTCTGCAACCCTTCTTGTCTAACTTCTACATAGAACATTTGTGGTCACGTTAGCAGAGCACTGCGCCGAGCGATTTGATCGGCGGCGGCTAACGTGAAAATTCTCGGCGGCGGCTCAAAGTCGGCTAGAGCCGAAAATAAATCGGCTTGCCGAATTTTATACGGCTACCTGGCGAATTGAACAAAGCATAGAAAAAATTTAAAGCAAAATTCTAGAAATTGCTGCCAAAGAGGAAAATTTTGAAAAATATGAACCTGAATAACATTTTTTTTTTGCTGTTTGAATTACTTATTAAAGTAAACAGTATTCAAATTACAAACGCCATTTGTAATACAATTATATTCTGTGGTGTTTTACCACAACAGCTTAAGTCAAGATAAGATCAAAAAAAGTTTTGCAGGGAAATTTTAATGAAGCACTAAATTTAAGAAGAAAAAGGAAGATAAACCATAAAAATAACTAAATTTTGTATAATATGACAAATTATTTCTGCAAACAAGAATATCATATTTATTCAAATAATCAAGTTAGCAGCAATTTTTATAATTTTTAAAAATCGACTTAAGCTGTTATAATAAAACGCCACAGATATACTTAATTAAATTATATGTATTTTGTGTACTTTTCAAAATTCGTAAAAGAAAAAAAGTATTTGAAATGAATTTGAACAAAATGTTGTATGGAATTTAAAAAAAATTTTCTAATAGTAGCTTTCAAACACAAAAAATAAAATTTGCATTAATTTTTTTTTAATTTTGTGTTGTTTTATGTCGATAATTCGTCTTCCTTTGGAAGACTTCTACAGGAAAAACTGATTTACGTATTATTAAACTAAATAAAGGTCGAAGCAACTAGGATCAAGAAAAAAATTAAATTTTTTTTTCAACGTTTTTTTACTTAACAACTTTTATAAAAATGCACTATTAAGATTTGTTTTACTAACTTTATTAGTGACTAATACCAATCAAAAAATATATGCAGTTTGTTTATGTTTTATTTCGTAGCTGTTTATATGTTTACATGTCATAAAAAACTACTTTAATCGTCAGTAAACTTGGAAACTTTTGAAAAAATATTTTCAAAATCATATTTTTCACAAGGTTTGCTTTTTTAATACCATTTTATTATGCAGCGTCATCTGTTCGAAATAATTCCACACAAGTGATCCAATTGCAGTCTTCTTCGCCAAAAAAATCTTAAACTTTTTTTGGCTTCTGCTTTTGCGTTGAGTAAATCCTGATACATCTGCAAATCAAAATTCCACTTCAGTTTCTTCAGTATCCGAAGTTGTTTCAGAATTATGCTCTTCACTAAGCATTTCTGTTTTTAAAAATTGGTTAATTTTTGCACGTTTTTCATTTTACGTATCACTTTTTCGTTTTGCACTTGTATAGTTTTCTTCAGCTATATTTACTTTAAAAATATATCATGTATAATAAGCATGTCGGTGGCTCTGTTTCAGCCAATTTTAGCTGCGAAATAATCGGCGGCGGCGGCTGTCGAAAATCGTCGGCGGCTCAGCTTAACCGGCTGTTAGGCGCCCGGCGCAGTGCTCTGCACGTTAGTCTCATTAAATAGAAAAACAATTAAGCCGTCCTAAAATTTTGTTCGAAGTTTAAGAATTCTACTTAAAATTGAAATCAAATTTCTGTTTATCGACAAACAAAAACATTTTAACGAAAAAAACAAACGTGACCACGTATCAAAGTACCACAAAAGAAAAGAGAAAAAAAATTCCTCTAAACAACATTTACGAGTAACAAGTTTTATTCATCCCTTTGCTTAAGCTAATAAAATATAATACCGAAAACACAATAACTGCTTCCTTTAATTAATTTCTGTGCCTCTCTATGTGCCTACGTCTTGTTCTAATGTCACTTTAATTTGTCTTTTCAAAACCTACAACCAACAAAATGTAACATGCCACACAGGAAAAAATTTGTGGCCTTAAAATAAAATCAACATATTTGTTTCTACTTATTGCCACTAGTAAATAAATAAATAATACTCTTTATACTTATACAGAAAATTATACGTTAAAGTATAAAAAATCCCCTCTTAAGCGCTTAATACACATTCTTACACCCCTTGACAAGAATGTCACAAAATATCAGCATCAATCTTGTTGAGGAGACCTACAGACCTGAGGAAGAGGCTGGTGCAGCAGCAGACAATGCACAACCTTTGGGACTTTTGGGAAGTGCATTCGTATGTTTCTTTAATATGTTTAGTGGCAAGAATATATATGTACTCGTATGTGCAGTGTATAATGAAACACTCCGCAGCATGAATATATATGATGACATTGACAAGTGTAAAGTCATTGTAAATGTATGTTTCTCAATGTCTGTTTTGTTACTCATTAACATAAATTTAATGAGTTTCTAATAGTTTGAAAAGAAAAATTACAACATTTTTCAAACGAGAGTAGTAGAAGAAGTTTTTACAGTCGCAAGAAATTAGGATTTATAATACTCTTTTTTTATTGTAAATAACAAAATGTAGAAAAAATATTTAGGCCTCCGAGTGTGTAATATCAATTTTTCATAGTAGTGTTGAAATTTCCTGATATACACAGGGTGTTCCAGACTTTAACGCCAAGCTGAAACAGGGTGACAAGATTAATTGTAAACATCATGAGAAAAATCAGAAAAAATTAAAAAAAAAAAAATACTAGGGCTTGTGCAAATAGGAAACAGCTGAACTGAGTTAAATATTTTTTCAACACGCTTATATAACTTAGAGTTTACACATGCCACTGCCAGTTCGAAAAACTTAATACATTCACAAATTTTCACTAACACACCCACATTTTTCGCAATGGCAGCTCCAGTGGCAGCAAAATTTGCATGCGAGTGAAAATTTTGCATTTGCATGCCACTGAATGTCAAGATGATAAACAATGTTACCATGCCAAGAACTTAAGACAAATTAACTGGATTAAAGCGAAATAGAATTACAAATTTTAGCTTCTCATTTGTTTTATTAAGATTTATTTCTTGAAATATGCAAAAGAAAGAACAATTTCGTTAATTATAAAGCATTAGATTATTAAAATAATATTTATAAAAATAAAGCTTCATCGTTTCCCCAAATATATGTTCTTATGATGAACTCGGTAGCTCTATTTTGTAAATAGAAGGCAAATTCAAAATGGGGGCAAAATTCGGGGGGTAACCAAATTGTTTGAAGTATACGCTTCGACGACATTTTAAAAATGAAATTGCAATGGCAAATGTAAACAGAAAAGCGAGTGGCAAGATATTCGAGTATTTCGAATTGTTTTTCATTGATAATACGTATACAAAATTTGCATGCCATTAGTTGCGTGTATAAATGTAGCGTTAGTTTTAATTATAGGTCTGTTTGTATGTATGTTTGCAACACTCGAAACTCATGCCAAATGAGTAATTATGACATATGTAGGCAGCGTTGTCAACTCGGTCCGTTTTGCATCGTTTTTGGTGCTTTTTAAAATTATTTGTGCGAAAAATTCTTTAGTTGGTGCAGTATGCGCTTTTTTTACATTTTCGGTGCGTTTTTTAAGTTTCGGTGGTACCCAATCAAATTCAACTCAACTTTTTGTTTTAATATAAGAAAAAAAGTTTATTTAAGTGTCTAAAATTGTTACGTTTCATTTTGCAGACCACAATCAAAACACGCAGTTATAATGTGGAAAACGTACCATATCATATGCAAAAAGTAAGAAAATCTTGCTGGTGTATCTTATGCACACTCCCGAAAGAATAGTAAACATTCCATTTTATAAAATTTGCTGCTTTTAGAGAATGTTTTGCTGTTTAACGATCTAGCCAAGTTTCTCAAATTTTGCAGTAAATGCATACACTGAAAACTGAAGTTCGAGTTATGATGGCGCGTGAATTCGTTACTGTTTTAGTACTTGTTAAATTAACAAATTATTAATTAAACTATAAAACGTTTCCAAAACGTTGGCATTAAATATTGGTTATGATAAACTTCATCTTTTATTTGTTATAATTGTGGCAAATTTTCGTATATATTAATAAATTCTTTTAAACACATTCACTATAGCTAACTGATTTTCAGTGTTCATTTACGAAAACATAAATAAAATTTACACTGTGTTTGATAGAATTGCTATTAATCGAGTTTGAAGGCTTGTAGTGCGATTCCGTAATATCGCAAATTATTTCGGCAGTAATAGTTGTATGCTCCTGCAATATAATTTTGATCACGTTAAGTAGCTGTATATTTGTGTACCTGATAATAGGCAGTAAAAATAACTGCTGATTTTGGTCGATAGTGAATAGAACTAAATAATATTATTGAATAATAAATTTGATATTATGTTGTTATAATTATTATAAAAATATTATTATCTAATAAAACTGATAAAATCGTGCTAGAGGCCAAGTTTGATAAACACGAATTCTAGCTATTGAAGAAACCCAGTTTGATTGTATGCTTGTCGCTGTTTCATTATGGTGTTTTTAATTTCAAATTATATACATTCTAAAATAAAAGTGGTTTTTTAAAAATGGTAGAAAAACAATTTTTACACATTTACACCAACTGAAAATCTAGTAGATTTGAATTAAAATCTACAACGAAACGGTAGTACACCACCATTTTTTTAACATCTCGCAATATTTAATTTTCACAAAAATAATTTAAGCATGCAGGTTTGACAAAACAATTTTATCACAGATTGAATACACCACATACAAGTGTATATTTTTGTTGACCAGATACTGAATACACCACATTAAAGTGTGTATTTTTAAGTACTTTTTGAACAAAATCACAGTTGCATCGCTTGGCACTGAGTAGATTTCAGGAGATTTCATCAAAATCTAGTCATAAAGTAGATTTTTAATTTTGTATCTCAAAATCCCCTAGATTTGTCTTGAAATCTGGAATGAGCAGATTTCGCTTTGGTGTAAATGTACTATTAGCTATTATTGAAGTAAATTATGATTTGACAAAGCAAATGCTTATCCGAAATCCCTCGTATATGATTGTTGTGTTTTTGGGTACAAGCGCGTGCTTTTAAAATTTACGATAATTAAAAAAAAAATCATAATTTAACAAATCTGTCAAACCGTAATTAATGTGATCATTGTAAAAATATCTTAAACAAGAAATTCCGTATGAAACAGATGTCTTCTAACAGATCAAAATAAATATACATACATATGTATGTTTGAACTTTCTTACAGCGATATATATACATGCATATACACACATATGTAAATTTGAAAGTGGCAGTTTGGGGTTAAAGGGCTGCACCCTTTTTTAAGGAAGTCAATTCCCCAAGGGAAATCAAAATAGTTGTAAAAAGAAGCATTATTTATGTTTTATATACATACGCATTTACATATGTAAGCATGTATTTATTTTCAATTTAAAATGTAAGAAACGCAGCAAAAACTGTTGTCAGCCAGCCCACCAAGAAATGCATTTAATTAAATACATGTCATTTTGTCTCGGTACCAATAGAAAGAACTTTTCTCTACAACTGTCAACACTTTCTATGTAAAAGCAGTTTCGAAACATTTTCTTCAAATTTCTCCTTAAAATCTCATTGTCATAAGTCTAGTGTACATACATACTCGTACATATGTATGTAAGTAAACATGTACATATAAAAATAATTTTATATATTTGCGGTTACGCCACATTGATTATGATTGGTTGGTTGTCTTTTATTGTGTTTTATTTCTTGAGAATTTTTTTTTGCTGTTTTTGAAAATGTTTACAATTCTCTTTCAGTTGCAATTGATGTTTACCGCAAAGATATCATTGGATAGCGCCCCCAATTTTATTTATTTCATAAGACTTGTTCTAAACTTAAATTAATTTATTAATCTTTTTCATTTCTATCGTGCTCTGCGTTGCAAAGATATGCTGCTTGTTTGCGAGTGTTACCACTTCTTCTGTGCATCATGTAAGAGAATTTTACATGATTTATGATGTCATTAATTTCTGTTGACAGATAAACATGTTGTCGCTCAGTTTACGCTGCAACTCGTCACACGAACAAATGTCTACTATACTCGTATATTTTTTAGCGGGTGAAAACATGAAACTATTTAAATAAAATGAAAATGCTATTTGTTAGGTGGAATGTTTATTATAAAAAATATATACAAAAAGTGATTGTTGGTTTTTTAATTTCAAAATACGTACATACATACATATATGTAGTACATTAATAATTTCAAAAGAAAGTAAATGAAAGGAGGTCAAAGTGTTTCAAGTGATTTGGCCTTGAAAGTCTTACATATAAAGGGCGTCCCAAAATTAGCGCAAGGTTTGAATTTGTCGCAATGTATGCAGTAAAGTGTTGACAGACTTATAACACGGAAAAGCCCGTTGTGTTTATCGATATCCAATTCAACACTGAAGTAAAAATTTTTTAAATACTTCAATATGGTGTGTGAACTTGAAGAAATGTAGGTTATTTACAACTCACATAATGTTTCAAGTTTATTCAAATTGGCAACATTTTTCTAAGTAAGTTATCGTCATACCATTTAATTAAAATAAAATAGTAAAATTTAAAGAAACTTCTTCACATCTATGGGGTTTTATATAATAACACACACCTTTAATTAAATAGATAAATATTATTCAAATTAAAAAAAAATTATTCTATGTTTCTTAGCTGTCTATATGTCGACATTTCATAGGAGCTACATCAGTAGACTTGGATACCTTTAAAATACAGTACTGGACAATTCAATGGAAACTTTTCTAAAAATTTATTTATTTATTTTTAGAAGTCGAAAATCAAAAATTATTTCTATAGAAACTTGACAAGTATTTTAGAATTTCATTTTATAGATTCTTTTTGATATATAAACAAAAAAATAATAACATAAAAATAACGTAGTTCTAAAATTATAAAGAAAAATTAAAAGTATAAAATTTTTGGGGTTCGACAAAACAATGGAAACTTTTACACTTCTGCACGAAAGATGACTAAAGCAAAATGTATTGATGAAAAAACGAGGCAAAATGCATAATAATTTACCGTTATTTTTTAAATTACTCTCTTGCCAGCTTCTTTTTTCAAATATTTTAAACACAAGAATCTTGAATACATAATTAGTAAAAATGGCTAGAGTCAAGATAAGTGAAGATTTAAAAATAATAAATGATTTTAATGCTGGATTAAAACAAAAAACTATTTGTGATAAATATTCGATGAATAAATCAGCAATTTCGAAGATTATCAAGAAATTTCGTGAAACGGGTACTGTTAAAACTCTGCATTCAGGAGGAAGACCACGTAAAACTACTCCAAGACAGGATAATTTAATATCAAGAGAGTTCAAAAAAGACCCCCAAATGGCATCAAGAGAGGTTAAAAATGTTCCTGGATTGGATGTTAGCTCTCGAACAATTAGCCGTAGAGCCCGCGAGGCTGGTCTTGGTTGCTTCCGCCCTGCGAAAAAACCTCTGATTTCGGAGAAAAACCGTGCTGCTCGTTTAAAATTTGCCAGAGAGCACATAAATTGGTCTAAAGAGAAATGGAACACTGTCCTTTTTTCAGACGAGTCCAAATATAATTTAAGGGGCAATGATGGAAGATCATTTGTAAGGCGGCCAAAGGGAAAGAGACTAGACCCAAAGTACACAAGCAAGACAGTCAAGTTTGGAGGTGGCAATATTATGGTGTGGGGCTGTTTTTATGGGCAAGGAATGGGCCCAATTCACATTATAAAGGATACAATGACTGATGTCGGCTACAGATCCATTTTAAACGACATAATGTATCCATATGCAGAGGAGAACATGCCACTAATTTGGAGATTTCAGCATGACAATGATTCAAAACACACCTCTAGGGTTGTAACTGACTGGTTACAATCAAATGAGGTCCGTGTTTTGAAGTGGCCTGCCCAATCCCCGGATCTCAATCCCATAGAAAATCTATGGGAAATTGTAGAACGCAAGATAAGAACTCGAAATTACACATGGAAGGAAGATTTATCCAATGCAGTTTTGAGTGAATGGCAAAAGGTACCAAAGGATACAATTGACAAATTAATTGGGTCAATGCATCGTCGCTGTGATGCAGTAATTAAAAACAAAGGATACCCAACAAAATATTAATTTTTGATAATAGGCCGAAGGTTTTTATTGGAGTAAATTTTAAGTTTCCATTGTTTTGTGAATTGCATACAGGAGGGACTAGAAGACCTGGACCCTTCAGCAAGGGGTTTGTTCATATGGTTACAACCATATGACAAAAAACTGCGACCTATGTGCGCCTTGCAAGCCATTTAGAATTATTACATCGTCAGATAAGGCCGTCAAGGCAGCTGCTGACTTAAATCAAAAACACGTCCATCCTTTTGGCCTCTTAGATGAAAATTGTTGGGGTTTATATATGTGTTTAGCGCTGTACACATGGTTAGGAAAAATGTTTAAGTAAAATTTTAAGCAGAACATGGGTACACTGAAAAGCGTTATACAAATTGCATGATATTAATTGCTGTAGATATATGAATAATGATCAGTATGATGGCAAATACCATATTTCGTACAGTTCCCAGGTGAAGACACCGGTGTATGGAATACCGATTCGCTCCATGATAATGTAAAAGATACAGTGTCGGATTAAGATAATGGCAACGTATCCCAAGATTCAGGGTTTGTACATAACAACAATATAATATGCGTGGCTAATATGCTGATAAAATTCTGCAAGAAACGTTTCACAGCTTTTCATACTAATATACACTAATAGAAAAACTTTAGTAGATATAACCGTTTTTTACATTAATGTTACGATTTTTAATGTCGTTGTTTTTGGAACAACGTAAAGCTTCATTCGGGTTGTGAATATTGTTTCAATAAAATAAATGTAAGGAAATTTACTAGTTAATGAAAAAAGTTGCCTAATCTTATTTGTGATTACTCGTAGAAGTTCGATTACATTTTCAAAATATTTTTTTGAAACATTTTCAAAATTTTTTCCTGATGAGATGACAGAACAAATGTCCTCTTTAATGTTGAATTATCTGTTAGCTATAATAAATCAAAAATAATTATTAAACACTTCGTTGAAATCGTGGTATTATGACCATGTTAATATGATTGGATGTAACATAATGTGATTAATCACAACAATAGTATGATTGACGATAGAAATTTGTAATGACTGCAACAATATTATGGTTGGGTACAACCATAATATGGTTAGTCGCCAGTATAGTTGGCTACGTCATAGTATGGTTGGTTACCAGACGCATATATATGTTTACATCTTAACAAACTAACCTTTAGATTTACGCTATCACTTAAAACGGGATTTATTCTACAACTTTCTTCTGTTTTGTTTACGTCAGCATATGTACATTTATAGAGATCTTTTTCTTTAATTGAAACGACAGAAAACACATTTTTTTAATTTCAAAGAAAAAATAAAACTGAAAGAATATTATATGTTAGCGACGAGAACGAAAATATTAATGATGACAAAAGTTACATTATTATGTAAGCTTAGTTATGTTGTATGCGAGTTAGCCTATCATGCATATAATAAAGACAAATTTTTTGATAGTGGATGTGATAAAAGCTATTGCTGTCTTAAACAAAATTTTTTAAATGTTATTATTGTGTGCAACAACATCTCAAAATTTTTAGACGGCAATGTGTGCATTACAGAAATGCACACAATAACATAATTTTGGATCAATAAACTGTAATTATATTGAAAATACACTGTTTATACCAATTATACACAATGTTATAGCATATATACTAATGTTGTTGTAACCATATTTTAAACTGTCTTTTCTTTGCGTGGATTCATTAGGTTTCGAACTCGATATCGTGTAAATATGATGTATTATTTAATACGTCCGCTTGACCACCTTTGCCTCCGAGCTCTTTAATTTATATTTTCATCATTATATTTACAACACTGTTTCATTTTCAACTGACTCTTATTTTTCTGTAGATAACAAATTAGGAAATTTAATTTAAAAACTGCGTTTCCGAAGTCGATTGTTGTTTTATTTGAAAACATAATTTATTACATATAGAAAAAAATATGGTTAATATGACAAAATACTACTGTTAAATTAAATGGTCAACATTTGCAGATGATACAGCATTCCTTAGCATACATAGTAACCACCAGCAAGCATCAATAAATTTACAGGAACATATCAACAAACTAGAGAAATGGCTCAAGCTTTGGAAAGTCAAGGTTATTGAACAAAAGTGTGCCCACGTTACATTCGCACTTTGTCTAGGAACATGCTCACCCATTGCTATTAACAATAAAGTAATTCCTCAACAGAGTGAAGTCAAATACCTCGGTATTCATCTTGACCGTAGACTAACATGGAAGACGCACATCGAGGCAAAAGTAACGCAAATGAAATTGAAAGCAGTGCAAATTAACTGGCTAATAGACAGAAATTCGTCCTTGAAGCTTGATTGTAAACTTTTGCTTTACAACTCGATTCTAAAGCCAATATGGTGCTATGGGATTCAATTATGGGGCACAGCCTCGGCATCCAACATTGAAAAAATTCAAAGAAGTCAAAATAGAATACTCCGTAGAATTACAGGCGCTCCATGGTACGTTAAAAACTCACGAATCCACGCACATCTGAACGTACCTTTTGTGAAATCTGAATTTGTGAAGTACGCGACAAGATATATTAACAAACTTGAATTCCATCCAAATCCTCTTGCAGTTAATATTCTTAACTTTGGTGGTCATACCCGTCTGAGAAGGAGGGATACTTTGGCTACCATTAGAACTCCAAACAGATGACTGAATTCTGAAATAATATTCGCATAAAAATACATTTTTGTCCAGCACTGGCAGGACTTTAATCACAATTTTTTTTTAGTATTAAGATTTGAATACATATTGTCATTACATTTTTTATGTAGACTCAATAAATAAAATAATAAAGTTAAATAATTTTTGTGTCATGATTAATACTGTTGTTGTCATGCCCCACCATATTATATTAGCATTCTCGACCATATTTTTGAAAAATTTTAAATTCTATTATCACGATCAATCATACTGGTGTTGAACGTCACAATATTATATGATTACGTACTGTATACACATACGTAGAATCATACACATAAATTCTATAACTAAAACAATAGTTTTGTAAATTATTAAATTATTATTTCTACTTAATATTTTGAAAAAAGATTAAAACTCATCAAATTTATCAAAATCTTGATGCTCTAGAAAGTTTGAAGCACATATTTCCCTTCGAGAGCAAAAATCTGTAAAACTACACATAAAATTCAAAAACATTAATACACATACATATACATATGTATTTATATATAAATTCGTATACAAACCTTCTTACTTCCAGGTGGTTATTTTTATTAATCTAATCTTCATTATTTTTAATTTTATTTATGTCATGGTACCATACTATATAGGTAGTGTCGAAACGATAGCCGACATTTTTTTCTGTGATGATAACTGTCAAAAGTTGTGTATATTGTGCGAACATACACACACATTTTTTATTATTGTTTACAAATTGAAAAAGTTTTTGAAAAAAAAAAATGTTCTAATAATACTTTTCAAACACAAAAACAGCTTCAAATACAACAGACAGCTTTTCCTGATTTTCTTTATATATTTAATTTATTGCACGAGTTTTAAATGCAAAAACTTATTGAAAAATTATTTGTAAAATGAAAACACGAAGAATAGTATACATTTGTTTTTTTTTTCTTTGACAGTTATCAACACAAAACAACAATAAAAAGCCATGTTGTTTTTTTTATTCTTGTCTTGAGGAACTTTGATTATCTGTAGGAACTTTGATTATTTGTAATAATTTTCTTTAGATGTACCCAAGACAAGACCCAAGAATTTTTGTGACAAGTTGTAGTTCCTATTAGTGTTATCAAAATAAAGATTTTACCTTAATTTTGAAGATTTTACGCAAAAATAAGATATACGAGTAAAGATTTTCCTCCAAAAATTCAGATTTCTGGGATTCTAACAAATAATATGCGAATTATATTCAAACATCTGTTTTGAAATAATTTTCACGTTCGAAGCACATATGTATATACTACTAAAATTTGGGAGACAATTTGATTGAATTGAATTTTTGCCTAATATTTTTGGTTTTACCTTCATGTAGTGTGTCTCAGTAATAATCAACCCCTTGATGTCAAAAAAGTCAAGCGAAAAACTTTTTAAGATTTTATTTCTAAAATGAAGATTTTTTTCTGAAAAGTGAAGTTTTTTGACGAAAAATTGTTGCACCACACGTTCTTATGCTTTTGGTCAGATTTACGTCCTGCTAAACTAGATTTAAGTTTGTTACCTATTGCTCCTATATATAATATATCACAATGATTATTGTCATTAGCACCGCATTGTATTTTATACACTAACTTCCACATTTCCGCCCGTTTAAACATGCAATAACCTTATACTACTTAAACTTTACTAAATATATAGCTTTCTAATTTTTGCGACATCTCACGTACAAAGTTAATAATTTGTATATTACCTAAAAAAGATTTTAGAAGAATTTTCGATGAAAACCCGTCATTAAGAACAAATAAAAGTAAATCAAAATTACAACAAAATTTTGCCAATAATACGAAAAATTTTTTTGACAAACAAGCACTTTATATATAATAAATTAATCAAATTATATAAAATTTTTTCAATTTTAAAAATTTGATAAAACACCACAGATATTATTGGTTCAGATATATTAATAATAAATATCTGATATTTCCCTTATGTCTTCTTGCAAATTCCATTTATGAAGCGATAATTTTTTGCCTTTTGAAAGATTGTATCAACAAAATTTGGGCATCAGACGAACTAACTTAAAAATTCTTTCATCATAAAAGTTTGAAAAATCGAATGAGTAATCAAGGATTACACGGCTGAGTCCTTCTTGAGTTATACAATAACATCTGATACTCGTGTCTCAGACGATTACCTATACGATTAACATAAGTGTCTTCCACTGTGTTGTGTAAGAGTATTATAGAAGAATCAGCTAGTCTCGTGAGAGAGATTTTCCATGATTAAAAAATGCACCCGTCAATGATTAAAACCGTTCGTATTCAGATTGACAGTAGAGTTTTCTACTATTGAAAACTCTAGCGGGGATGTTTCGTTAAAAACCGACTGAATACCAATAATATTTGTATGGAGTTCATAATTTTTGTATATTTAATATAGTAAGAATGAAAAATATGTTTGCACAGTGGTCTCGCACCGTTCATTTTATAAAAAACGTTTCTATTATTTTATTTTCAAATTGTTCACTAAATAAATAAATTGCTAAAATAAAATGTATATTTTTTTAAAATATATTTAGGTTTTATGTGTATGTAAGTTTTATTTTTATTTTCTTGCAATTATAATTGTGACGGTTAGACAAAATTCAAGTCAACTGTGTGGTTTAATTAATTTCTAGTGAACTGCATATAAATTCATCAAAAAACTAAAGGCGACGAGAAAAAGAAACTAAAACATTTTGCTAAAAACAAGTCACTTAAAAAAACGAATAAACAAAGTATGTATTTTAGTGAAAAACACGCATTTGCATGTGCCCTGCAGTTCTGGACAGAACAATTAAAATAGTAATTTTTTCTGTGAATTATTATCCAATTAGGATTTTTGCCCCACTTTTGAAATCAAATTATTAAAGGATCTTAAGGTGGGTCCACTGTTTCGGAATAAAATTTTTGCTCCGAAAAAAATATTTTTTTTTTTTAAACTTTTGTCAAAAAGTATTTCTGTGTCAAAAAAAGATCTTAATTTTAGGAAAAAATCTTAAAATGTTCTGCATCTGTCTTTTTTGACACCAAATAGTTAATTGTTACAAAGAAATGGTTATTCTAACAATAATCCAAAAAAGCTTTAAAGCAAAAATTCAATCAATTATTTTCGAGAGATTAGTAATACGAGTATGTGTATATGTAGCTTTGTATGTAAGTTTGTATTGGGCTTAGGAGTACACGTTATTCTAATATCTTGACAATAGTTTTTACAATATATGAATCTCTAAAATCTTAATTTTGAGAAACAAATCGTCAAATTTTATTTTGCTTTTAAAATTTAGGCAAAATCTTCATTCTGGCAAGGCTTTTTTGATGTTCCTCTTTGGGAGAGAGAGAGAAAGAGAGAGAGAGAGAGAGAAAGAAAGAGGTAAGAGAGATAACTTTGCTCGGAACAATTTCAGTTTGAATTGGTTTAATTTTTTTTTTTGTTCCGAAACTTTAAAGCTGATTGATCATCCAATGTTGCCATTTATTGCCACCATTTTAACCATTGACGACGCTTGGAATGGTTTAAGAGGATTTAGTTCTTGAGTCAATTGCACTTTGTAAGCGTGTAAATACAAGTCTTTATGCATAATGTTCATCAAAGGCGAGCGGGGGAGGTGCAATTGTTGGGCAAGACAACGAGTATTGCATTGGTGTTTTCACCAATTCACATACAGACGCGGTTTTGCACGATAAAAACTTAACGTCCAGGTGTGGTTCACTTTCAACCTCATTCCTTAAAATTTACCCACCCGATACAAAAAGAAAAACTAAACAAAACACGTAAGAGTGTAATATATTCGGCTCTGTCTAATCCAAAATACCCTTTACGATAGTCACGTAAATATATAGTACATATTACAAATTTGAACTAAATATGCTCGGATATAACTATATGGACCGAAATCGAGCAAAAAAAATTTTGCCTTCTAATCACAATGCCAATTCATGAAAAATCGGTTTAGACTATATCTCGGGTATATATGGACCGATATCGGAATTTTTCAATTTCTGTATGTAAGTAATCACCTTTTATAAGCAAAACTGTTTTTAAGCAAAACAATTTTTTTTCATGAAAAAATCTGTTTAGGTCTATTATATCTCGGATATATTCTAATTTTCTCTATTTGGTAACTTCCTTATAATGACGGAACTACTTTTAAGCATAATAAGCTGTTTAAGTTCGCTTACGCGACATTTTCATAAAAAAAATCGGGTTAAGCTATATCTCTGGTATATAGGGACCGATTCGTAAATTTTCATTTTCTGTACTTTAGTAACCAGAACTGCTTTAAAAAAAAAATCTTAAGTTGGCTTACGCGGTATTTTCATGGAAAATCGGTTTAGGCTATATCTCGGATATATATCGACCGATATCGGGGAACATTTTTTTTGCCTTTTAATCGCTATGCCAAATAATTGTGTCAAGTTTGAAGCAGAACAATTTTTTTTTAATTTTCATACAAAATTGCAAAAAATTGAGTTTTTCGGAATTTTAGATATATCTGTTATATGTTAACCGATGTTACTGAATTTCAACAGCAAACCCATGAATCTATGGGAGAGTGGTAAGAAAAAAGTTTCTAAGACGAATGGTTTTCTCAGAAACGGTGTTTCAACGGCCGACAGATGGACGGACAAATGGACATCGCTTAATCGAATTTTCTATCAAATCTAATTCAGAATATGTATACTTTATAGGGTCGGAAATGAAAATTGTGGAAAATACAAACGGAATCACAAACTTATATAGTTTAGGTTAGGTGTAACTCGCTGCCAGTTATTTTAAAGCCAGCCCACTTGGGTCCAATTTACAAACTTATATATGTCCTTTACATATTTACCATCATACAGCAGCCGATTAGCTCTTATTAACCTCCCTACATTGAAAAGCCGAAGAATTACATCAAATATATTATTCTTTTTAAAGTTATTACAAGGGGATACTGGTTCAACTCATCTTCGCGATAGAATAAACATCAATACCTAACAGACAGCTAAGATCATACGTTCCACTGTATCTTCAATTTCATCGATCAAACTTCTTAAATTTTGATCCTTTCCGTAGAGTTTGTGACAGATTTTATAATCTCATCGAATTATCTGACAATATTCATGTTACTTCTTTTGTATTTAAACTCTAGTGATTATAATTATAACTGTTTGTAGTTTTCTAATGAAATTTTTGTTATATTAATTCCATCTATTTCCTTGTTATGTAGATTTCTCAGCTGTTATTAACCATTTAGCTGAAATAAATAAATAAAGAAAAATAATATGCATTGTATATTCCACTATCTTAGTTTAAGAGAACTACTACACTATATAATCTTCGTTTTTCTGAAAAAGTATTTGCACATATTTGCTGAACATTAAGAAATAAATCCCTTTGTTAGAATTGCCACTTTAAGTTAAAGAACTGTGGGACAATATGTTTAAAACTATATCGTACAAGAGAGAAGATAAACATCTTCGCAGATATAAAAAAAAGAATCATTTTATTTATTGCTTGAGAATTTATGCTTTTTAATCAAATTTAAAGAAAAAATTCTTTCATGGTTTTAATGAAATTTTAAGGGTTGCACAGCAGACATTTTTTTTTTTTTTGAAGATTTCCATGATAAATTTGATTAAGCAACAAACAAAATGGCTCTCCGACCACATATAAAACACTAGATTATTAAACATTGAGTTGTGAATGAGCAAATTTATCAAAGAAACTAAATTTCAAATGCATAAAGTTTCATGGTATAAAGTTTTTATACGACTTTTAAAAAGTTTTCGTTTCACTATTATCGCCATTATTTGAAGCCTAATTAATTTTATCTTACAAAAAATTACTGTTTAAAAGCTCATGCAAATCGACTCATAAATTAAAAAAAAAATAGAAACGATTAAACCATAAATTCTGGGAAATTGTCGAAAACAATCAACACCATTGTTCAAATTAAATTGACGACCACAAAAATCCGCATTAAGCAAAAATGAATTAGAATAAAAAATTATGTATAATAAAAAAAAGCGAAAAATTCAAATGAAAAATTCCTTTTTACGAGTATAAAAAAGTTTTAAAGAATTGGAAAATAAAAACTAAAATTCCAAGAAAGCCTTTGAAATAAAACCGACTATTAATTAATTTAAACAAAAATTTTTAAATATAAACATAACACAAATTTAATATACATTTATTTATTACATGTTTGAAAAGGAGAAGTTAATTATTATTTCAACAGTTTGCTAAAGCCCAATTTACTTAGGAAAAAGTATTAGATCGTTTGTTTAATAGAACCTGATATATTTTTTTAGAAAAAAGAACGGGAATTTGCTAAACAACTTACATAAGATTTCAAATGTTCATACTCGTATAATAAATATGCTTCTTGTGAGGTGACATGTCATAATGTCCATGGGCACTTTTGAAAATGTCATTTTGTCCTCGGGCATGTTGACGGGTTAGTTGGTTTAAGGGCTTATGCTCTTAGTGGGCTTCGGCCTACCAACTCATAAGCCTTGTCTTCCATTGATTGCTGGGAAATTGCATACAGGTGGAATTAGAAGGCTCGAGCTCCTCAACAAGAAGTTGCTCATATGACCGCAATCATATGGCAATAATTGCTGCCTGTGTGAGCCTAGTCAGCCACACGGGGGCGCTGGTGAATCGTGAATAATTAACTCCGTGGAATTGGTCCACCATCAGATTAGGGCGTAAAGGCAGGTGCTGATGTAAATCATTTTCACAGTTGTCCACGGGCAAGTGACTCTTTGCAAATGGACATTATGTCATTTTTAAAAATGTCATAAGGTCTATAATTAAAAAAGAAGTTAAACGTGAAAATAACCGTATATTTGTGTGATAGTGTGAACCAATAAAAGGCGTTCCCATCATCAAATTGGTTCACACTTTCGGTGGCAAAACTTTGACGCATAACTTTTACTTACTTATATTGCTTACAAGAAATTGACACTTCCACTCTTTTGAATTAAACAAGCGATTATTTCAATACAGAACTTTTTTATATTCTCAGATCTTACAATATTGCCAGTAAAATTGTCTGAAAATGTATTACAATCGTGTGAACTGCCAATTTTTAACTTACAACGTTGTCAGAAAAACCATTGTCAATCAATTGTAAGACGACAATGTTGTCAGGGCATTTGACAATCGTGAGAACACTCTTCGTCGGTATTGCCAGATAATTGGCTGGTATTTTAAGCTCTGTTTTAATTGTCAGGGGGCTAATTCTGTCGTTCGTGATCGAAATTACTATCGAATAGAAAATAATTTCGATATCGTGTAAATTTCTAATGATGTGACTCGTTACGTAACGAATCGAGTTATCACTTCAGTGTTGCAAAATACTGACAAAATGTGTTTTATAACACTGCCGAAAATTGTATGTATTTGCATACTTTGTATACATATTGTACATTAAAAAGTAAGTAAATAGAAATAACAATAAATATGTATATAAAAACAACAATTTAAAAAACAAAAATATATTCTTGAATATAATAACATGTGACTTCAAATATAAGTATTTGTGTTCTTAGCAAATACTCATCTTTCTACACATACCTGTATATATATATATAGGGTGTTTTTTTAAGCCCGATAGAACTTGAAATTGTAAAAAATAACACAAAAAATTAAATTGTAATCAAAATTTTTTTTATTCGAAAGATCAATACGTGACATTAACATTTGAAAATGATTTCGGGCATATGGGCACCGCGGCTGTTCTTGACGAAGCGCATTCTGGACGTCCAATTTTGGGCCACTTTTTCGAGCACTGCTGGCCGTATGTCACGAACAACACGAACAATGCTGGCCTCCAAGGCGTCAATTGTTGCTGGTTTATCAGCATAAACCAGTGACTTCACGTAGCCCCACAGGAAATAATCGAGAGGTGTCAAATCGCACGACCTTGGAGGCCAATTGACAGGTCCATTTCTCGAAATCAACTTATCGCCAAATTTTGATTTCAGTAAGTCGATGGTTGCGTTCGCCGTATGGCACGTAGTGCCATCCTGTTGAAACCACATCTCCTCCGGATCAATGTCATCCATATTTTCAAACAAAAAATCATTGATCATGGTGCGGTAACGATCTCCATTGACCGTAACGCGAGCTCCGGCCTCATTTTTGAAGAAATAAGGTCCGATGATGCCACCAGCATGAAAACCGCACCAAACAGTGCATTTTTCTGGATGTAATGGAGTCTGTAGGGTCTCTTGTGGATTGGTCTCACTCCATATGCGGCAATTTTGCTTATTAACAAACCCGTTAAGCCAAAAATGCGCCTCATCGCTGAACACAATTTTGCGATAAAACAACGGGTCTGATTTTCAAAGTAAATTTGGATAATTTCGTAGCGTTGTTCAAGCGTGAGTCTATTCATGATGATTTGTCAGAGTATACTGAAACAAATAAAAAAAATGTTTCATCAAAATTTAATTTTTTGTGTTACTTTTTACAATTTAAAGTTCTATCTAGCTTAAAAAAACACCCTATAAGTTGAATTAAAAAAAAGCCTTAAGAACCAAAAATTCTCTATTATTGCTATTCAAAACAAATTTTTAATTTACATTTCTTTTGTGTTTTTCTGTTTGGCTGGATTTCGATAGTACTTTTGCTTACGAGTAAAAAGTCGCACGGTTGCATTCGAATGGTTACTCGCTATCGAATGCCATCAATAGAAATTTCGAAACCTTTTACTCGATATCGAATGAGATAATCCCAAAAGTGTAAAAACTCGCACATTCGAATAAAAACTCGCTCGTAAGCGAATGACAGAATTAGTGTAAATTTAATGCACCTGACAATGGCATCATTGTCAGAAAAAAGTTTGATGGGCAACACTGCCAAACAGATCGTTGTTGATATACATAAGTGCCAATGCCTTACAAAATGTCTGGCAATTTTTTTCATCTAACAATCTGACAACCTTGTGAACTGACAATTTTTGTTATCAGATGAATTATTTGTCAGACCATTTGTAAGATTTTCTTACGATCATCTGAATACAATTTACTTCTGCGGGACAACTTTTCATTGTCACTACATTGTCAGCATGTTGCCAGATCTTACAATATTGTAACATCTGACAACCGTGTGTACATAGCTTTAGTATTCCCTTCAAAAGTTCTTGTCAACGAAGTGCCGACAATATTATTAACAAATAAAGAACAATTCGTTAAATTGTGGACATACCGTTCTCAAACTGTAAATATCCCGCCGGTAAATTGTGAATAGATAGCACAAAAATACCATACGGTATAAAATTAAGAATGGCTCGTTGTTAAGATGAGATGTTTTGTTCAATTAAGAACGAATGTTGCCAAAACACCTTTTGTCACCTGATATGATTTGTTTATAATTTTGCCATAACGTTTTCCGTGTTTTCTAAGTATTATTTGAAAAGAAATATATATGTATATAATAATATAAAAGGCAAGCAATTTTATTTATCTGATAAGCATTCAAATGAAAGAAACTTGTTTTATGTATTGATAATAATATTAAAAATCTCAGATACTGATATATTCGTATGTATGTTCAATGTCCAATTGTTGACAACAGTATGTCCACAATTTAACGAGATATGCATTATTGTTCTCGATTTGTTAACGAGTTGCTCTTTATTTGTAAACTCTGGCTGTTAATAATACTCTCCGCACTTTGTTGTCAAGCTGACAAAAATTAAAGAACGCCATTTTTCTCTTTGTGCACCTATACGTTCATATACTCATATATAGTTATGATAAAGGTATTACAATTAAAATTTTCCACTTCTAAAAATGTTTGATTATTACTTAAGTTATGGACGTTATGACCCTCTGCAAAGTGCCATAATGTCCACGGACTTTCCGATACCTCCCGGATGGATGCCACCTTCTTGTGACAACTTTTTCTTTCCAAATCAATCGTCTGAACGTAATAAGTGGACTTCAAATTAATTTCTCGTTTTACGTAGATATTACGTATATAGTGTTCTTTGTTCTGATTCAGCTTTGCTCTCCAACATTTTCAAAAAGTGGCACGAAAAGGGTATTGTTTTGTTACTGGACCCTGAACATAACACATCAATAAGTTGTACCTATAATTACTAAAGGCCCAATCAGACTATTATACAAGTATAAATACTTTCATTAGATTTTGTCAAAAAGTCTAACGTAAAGTAGATTTTGCATTCACACCATCACACTTGATATAAACCAACATAGATGTGCCATCATAAAACTTTTCACGGCGGCAGGTGCGCTATTCGTCGTAGGCGATACACGTGCCGGCGCGTGAAATTTTTCAACAGTTAAAATAATAATTATGTATAACACATGCAAATTCAATAGCACAAACATATTTTATATTCTAAATATAGCATGAGCAAAATACATTTATAAATGACAGCTAAATTCTAAATTTCGAGCTTTTTTATAAGGACAAAAAATACTATCAGTGACGGCACCCCATCGGCTACGAAATAGCCGACTACTCAATTTTTAATTAGCTGGTTTACTAAAAAAACACAATCCTGATCCAATCTAAAGTATTATCGTTTTGAAAAGTTTCAAAAAACAACAAAGTCGTATGGGATGTCAAATTTTTATCGTATTATTTTTCGTATGTATGACGGATTACATTCAGACTATCAGACTTGCACGTATTATTTGAATTTTTGACAAGTATTAATACAAAGTATAATAGTCTGAACTGGGCTTAAGCATGTATGTAGGGACAAGAAAGAGATGTAATAACAATACGAAATAAAAGTCAGTCTTGAGCAGGAAGCCAAAACATTCAGTGGTCTTAATTGATTATTCTTTCATAGTATTTTGAACAAAAAGAATGGTAAAGTTTTTTTTTTAAACAACAACGAAATACAAACATATTTTTAGCTTTTCACGCCTAAGCCGCTTGGCCAGTTTAAATGAAATTCGTTTGCAGATATTTTAAAGTCCGATAATCAACATAGTATAGTTTTCATTCTGAAATTTCATCCACAAAAGGGAGACCGTTTAAATAATAATTTCTAAAAAAAATCGGCCATTTATGAACTGTTGTTTTCTTTTGAAAGAGTTTGCCAACGGTCTGAAAATTAAAAAAAAAAAAAACAAAAATTGGACATCGGCCAGATGAAATGTCCGTTCGATATATACCCGAGATATAGCCTAAACCAATTTTTTCATGAAAATGTAGCGTAAGCGAACTTAAACATTTTTTTTTTTGCTTAAAAACAGTTCTGGTAATATAAGGATGTTACAAATACAGAAAATAACACAAATACAGAAAATAATACAGAAAATAAAAATTCCGATATCGGTCCATATATACCCGAGATATAGTCTAAACCGATTTTTCCACGAAAAAATTTTTGATACAATTTTGTTTTTGTTTTTTTGGTTTAAACACCTCTGGCAATAAAAGGAGGTTACTTAAATACAGGAAATGAAAATCTCTGATATCGGTCCATATATAAGCGAGATATAGCCTAAACAGAATTTTACATTTTTTTTTAAACAAACACAAAAACTGCGAAGCTTTTTTGCTTGTCTGCAGTAACACCCAAGGACTGCGGCAGGAATCGAACCTGCGACCTCGAGACTGTTGGTCGAGTACTCTATCAAAACAGCCATCGAGTCACCCAAATGAAAATTTTCATGGAAGATTACCCTTTTGGCATAGCGATTAAAAGGCGAGAAAAAATTTTCCCCGATATCGGTTCACGAATATATCCGAGCGTATTTAGTTCAATTTTGTAATATAAACTGTATAATTACGTGATTAACATATCGCGAAGGGTATTTTAGACTCGGCCCAGCCGAACATACTACACTTTTATTTGTTCGTACTTATAACTTTGAATACGATTCGTATTAAAACCAAATTTAGTACGAGCTTTTTCTTTCTGTGTACTTTAAAAAAACAGAATATTTGGTTTTATTTGTTGTCTGCGTTTTTTCGTTTGAAAAAAATATATTGGTAGATACTATTTTTGGCAAATTAACAACAAAAAGATATCACAAATATTTAACATAAGCTCGAAATAACGTAACTTCAAGTCGCGTTACACAAACCTAATTCTTTACGTAGTCGTTCATGACTTGGCTCGTCGTAAGTGAGTTTAAACGTGTCCTGTAAACAGGCTCTTACAGATATTGAGTGTGGAAATGTGGTAAATATTTTTTATAAGAAAATAAAAAATTTTGTAAGCATAACAAGAACGAATGTACATATGTATGCTATGGAATTCAATTATGGGGAACCGCCTCAACATCTAACATTGAAAAAATTCAAAGGCGACAAAATCATATTCTTCGAATGATTACTGCAGCTCCATGGTACGTAAAAAACTCTGTGATCTCTGTGTTCCTCGCAACAAGGTATATCAGTAAATTGGAACTTCACCCAAAGCGTCTTGCAAGCAATATACTTAATTTTGAAGGCCACTCTTGGTTCAGAAGGATGGCTATCCTCCATCCACCACCATCAGAACGTTAAATAGGTGATTTTACCGACATTTACCGTGCAAAATAAAACATTTTTGTCTAGCATTGGCTGGACTTAATTAAGTATTAAGATTTGAATATTTATTGTTAGTTCACTTTGTGAAGATTCAATAAGTAAATCAATGAGAAAAAAAAAAAGTTTTGATAATAGAGGCAAGAAAAAAATTAAAAAAATTTTAAGATTTCCTCTCAAAATTGTTCTTAAAGTTTAGATGCTCCGATTTTGTTTTGTGTTCCTACAAAAGTTATTTCCTATAAATTTTACGTATTCCTTAAATAAAATAAAATGGAAAGATTTTAAGTTTAGTAGAAAAAAAAATTGCACAAAATCAGTGAAGCATTATAAACCAATTACAAAGGCAATTAATAATTATTAACTAACTAGAACCAATTTTGAAATAAAATAAAAATTAAAAATTTAGATTAGAGCACAAATGTATAGATGTATGTATAAAAAATTATTATATACATTATATTATACATTTATAAATATTTTTATTTAAAATAAAAAAAAAAAGTGGAAAAATCTGCCTTATGACATTTATTTGTCTAAATCAACTGATAACGACAAATTTTTGGTTTATTTGTTGTGTAGTAAATTGATTAGAGATTTTATTTAACATTGACTTTATTTGTTATATATAAATTTTTTATTTTTTGTTTTTGCTTTTCTTTCTTTTATGTGAGTTTATATGATGAAGTCAAGTGTATAGTGATTTAATTTTATGCGTAATTGAACTTAACTAATTGTTCAAAAAACATTTTATTGTCAATGAAAATACACAAAATTAAACACTTAAAAAGATAATGATATTTATATATATACATATGTACGTATATATATTCGCTTTTTGCATCTAGAATACAAAGATGTTAAAACTAAAAAAAGAGCAGTCAGTAAATTAAAAAATTAAAAATAGTCTCGAGTACGGCCAAAAATTAGCAGAGATGAAATGCTAGTACATATTGCTATATAGGTAAAGCCTAGACCAATTTTTGGTGTGCCTTTTTCTGATTCTGCGTCTGGCTTAGCCCACTATGCTCATAGGACTCCGGGTGTATATGCAGACATGTAAATTTTTGTTTATTAATAAAAAAATAAAAAATAAAGCATCAATCTATGTAAATTATTGACATTTTTATTGTAAACTACCTTATTCCTGAAGAAGAACTCTGAAGGTGATTTAAATTTGTTCTGGAGCTTGAGCCTGAATAAGTAATAAATACTTGAAAAAATAAAGTGTATTGGTAACAATTTGGTACATGCTAGTACAAATACATGTACAGTGAACTCGCACAAACGTAAACAAGATTTCATCGAGACTGTTCACGTTCTAGATTAGAATTTTTCAAATTACACTATAGTACAAGTCAGTGTATAAAATCTATATAATGAGTTAAAAATTATTTACAAATATTTGTTTAATAACTTTCAGTCATTTCTGCAAACGACATAATAAAAGCACTGAAAATAAAATTCATCCTTAAGCTATGTACACATGGTTGTCAGATGTTACAATATTGTAAGATCTGGCAACATGCTGACAATGTAGTACCACAGAAGTAAATTGTGTGTTCAGACGATCGTAAGAAAATCTTACACTTTCATTATCAGACTATTGTCTGACAAACAATTCATCTAACAACAAAAATTGTCAGTTCACACGGTTGTCAGATTGTTAGATGAAAAAAATTGCCAGACATTTTGTAAGACATTGCCACTTATGTATATCAACAACGATCTGTTTGGCAGTGTTGCCCATCAAACTTTTTTCTGACAATGATTTCATTGTCAGGTGCATTAATTTTATACATCTGACAATTAAAACTGAGCTTACAATACCATCCAATTATCTGGCAATGCCGACGAAGGGTATTCTCACGATTGTCAGATGCCAGACATTGTCGTCTTAAAATTGATTGACAATGGTGTTTCTGACAACGTTGTAAGTTAAAAATTGGCAGTTCACATGATTGTAATACATTTTCAGACAATTTTACTGGCAATATTGTAAGATCTGACAACCGTAGTTTTACGTACATACTTAAATCAATCGCAAGTGGTGTAAAAAATACGCTAAGTACGGATATTCTCAATTTGTTTGCTTGATTCAAGCGTTAAATACTTAATTTTAGACATATTTAATCCCGAATCGGTACATAAAATAAGCCGACAATGACATTGATTAGGGACGTGGGATCAGTGTTCTTGAAATGTTTAAAAAATTGGCACAAAAAGGGTATTTCTAAGAAAAAACAGGGTCAAGGTTTTTAAAAAATATGATATATAACTATGTATTTTAATTGTGATAAAAAATAAAGAATTAATAACAGCTATTCATAAAAAGTATTTATGTAAAAAAATATGGAATAATTATTAATAAAAACTAAACCAAATTTTTACCAAAGTTAATCAGCCGTATTCATAAAAAAACACTAATCAGCATTTTAACAACTTTTTAGTTAAAACAGAATTTTCAGCAAAAAAAAAATACATTTTATAAAAACTATTCATAAACAGCATTTTAGCTAAAAATCATTTTATTGTAATTTTCTATTTGGCAACGCCATCATATGCAATTCTCATCTGAATCATAGTGCTGCGATAAAAACGGTTTTTTGTTCACATAGTAGTTATGTAAAGAAATGTCTTGTATTGTTTTTTATGAAAATCGACTTTAAAACAAATAAATAAATGTTAACTCCATTTTGTCTTTCATTAAATAGCAAAAAATACTGAGTCAGAAAAGTTTTACTTTGACTCCTTTTGCTTATGCGTAGGAAAAAAATATGAATAACGAGCTTTTTTTATCATTTCGTTTTTTACACATCACTGATGTACGTGGCATTTTATTAATGTATAGGGTGTTTTTTTAAGCTAGATAGAACTTTAAATTGTAAAAAGTAACACAAAAAATTAAATTTTGATGAAACATTTTTTTTATTTGTTTCAGTATACTCTGACAAATCATCATGAATAGACTCACGCTTGAACAACGCTACGAAATTATCCAAATTTACTTTGAAAATCAGTCGTCGATTCGCGCAACTTATAGACGACTTCGACGAGGCGCATTTTTGGCTTAACGGGTTTGTTAATAAGCAAAATTGCCGCATATGGAGTGAGACCAATCCACAAGAGACCCTACAGACTCCATTACATCCAGAAAAATGCACTGTTTGGTGCGGTTTTCATGCTGGTGGCATCATCGGACCTTATTTCTTCAAAAATGAGGCCGGAGCTCGCGTTACGGTCAATGGAGATCGTTACCGCACCATGATCAATGATTTTTTGTTTGAAAATATGGATGACATTGATCCGGAGGAGATGTGGTTTCAACAGGATGGCGCTACGTGCCATACGGCGAACGCAACCATCGACTTACTGAAATCAAAATTTGGCGATAAGTTGATTTCGAGAAATGGGCCTGTCAATTGGCCTCCAAGGTCGTGCGATTTGACACCTCTCGATTATTTCCTGTGGGGCTACGTGAAGTCACTGGTTTATGCTGATAAACCAGCAACAATTGACGCCTTGGAGGCCAGCATTGTTCGTGACATACGGCCAGCAGTGCTCGAAAAAGTGGCCCAAAATTGGACGTCCAGAATGCGCTTCGTCAAGAACAGCCGCGGTGCCCATATGCCCGAAATCATTTTCAAATGTTAATGTCACGTATTGATCTTTCGAATAAAAAAAAAATTTGATTACAATTTAATTTTTTGTGTTATTTTTTACAATTTCAAGTTCTATCGGGCTTAAAAAAACACCCTATATATTATTTTAAATAAATAAAATGTTAGTAATAACTAAAATAAGAAGACTGGAAAAAATTTAAAGCGTAATTGCTTATCTGGAATCCAGAATAAAATAGATTACTTCTTTCCCTGAAAGTTTTCTGTTGCCAGCTATTCAAAGCTTGGGTCATATTTTCTATTAAAAACACACATCTATTGTTATTTTGGGATTTTTGATAAATATGCAATACAAATTTTCGCAACATATAAATAAACAATAACTAAAAAACACAAATATCACCTTAAAATTGTTTTAAAGTTGGGTGCAATCAGATTTAAAAATGGTTGACTTAAAAAACTGCTAAAAAGAACATTTTAACGTAAAATTCGATTATGAATACAGTTTTATCGAATTTTCCCTAAAAATGGTTTAAACGGCTGTTTAACTTTTTTATAAATACGGCCGAAAGTATTTGAATGAAAATATACTGTAATGACTACAATTACACAAATTATTCAAATATCATTAATAGCATCAGTTCAAATGATATTAATTTTAATACAGTCCCGTTTTTGACTTCGTATTTAAATACAAAATTAGTTAATTTTCATTTTCATTCACAGGGAAATGTTCTAAACCGCTGGCCGACTTTTCAAAATTGCTTCAATATGGCGTTGTAGTGCCACACTATTATATAAGAATGATTGTAATAATTTATATGCATAGTAAAATTATTAAAAACTGTTATTACCATAATGTTTTTACATTATTTCAGACTTTTTCTCGAGTAGATACCACTCTAACTGCATAGAAACCATAATTTTATGAATATTTTCATAAAATTTTCCAAATCGCACAATTTGTCCAAAAATCTGCCACACAGTTGCACGAATGTGTAGGATAGTGAATCACAGTCTTATTTAAATGCTATGAAAGTGTGGTAGCATCCTATAAATTCCAAATATTGTGGTAAGTTTTCCACACAACAGCTGTTTGTTATTGGAAGAATAACAAATTTTTAACTTCTTGTACTTCATGTGATGTTATTTTCAATTAAATATCATATTGTGATATTATTTAGCAAACAATTAGCTACTAATTTTAAAATATATTATACATGCAATTTTGATTCAAGTTTGATTCAAAAATGTAGTGAAAATTTGATTTTCGTATTTAAATGAAACTTATAGCTAAATGACTTAAATACGAGCCCAAAAACTGAGTCTTTTGTACAAATACAAACAAAAAAATACAGTGTTGCCACTTTACAGCGAAAGTTGGAGTTGTCATATTGCTTCCGCGGAAGTGAAAGAAATTTGCTGATTCACGAAGCCGATTTTAGGAATTCCCAAAAATCTTCGGAACCACTTCGCTCACCGGTTTTTCATATTTGGTGCACGTTTTTGTCGTGGAACATGCATCTGAACTATAAACGGTCATTCGCTTTAGTGCGAAAATTGAAGTTGCCATATTGTTTCTAGCGTTGTGGTGGGTTTTGGCAATTTCTGAATTCACAATAGTGATCAAATTTAAAATTTGATCGAACATATACTATAATTCCAAATTCACAATAAAGAAAATAAAGATATCTAACCGTACTTCCAACAATTGAGATTTTTATGAAAATTATAATGATTTTGTTCGACTTGTTAAGCATTAATTTCTATGATTAATACAAATTAATAATATAATTTGTTTGTTCTAGTTTTGTGTTCTCTTAATTAGCACGTTCAGTTATTAATGTAGCATTAAATAATTTCTTTTCTTTTCGAAATATGTATATACTCTTACATATGTATGTATGTAGTATATTTAATGATAATGAAAAATAATTTGATTAAATCTGTAAAATTAACGCAAACATGGCAAAGGTAGTGAGTGAGTAAGCGAGTGTAAGTGGATTTGCCAATTAATGTTAATGAAAGAAAAACTTATTACAAGTTGATAATTAAATTTTTAAACTAACAAAATAAGAATATTTATATTAACTCATACAGACTTCTTTCAATCTTTACATACTTGTGTTCTGTGTACATATGTATATACAGGTAACACTCGCTTAACGCGACCTGTTGGGACCGAACAATTTAACCGTTAAATTTAAATTCTGTAAAATAATGTTTTGGATTGGTACAATTTTTTGGGTACAGGAATTCAACCTACGAGGGCTGTTCAGAAACTTCTTTTTTTTTGATATCAATGAAAGAGAATAGTTAGTTTTTCAAAAATATTTTTATTTTTCAATATAATCTCCTGAAACTTCAATACACTTAGTCCAACGCTTTTCTAGCAATTCTATCCCTTGATTAAAACAGTTTTCCTCAAGGTCTTCAAAATATTGGTTTACAACTGTAATTGCATCTTCATTTGAGGTAAAATGCTTGCCAGCAAGGAACTTTTTTCGATTTGGGAACAGGTAAAAGTCACTGGGAGCTAAATTAGGAGAATAAGGTGGGTGATCAAGCAACTCGTACTTTAATTCGTTGATTTTAGCTATTGTTAAAACATTTTTGTGCGCTGCTGCGTTGTCTTCAAGAAAAATTATTTTTTTGTGTCGTAAGCCAGGACATTTTTCTCGAATTTGTACATTTAATTGATCCAAAAGGTTGCAATAGTACTCTGAATTGACTGTTTTACCCTTTTGCAGATAGTCAATCAATTAAATACCTTTGAAGTCCCAAAAAATCGTTGCCATAACCTTACCAGCCGATTGAATTGTTTTTGCCTCTTTGGAGCACTTCCTCCAGCTTCAGTCCATTGTTTGGATTGTTCTTTTGTCTCTGGATTATAGTGGTGGATCCATGTCTCATCAACAGTTACGAGACGACGCTTAAAATCCATTTTATTTCGCTTAAAACGATCCAAACAAGCTTGAGAAATGTTCATTCTTATGCGGTTTTGGTCGTCTGTTAACAAATGAGATGCCCATAATAGATACATATATTATTCGTCGATCATTTAATACCATATCATGCACTTTGGCTACAATTTCTGTTGTTGCTGCTCTTTTTGAGCGTCCATTACGTGGTTCATCTTCAATGCTTGTACGACCACATTTAAATTCAGCAACCCAATTTTTTACTGTTGCATATGAAGGAACACTTTCACCCAACACATTCACCATATCATTATTAATTTCTTGTCCCAATAAACCTTTTTTCCATTGTAAAAAAATCGCGGCTGCGTCTTTTGTGAACACCTGTTTCTATATGAAGGAGTTACCAGATCGAAACAAAATTTAACATGTGTTCATAGCAGAGATGGAAGTTTTCAAACCACTTAACTTTTTTCTGTTTGTACCGCGCTTTTTGTGCTAGGCTAAGAAGTTTCCGAACCGCCCTTGTATAACATAAATGAAACCATGTTGGAGCGTACATATGAAGTTAAACCAAACACACATTATTTATTTTATGTCTATCTTTTAAAAATTGGAAAATTTTTGCACATATCGCTCCTTTATTGCAACATAGTCATAATTTAAAAAAGCTAGTTTCGAGAAAAACACATCTCAAATTTGTAGCTTAGCTTAGCATACAAGTCTTGGAAAAAAAAATTTTAGAAAATATCTTCCAAAGGAAAGAGTGTAAAAGTAATTTGAATAACTTTTTGGCACAATATAAAAGGTAGTACTGTTACCAATTCTGCATTGTTAACTCGAAAAGCTCATTTTTGGAGATATGACTATGTTGCAATAAAGGAGCGATATTTAATTGAAAATTTACATGAAATTTACTTTATTTGAAAGATAATATTCTGGCATTATAATTTAAATATGACTTTTGGCTGTAGCGAAACGACTCAGATAGAGCTTTTGATTTTAGTATTTAAAGTAATATAAAATCAATAACTAAAAAAACCAAAATATTTTCCAAAATTTGTCTACAACTTAAAATCATCTAGATTTAACAATTACAGTTTTTTTCTGTGTCTAATAAAATGTCTTCTTTGAAAAAGAAGAAACTATAACTTTTTACTATAATTTGAGTTCAGGATAATTAATTTGTTCCCCTAAAACTGTGGAAAAAAATAATTCAATAATTAATTACGCATCTAGCAATTACAGTGGAGTCTCACAAATTAGAACCACTTGGTGCAACGGCCAGTTCTAATTTCTGAAAAGTTCGAATTTCTGGACGTTTTTGTTTTTTAACAGAAAATGATTCTAAAACATAAAACTAGTTATGTAGAGTTTATTTTAGCACAAAACACTTATTATTTATTAACATTTAAATAATTGAACACATTAAATTTATAGAAAAAGATTTTTTAATTACATATTACATAGATATTTAATTGGGTTTCAACATAAAATCAGTAATACTTGTGTTTTGATTTATTTAAACTGGATACAACGATATTGTTACGGACGTCTTAAAGGTTCGACATGTGTTTACTAGAAAATATATCACTGGTTTTGCACCATTTTATAACCTTATTGATGCCTTCAAGGACTTTTAAATGAGGAATAGGAGGCGATATGTCAATAGCATCGATATCGCTACTATCTGAAGCGTCCTCATCACACCACTCTGCAAATCAGATGCGTCTGTAAAGACATCTTCATTCCATTCCTCGATTTCATTTATATTTACGGAATTGTTTGGCATAATTGCGTACAAAAGATAAAAATTTATTTGAAGAACCTCATCGCAATCCTGCTTTTGTTTTTAACTTATGTTTTACTTTAATGAGCGAGAAAAATGATTTGCAAAAAAATAAAAATGAAAAACTTCCAGAAATTAGAACCACCTGTTCTAATTATAGAGCGTTTAATTTGGGTTTTCCCCCATTTGGTTCTAAATCATAAAAAAACAAAATTTTTTCTGTTGTAAATAAAAACTTAAAAAACGCTCCGAAATTAGAACCTGTAGTTCTAATTTTAGAGCGTCCAATCGAAATGACCGGTTCTAAGTACTGGACGGTTCGAATTTGTGAGAGTTCTAATTTGTGAGATTCCACTGTATTTTGAAAAAAAAAGAAACCCTGTTTTAAGTAAATCGTTTTAAAATGTGTAATAAATCACCGTCGGCAGTATGAAAACTTTTTCTTGTAAAACGTTTGCAAGAAATTCAAATTTAAAAAAACTAAAATCGAAATACTTGCATTTACAAAAGTGATACTCTGCGTAATTGCCGGCACACACATGCGTAAAGGGGCTATACTGCCGTCTTGTGCAGTGTGTGGCTCAACGCCTAAACGTTTGCTTGTTTATTATTCAATATAAAATCTTAAAAATCTCTGCCTAAATCTGTATGTACGAGTATGTATGTATTCCAGGCCTGTCTGCAAGACCATCACCAACAATTTTGGTTAAACAAATATAATAAACAGACCCACAGTAAGTGTAAGTAGCAGTCAAAACAAGCAACTTTGAAAGGTAGGATATGTCATACAAACAACAACAACAACAGCAACAACATATTCAATAAGTCAACATTGAAACGAAAACAAAATCAGAGGCGGTGGCTACTGTTTTAGATTGTTCTACCACTTTGAAATGCTACTGACTGCCTGACGTCTTTACCTTAAAATTTTTCATTCGTCTGGCTTTTCTTATTATTTTATTGATTTTGTTTTTGAGCGGGACTTTTAAGCAGCGCCGGCTAGAAAAAATTAAGTCAATAATATTAAGAAAAACCCTATACAAACGATTAAAGTGTATTTGTTTTGTCTGCCTGTCTGCGTTTATCAGTCAGTATGAGCGGGTTTGTGTTCATGATTGCGTTGCCACTGAATGCAAGTAAAATGATCAAACACTCACGGCATATGCTGTGGAATGGAACATCGATTTATTTTTACTCAATCAACCAACCGAACAACCATCCATTTATTATGCAGTTTGTTGATCTTGACAACGCAACTATCAAACACTTGCACTTTATTAACCAAATTATATGTGTGTTAAAACCTTTAACACTTGCAACGTTATTGAAGGATTTATATGGCTTTTGACAAGTTTAAACTTCGCTGAGAGCCTAAGTAAATGAAACAATGTTTAAGTTTAAATTTTATTTTTTTTATAAATGTATATATACATTAGAGCGACTCACCAAGAAAAGTGCTCGATGTACCCTCTTGAAAATGATCCTTCACATCTAAAATATTTCGGCTGCAGTTTTTTACCTCTCGTGAGCTGGACCATTTTGGGAACCTGTTTATTTACCAACATATCATATCATATGTTATCAGATGTTTTTAAGGCACTTCCAACTATATAATAAAATAAAGGGGTTTGAATTTTTTGTTCAGTGTTGTTTGTAATAAAAATGCCAAATGAATATATTTTAATCTTTTTCGCAAATTAATTTGACGATTTGAAACCAGATTTATCTGGCAACTATGGTTACGTATTGCGATGTACGAGTATAAACCAAAAACAGAACAAAGTTGCAAAGTTGGTGCTTTTTATCGAGGAGTGGTGTTTATAAACAAGACTGTTTGTATGCTTTTTCAGGACATCAAATTACCAGTTCCAATTAGGGATGAAACGATACAGGTAAACACAAGTAAATACTCGATACTTTTCTTTCGATGCTAAGTACCTTTGGTATCGATGCTTTACTATCGAGTACCAAGTAGGTATCGGTCACAAATACTCGCCAGAAATACAATTTTTTATTGACAGGCAAAAAACTTAGTTGGTCACTATTTTTACCATACTTTTATTTGTTTTCAAAGTTTTTATAAAATCCATGTAATGCATGCAAATGGGATTACCAAAATCGGGTGTATGGTTGCATTTGATAAAAATAACGGTAAGATTGCGGTCACGATCTTGAGATACTAAAATAAATAGTCCAGTTCCTAAAATCATTTGACTTTGTCACTAGAAAATCTTCATTGCAGAATTATGTGAATATAGGTTGGTAGCAGGCTGCCAACTATTGTAAAGCCAACCCACTTGGATCCAGTCTGGTCCCATTGTATTGCCTGGTTTAAAACCAACCCGAGGATCGGATAAAGCAGTCTAATCCAATTACATCACAATCCGATACCTCAGCCAAATCATGCAGCATCGGTCTGCCTAGACACAATGCCCTTATATAGGAAAGAGCTGGACACCGGCAGAGGAAGTGCTCTCTGCTTCCTCCTTGTTTTTGTAACTTCTACAGAAGTCATTAAATAGAAGATTTAATGTCCTCACCTGCGTTCCTATGTGACAATGTCCCATCAGGACCGCCACAGCAGACCCAACCTCCGTCGGGGCAATCCCCTAAGGATGATAGTTCCTCTGTTATCATATCTGAGCCATGTCAGCCTTGATATGTGACTTTGTTGAAGATTATACTAATGATAAATTGTCTTACATCTAAGCTACAAAGTTTTTCTTCCTCCATTGAATTTGTCCGACAGTTACAAGACAAAACATTGGGTGAATGTAGCAGAAGAATTATTAATATAGAGTTCCTGCATTCTAAAAATTTTCGCTTTCGGGATCCTAATTAAGACACCTCAATTTCAGCCAGTGGATCAGAAGATCAATTTCATAATGAAGGTTTTTATTCTCGCGTTCTTCTCTGCCACTAATCGTAAGAAGAAATCGACCGATGCAAGTATGTATTAGAGGGCTGCTCTAGCACAATAAAAATGTCTTACAAAACATCGTAGTATTTTCAAGTAATATCCATCGTGTTCTTACACATTTGAAAACAAACACTTCAGTGCCGAAATTTTCTAAACACATAAGCGAATACTGTCTTATAAGCATTTAGAACAAACCAAAGACAGAACCAAACACAAGTAGAACCAAATGAAATAGAACAAAATTGAGGTAGAACTTCAAGCACTTCAAGCATTGAAGCAATGTTCTACTTCAGTTTTGTTTATAAAATTTGTTGCTGTTGCTTATGGTTTTTGTCTTTATATTAGTACACAAGGGCTGTATGTACAGTATGCTCATGCGTGTTGTGTTGTTCATGGTTTTTGTCTTTGTATTAAACACACATATTTAAGACGCTGTGAGCTCAGAAGACAATGTACTTGCTGTGACTCATCGTTTATTTGCTTTATTGTGATGTTTTGTTGTTTTCGTGAAGGCCTTTCAAAACTATGAAGTGTTTGTTCTGTTTCTAAATGTTCTATAGCTTGTTTGTTTTGTTTTAAGAATTGTTTTAAAATACAGTGCTTGGAACTAGTAGGTATCGATACTTTGAGATCGATACCGTATTGATACCCTACTGGTATGGTTTCATCCCTAGTTCCAATAACACAGGGTAGCCCAAAGCTTCAGGTTTAATAAATTTTCGGTTACATTTTTTATTTATTTTTTGGTGGCATGTCATAGTGTCCATGGACATTATGTCGCACTTAAAAGTGACATAAAGTTATTTGACATTATGTCACCTAACAGCGCGACATTATGTCCATCAACTTAACGACATAATGTCCGTGACCATTATGTCGGTTTTCAGTGGAACATAATGCTCATAGATATTTTAAATTTAATAATTAGTAGTAAAAAGAAATTTTTGACTTCCGTTATTATTTGATGTTTCATTGATGAGTAGAACTCACATTTTTAGTATGCGAGTAATCTCTAAATGTGGCTGAAGTCAAGATTGAAATATACTTTAAAAATCAAATGGAAGCTGTAATATATAAAAATGTGTTTATTAGTGGTTTTCCAAAACCTCGTGGGACTATTATAGCGGATGAAGTTTTTTCGTTCGTTTTCATACCACCAAGAATTGTGGAAGTAATAAAAAAAAAATCTAAAAACCGTTCCGTGTTGCGGTTTTAAACCGCTTCCCGTCATTAATATTTTTATTATATGGAACCTGTAAGTATTGTAATCCTCATTATTGTTCCTGTAACATAAACATTTTTTGATATTCATATTATGGAATACCTGTTGCTTGAGGGTCACCCCATTTCGCCAAATTTATCAGCTTTTATTTGGATGAAGCATCGGGTATACCTGAAAAAGCGCGAGAAAATCCATTAACAGTTTTCACAAATGCGAGCGACACACCACAAATTTTGAAAAATGTTATAGAAAATTCTCTAAAGGAATCCATCGTTATGAAGCCGAAAACGGAAGTTATTTAAGAGACAATTTTTTATATACTTTCTTCAGAAATAATTCCACTTTTTATATAATATAATATGAAAAAACTAAATTTTTTTTAAATACATTTTTAAACATATAAACGAAAAAGATCATAGCTTCGACAATTTTGGATTATCCTGTATTGCGCCTCAATTAAAAAATTTGTTCGCTCTAATTTCATTTAAAGTATTGTACAAATTATGCTCTGTGGTTTAACGCAGACGTTTATGAAGCAGACATTCTTATTTATAAATGAGACAAATTTTATAAATATTTGGAAACCGTCGGCCATGTGGTCATGTGGCTCAAAGTGAAAATCAGATCTTCAATACTGTTCGCATTATATTGTTTTTAATCTGTAGTGCAGTGTAAACAGTATAAAAGCCGCTTAACATTTTTTTTAATTTTTGTCCACAGAAGTCAAATTGTATACACAAATATTTATTTTAATATTTAAAATCTTAAAAAACGAATTCATTAAAAAGGTAATGAACCTGTTTATGATGTTTTGAATTTAAGGAAAATTATCACAAATCGTTTTATCTTTTCAGAGTTGTTTGTCTTTGTTGGTGGCAACTAACAAGGAATATGATCCTTTTTTTCTGCAACTCATAAGTGTTAACAAGGTTTGTGTGTGTTTTAATGAACAAATGACAATTTGTTGAAAATGCACCTTTATTTGTTTAATGTTTGTAGGGCTTAATTCGAATTGTTTGTAGACTTGTAATTTGTTCTAAGATTTTTAAAATGATTTTATTTGAATAGTAATGAGAGATTATAATTTAAAGGTGTTCCGCTTCTGAGAGGAAGAGTTATTTTGGACGTTTTTTTTAGATATTTATAACTATGAGTTGGCAACATTGCTTTATTTGATAAATTGAGTTATGGTAACAGCTGATAGTGCCGTTTGCTTATTTTGGTTTGATATTTAATTACACGGTAGCAAGAAAGAGAATTTCGTAGGAATGCTTGGGTTTATTCAACCGACATATAGACGAGTTTCTGGGCTGTTATGTGGCCGTGGACGTGGTTCCACTACAAAACACCGAAGACCAAACAGCAGCCAAAACAGCGGGTTTCTCGGGGTAAATCGGTGCTGTAGAAGGCAAAGGTGGGTTTGTCAGCCAATCGTTAGTCTCATGTAGAAAGGCTTTAACTCACATTTTCCCTTAATCGGATTTTTTTTAGAGATTCTACTACGTTTCAGATAAATATACAACGTCACAAAAATTTAATTAAATAATTTTTATAAATATCGCTTTTACAAGCAATTGAGCAAAAAAATTACATGTAGATGAACCGAGGTATACAGTTTCCATTATGGGGTTTCCTTCTCCTATAAAATTGCGATTATGTTTGTTAGGGCCTTTCTGCATGAGACCAAATCAATAAAGTCATGACAAGCTTTTTTGGGTTACACGCGATTTAATGCACTTAGAGTGGTTCGGGAAAAAATTGTATTAGTCACCCTCTAGGATTAAAGATAATGTAAAAGCAATCCAAAAACTAATTTTATGAAAACACTATGAATACCGCCCTTTTAGTACTTTGTTCACTGTGTCGCCACTTGTAAAAGTCATGGCTAGAATTTGCTGTGAAAAACTTTTACAGAAATGTAGGCCTTGCAGAGCCGTGAACACCACTATATAAAATGTTATGATCGGATTAAAAATGCCGACACAGCAAATAAAATACTAAAAGTCCGATATTTTGTAGGCGTGGCAAGAAAATAAAATTACTCAACGGGTGACTGACACAATTTTTATTTTGTATGGAAGGCGAATCACTCTATTGCACATTGACTACTTTCAAAAGGGGAAACGTATTGGGTCGATTTAAGAGGAATTGAAAAAGCTAAATTTTTACAAACGATGAAATAAGTTCATAAAGTTTTGTAAATTCCTTGAACGATTACTACAACTCCATGGTACAAAAAAAACTCAGGAATGCACAAGGATATGTGTGTTCCGTTAGTAAAAGACGAATTTTCTAAGTATGGGACAACGTAATCAACGTATCAGTAAACTGGAACTTCACCCAAATCCTCTTGACCACAACATACTTAATTTTGGCGGCCATACTCGGTTGAGATGAAGGGATACCGTTGCCACCATCAGAGAGTTAAGTTAAGTGATTTTACCGATATAATATGCGCAAAATAAAATTTTTTGTCTAGCATTAGCTGGACTTACTACATAGGCCGAAAAGTTCCGTGCGTAACACACAGATGGCGGTAGTTTTTTCGCAGTCACCTTTTTTCAGTTAACACTAATCTTCAGCCGTTAAAGCTGTTAAAATTTCATGATATTCTATTCATTAGTTTGTGAACTGTTGTGCTAAGAGTGACGCTAATTTTGTTATTTTCAACACAATGGATCCAAAACAATTTCGTGTTTTAATTTTACACTGTTTCTTTATGAGAAAAAATACCGTTCAAGCGAAGCAATAGCTCGCAAAGTGTTATGGGGACTCTGCTCCATCAGAAACAACAATAAAACGTTGGTTTGCTGACTTCAAACGTGGTCGTAGAGACACCGATGATGTAGAACGCAATGGACGTCCAAATGAGGCGGTAACACCAGCAAACATAAACAAATCCACAAAATCGTTTTGAATGATCGAAAAGTGAAGTTGCGTGAGCAACGTGTTGGCTTTATATTGCATGAGCATTTGACTATGAGAAAGCTCTGTTCAAAGTGGGTGCAGCGTTTGCTCACTGTTGACCAAAAACGAGAAAGTGTTGATGATTCTGAGCAGTGTTTGGACATGTAAACGTAAGAAACCGGAATTATTGCGTCCATATGTGACAATGGATAAAATAAGGCCGCATCAGTCTACACCGGTATCAAAACGATCATCATCTGAGTGGACAGCAACTGGTTAACCTCGTCTAAAGCGCCCGAAAGCACAACAATCGGCTGGATACGTTATAGCTGGCTGGATATAGATATAGTAATATTCACCGAATATCTTCAGAAAGGAAATACCATTAACAGCGATTATTATACAGCATTGTTAGAGCGTTTAAAGGCTGAAATTGCAAAGAAACAAACGCATACGGCAAAGAAAAAAATATTGTTTCATCAAGACAACGCACCGTGTCACAAGTCAATCAAACAATTGCAAAACTACATGAATTGAACTTTGAATTGCTCCCACATCCACCGTTTTTGCCAGATTTGGCTCCCAGCGACTGCTGGCTGTTCGCAGATCTGGAAAAATGCTCGTCGGTAAGAAATTTCGCACGAATGAAGAGGTTATCGCTGAAACTGAGGCCTGGGGGCTAATTCTGTCATTCGTGATCGAAATTACTATCGAGTAGAAAATAATTTCGATATCGTGTAAATTTCTAATGATGTGACTCGTTACGTAACGAATCGAGTTATCACTTCAGTGTTGCAAAATACTGATAAAATGTGTTTAATAACACTGCCGAAAATTGTATGTATTTGCATACTTTGTATAGGTACATGTTGTACATTAAAAAATAAATGAACACACATACGTTCACAATAACAATTCATTTAAATCAATCATGTATGCGTGTTTGTACATTAAAAAGTAAGTAAATAGAAATAACAGTTAAATAAATCTGTATGTAAAAAAACAACAATTTAACTATGTATAAGCATATGTATGTATATATGCATTTCTAAAACAAACAAAAAACATAAATAAGTTCTTGAATATAATAACATGTGACTTCATATATAAGTTTTTGTGTTCTTAACAATACTCATCGTTATACACATATATACGTCATATACATCATCATATGATTGAAAAAAGCCTTAAGAACCAATCATTCTCAATTTAATTTAACTACTATTGTTGTTCAAAACAAATTTTTAATTTACATTTCTTTTGTGTTTTTCTGTTTGGCTGGTTTTCGATAGTACTTTTGCTTACGAGTAAAAAGTTGCACGGTTGCATTCGAATGGTTACTCGCTATCGAATGCCATCATTAGAAATTTCGAAACATTTTACTCGATATCGAATGAGATAATCCCAAATGATTAAAAACTCGCACATTCGAGTAAAAACTCGCTCGTAAGCGAATGACAGAATTAGCCCCCTGTTTTGAGGCAAAAGATAAATCATTCTACAAAAGTATTCGCATAAAAATAAATTTTCGTCCAGCACTGGCAGGACTTTAATCATAATTTTTTTTTTTTTTAGTATTAAGATTTGAATACTTATTGTCATTACATTTTTTTATGTAGATTCAATAAATAAAATAATGAAGTTAAAAAAAAAAAAAAAAAAAAAAAAATTCTACAAAAGTGGTATTAAAATATTAGAGCGGCGCTGGAATGATTGCGTTGCTCTTGATAGAGATTACGTTGACGAATAAAGAAAATTTTGAACCAAAAAAGCTGTATTTTCTTTGTTAGGTCCGCGACTTTTCAGCCCATGTGTTAGTTATTTTATTGTGGTTAGTATTAAGAGTTAAAAACTTATTGTTAATGAAGATTCAATAAATAAATAAAAGCTAAAAAATATTATATTACATTTATTTTGAAACAAACTACATATATTTAAATTTTTAAATCTTTCATGAAGAACGTTCAATATTATTATACAAACAATTAAATTTTTTATTCGCTATTTAAGCTTCTAATATTTATACCAGTACAAATTTATAAATAAATTGTTTTCTATGTTTCCCAGCTATCTATATGTCGACATTTCCAAAGTCTACTGATGATTAGGGTAGCTCCTATGAAATATCGACATATAGATAGCTGGGAAACATAGAAAACAAGCTATTTATAATATTTTATTGGTATAAATGTTAGAAGCTTAAATAGCGAATAAAAAAACTTAATTGTTTGAATTTTTGTTCTCTGCTTTTCGATATTTTCAAAAAGCAAATCGTAGCAACCAACGGTTGTTCATTTGTTTGAAAGGTGTAAAGAAATGTTAGAGGCGTTTATAAATAGAAAAGCTTGTTTTTTGTGTTTTGACGGATATTATTAGAGCATTTTTCTTTTTAAATTCTCAGCAATTTACTTGGATTGTTGGGATATAAAGTTGAATGTTTGAGAATATCTTTCAAAAATTTCCAAAGTCTACTGATGATTAGGGTAGTTCCTATGAAATGTCGACATATAGATAGCTGGGAAACATAGAAAACAAGCTATTTATAATTTTTTACTGGAAAATATTATAAAAAACATTAGATCTGTATCTAGTTAAGATAAAAACAATACAGCCTAAGTTTAAAAAAAAAATAAAACAACACATTTGTCTAACCAATAACATTTTGTGGTTTTTTCTTCGCCTTGAACGATGATCTTTGTCACTTATACTTTTATCAAATTTTGAACCTTGAACCGAAATTTTTTTAGAATTCAAGATTTGGTTACCTGCTGTTTGGTTCGATCATAACACACTAAGACGACGAAAATAACGTAACGGTAAAATAGATCTACGACTTTCTTCTTCTTCTATAGGCAGCATAAGTATCATTTAATTTGATGATATGTATGTATATTATGAAAAACTTGCATAGAAATATTGAAACATGTAGAATGGATGGATTGACGTCGTATGATCACTCAGTTTTACACTTCTTTATCAAAATTATTCTTTTTAAAAAATTCGATATTCTTTATTTTGTTATTATTAAAGTCACAAGTAATTGTTATTTATGAGATTTTTTCTGTTTTCTACTCGAATCTTATCAAAATAAAATAATTGGAAAATAAGAAAAAAAGCATTGATGTTCTGTTTGTCTCTCTGTCTATAAAACAAAGAGGAAGAAAAACCTTCAAAAACACATTAATCTTTAGTAATGATCAATATAAAATGACATACACGATCGTCGAATTGCAGAAGCGATACACAGATTTTAACAAGCAAGAAAATATTTGAAATATTTATTTTAAAACAAATAATGAGACAAATTTATTAAGTTTTAACTTAAAAAATGTCAAGTATTATAAAAAGAGATGATGTGTTAGTATTGGATTTATTTTCCTACGACACTTTAACAGGGTGTAGCGTAAAAGAGTGCAAATAAAGTAGAAAATAAGATGTTCCTTCATATACTACTCGTACACAGAAAAAACTAAATGAGTTAAGCGCAATGTTCAGAAAAAGTGTGGCTGAATGTGTTTAAGTAAATTAACCATATGCGTTCAAAAATATAACGACCGGACGTGTATTTCTCATTTTACAACGCAGAGTTCAGCAAATTTAAATCCTACTGAACGTAAGAAGTAAGCTGTTCCATACTTGAACTAAAGGTATACTTTATTCTTGGCTAAACTGTCATCCAAAATACTTGAATACAATATTTGGTAAAGTTTTTCATAGAAAGTATAATATACTTCGTTCAACTCTCAAAGTAGATAAAAAAAACTAAATGCTACGTTTAAAAAATTTAAACGATAAATATATATAACGATAAAAATATTTTTAAGCAACTTCGGCATTTTTCAGCTAGTATACATTTTTAAAACACAAATCTAACGAGACATCATAATTACCCAATAATCAATTTTAGAAGTAATGTTTTTTGATACAAGCCCTGTAATTAAATTTAGTATATAGTTTAACATCAAACTTTTCACTTCAAATCAAAACAGTTTGTGATTAAGTTACCCGAAAAAAATATATGAGCATAGTGTAATGAAAACAAAAAAATTAGTAATAATATTTACGATTTCTGTCCGCACCTTCATTGTTCTTCCTTCGAAAATTGTTTATTGGGTAAATTATTCAAGAAGCAAATTAAAAAGTGTTTTCTGTCATGCCCACTAAGTGTCATTTTACAGAGCTAGCTAAAAGGTCTGTTTTACCGACTATCAAATTAAAGAAAAATGTGTTTGAAATACCGTGGCACCGACTCTGGTAAATTATTGTTATTTCTTTTATAACGGCCGCGTTGTTTTTAAATCTACGTCAAAAATTATTTTTATTATGGTGTAAGTTTCATAATACAGAATATTGCTTGCTTCTTTACTAATTCGAGTATCAAAATATTTCTTCAAAGATTTGGTACCATTACATATTTTTGTTCTCAACACAAAGAAACATTTTGTAAAAAATCAATCAAATTTATTGCGGTTATAAAAGAAATAACAATAATTGACTAGAGTAGATGCCACGATATTTGAAACACATTTTTGTTTAAATATAACCATAATCTTTTTCTGCGTTGAAGTCGGTAAAACAGACCTTTTAGCTAGCTCTGTAAAATGACCCTTAGTGGGCCATTACACAGAAAAAAATACGTAGTAGAAAACTGCACAAATATTTAATTTTTTTTAAACATTTATTACGTATTCTGCACCGTGAATGTTTACAGTATAAATCCAAATAATTCGTTCAGTTTCGTATCAAACGTACGTTCTGTTTTAAATTATGTAAAATTCAGCTGATCTAAAAGTAAACATGCGTTTAATAAAATATTACAAGCGCTCAATTTTAAAATTTATTGTCTGAAATCAATACAATTTTTGTCAAAAGAAATATTTTTTTCAATAAATATTTTTGTTGATTCAACAAAAGTTTTCCTTTAAAATAATATAATATTGTATAAGTACTCGTATAACATAATCCTTACTTCCTTACTACACAGAAAAAAATAGATGCCATATTGATAAAAAAAATTGCACTATTTTTATCAAATTTCCTGTGAAAAAGATTTTTTGCCAGATTGATAATTCAAATTATAAAGTAGAAATAGCTTTTTCACTTAAAAGCAAAAATTATTGAGTTGAAAAAAATAGTTGTTAATATGTAAAATATACTTAACAAAAAAAAATTGTTAAAGAGACAACAGCTCTTCACTGTTATATGACAACCTTTTAAATTTATTTATTGAATAACAATCAATAATTCAGAAAACTTTTTATTAATTGCATTTTATTAAGAGATATTTCCAAAAATTCATTATTAATAATAATTTAATCAAGTCAATGCAAATTTTATTAAATTGATGGGTTTTTATTAATAACATAACTTTATTGAAAAAAAATCTCATCTATTTTTTTCTGTGTAATACGAGTATTAAAAATGTGAAAGCAACTATGTCTGTCTATCTGTCTGTTACCTTTTCACACCTGAACCGTTGATGAAATTCGGTAAGCCGGTACATTGAAGTCCGAGAATCATTATAGGATAGTTTTTATTATGAAATTAAAGCCACAAAGGGGGCAAAAGTAACGTTCAAAAAAAAAATTTTTTTTTATATTATAATTTATGAACTGATTGTTTCTTGTGAGAGGGGAATCTGCCAGTAAAGAATTTTTTTGACATCGGACAAGACAAAAGCAGTTTAGAATAATAGAAAAATATGCGTCAGACTGGCAAATGAAAATTAACATTGGCAAATGTGAAACAATTCTATTTCGTCCTCCTACTAATAAGTGTAACAGCAATATTAAAAATAATTGGAAATCTTTTTGTGTCAAATCGGTGAATAACACCAACATTCCAAATAAACCAATAGTCAAATATTTAGGCATAAACTTAGATAAATTTTTATATTTTAACAACCACTTTAATTTGCAAATAATAAAGGCAAGAACAGCCTTTTTTTATATAAAAAAATATTTTTTTCCAAATATATTAAATCGGAAGTAAAAATTATGTTATACCAGTCCTTGATAAGACCGATCTTATCATATGGGTGTCAGATATGGTTCAACATTTCACCATCATATATGGAAAAGTTGAGAATTTTTGAAAGAAAATGTTTGAGAGCCTGCACTTTTCTTTATAGAGCTCCAAACAGCAATTATAAAAAACATATTTCTAACCAAAAATTATATAATGTATCAAAAATAAGTAGAATTGATAATTTTATTATACATTTAATTAGAAATCATATATTAAATACCGGAGAATGTCACGAAAATAACTTAATAGCCTTATTATGAAAGTTTTGACTATATATTTGCAACTTTACACAAAGGATATGTACCGCCTGAGGAATTTTTATACCTCGATAAAAAAGTTTACATACAAAACGAAATCAGCATTCCATATACAGAAGAGCCAATGTTAAAGCTATATTAAGCAACCAGCTAACAAGTGAGAACGCAAGATTTAGCACAAATGTTTACGCAGGGGATAAACATATGTTTCCAAACATAGACGTTAAAAAATAATTTTGGTGGCTCACCAAATAAGCTCCCCCCCTCTTTTTTTAGACTTGACTTTTAACTTTGGCGATATATTAGTAAGATTTTCTTCATTTTTTCTTTACATAATACTTATAACTAATACATATAAATGCATACTTGTATATATCTTGTAAAAATGTAAATATTAATTTCTTAAAAGAAAATGTATTATCGTATATAAGTAATATAACCGCGTACTCGACTATGGGACTGTGTATAATTAAGAAAAAACCATAATTCTATTGTACTATTTGTTTATTTATAGTGTAAGCATATGAAGTTTTCATTAAATACACGTTCTTAAAAAAAATAAAAAAAAGCAAGACAAACTGTCTGCTCGAAAAATACATCTTTGAGAAGCTTTGGCATCTATGAACCGATATCCATTACTCTTCTTCTTTCAAAAAGGCCTAAAAATATAAAAAATATTTTTGAATTTCGAACTGACAAAATATCTCAATACGTAGTATGAACATATTTTTTCTTTTGAAATGGTTTACGAAATGATTGAAATTACAAAAAATAACTTAAAAGTTCTTTTTTCTACTGCAGAAAGTGTGGCAACAGATCACTTTCTTTAAAACGGACAAAATATGCAGTCGTTGAAGCTTTAGATCTGATGCATCGTATCACGATACTAACATGAAGCTGATCGTATTCAACACTAATATACAGTTTACCAATCTCGACAGCCTGCTTGCGTTCGCAATCTAAGCGAAAAAAAATTGATTTGGGTTCGTCAAATTTTTTTTTTATGCGAACGATGTGTCAAAACTCAATCAAAATATATAAGAATATGCGATCGAATAGTAGTGAAATAGACAAACCCAAATTGATACGAATGTGAGTGACTGGCTTTCTTTCGCACTCATTTTCTTTCGAAATTGGTAAACTGGCTGTAGGATGAATGCGCAATGTTTACAAAACGAGTTGATTTTATATTTAATTACATTAAACTTTGTTGTCTGATTTTTGCTGATTTCATTCAGCGCTGAACTTTGTTGTTTGATTTTTGCTGATTACAAATTCAGAATGTTTACAAGACGAGTTAATTTTACTCAGCGTTGAACTTTGTTGCTTGACTTTTGTTTCAAGCAAAAACATGATTTTTGTTGATCCTTTACGGATATTACTTCCTTAACTTTTTGCATTATAGCACGAACCCCCTTTATAAGCCCAATACACTGACAAGCTCTCGAATACAAATTTTTCATTACATCTACTTAAATGTGTCAACTAAAAATTTGACTCTTTAATGAAACAATGTTGTAATGTGTTGTTTTCACAGCACAATAAACAAATTGGAACAATGTTTCTGTTCTGTTTTTTTTTTCTTTGAAATATAAAACAATAACAAAAACAACAGCCCAAAAACCATTTTCACTACTGTGCGGTTTCGAACACAAAACCAAAAAGGAAAAGAAATTTTTGTTCATCTTATTTTATCATTATTTTTTTTTCTTTTTTGTCAAGTTGCTCTTCCACATCTCAATTCAAAAATAATTAACGATGTAGAGATTACAAATGTCAAATACAATGTCATCTGAGATTTTTTTCAAATTTACTTAATTCTTTTTTCCGTAAAGAAGGCGTGTTGAATGAATAAATTAGAGAGTTCTTGTAGCTTTTTGTATAGATGTCTTTTTTGCATTTTTGGAATATATTTCAATTCATTGTGACAGGTAAGTATTTTAAGAATTATATAAATGCATACAAATGTACATACGTATGTAAAGAAAATACATACTCGTATGTATATTTTCATGCCAACTAAAAATACTAGTTAAGCGTCTAATATTCGTCAAGGATAAATGAAATTTAGTTGATATTCTTTCATTTTACTTATTATTATTATTACTAATAAGAAATCCATCCATACCAAAGACAATAAATTAATTGCCTTTTTCCATACTGTTAAGAAACCCCGAATTGATTAATAACAATCAAAATATATGTACATATGTAAGGAAGCTACAATTCTGCACTAAAACTGCCATCTACTCCCGGTCTTCTAACGCGAATAAGTTGAAGCTGGAGGCAGTCATTACAAAATAGTAAACAAAAGTTGTTTTTAACAGCGCGACCTAAATTGGGCGTAAAGCGCAACGTAATTTAATACTTTGGCTTTATACTAGAAACACAACTGCTACGAACGACGAACTTCGCCCATCGCGACGAATTCGCCGGCAAATAAATATTCGTTGTATAAATAAGCCGTGTGAAGCACAATATCAACGAACATTGCATGATACAAAATGTTTTTCTTAGGTGCAGGACTGGGCAAAATACTCACATTATGTATTTCAAATACAATATACTTTCAAGTTGTGTATTTCAAATACAAAATACAACTAAAAAACTACACTTTTTTTTTGTATTTCGGTCTCATAAAACATTTTAAAATACCAACTGCTTCTATATGTTTTCAAATGTATAAATAGAATTGGTTCGCATTTTGTTTTATTTCAACAGAACATATCAACATCTAGGATATATACTAGACAGTCAAGAGAACTGAACATTGTGCGGTGTCGCCTTGAGCTTACTAAGCAGAGCATTAAATTTAGCGGTCCAAGTGAATATAACATACTACCAGAAGGATTAAAAATATTCCGGTGTTATCAACCTTTAAAAATAAATTAAAAGATTATTTGCTTGAAAATGTAAGTTTACTACTTGCATATGAGAATTAGTCTATTCTTTTTTGTTTGTGTTCAGTTTCTAAGTAATTTTTGTGCAATTTTCTATAACACATTGTAAACATATATTGATTTTTTTTACGAAGTTGTACCTAGTTGCCTTTAAGCCTCTATAAAGCTATTTGGCGCTGTGAAATTGCAATAATATGGAAATAAATACATTTATAAAAAAAAATTTATTTCAAATACAAGTATTTCAAAGACTTGCCCATCCCTGCTTATGTGTATACCTAACCGGGGCACCCTGCTTTCTTTGGGCATAGAAGGGTAGGAATTTCTGGTTTGTTATGGCAAATAAAAGTCTAGAAAGGCGCATTGCTTAAGTATATTGTGTTAGACTTTCATAACTTTACAATGCTGCCAGGTAGTTCTGCCTTTCAGACCACTCCGTCGCTGATCATGGTTGAGTTGCCTACCTCGGCTAAAACTTTCTGGCTCTAGTTTAAGGGGAATTACTCTCCTGATACTATAGAGCGCATCGGTTTCCGGGGGCTAGTAACCCTCGAGGTGCTTTTGTCTGGCAACAGATGCCTGTATTCTACAGAACTAGAGATGATGGTTAGGTGGGTGAGTAGGTTAAGGGCTGATGCTCTTAATCAGCTTCGGCCTACCAACACATTAAGCCTTGTCTTCCATTGACTACCTGAAAAATTGCATACAGGAGAGATTAGAAGATCCGAGATCTCCAGCAAGGGATTTGTTCATATGCTACAAACATATGACAGAAGTTGCAATATGTGTAAGCCTAGCAAGCCACACGGGAGCGCTGGTGAATCGTGATTAACTCACCCCGTAGAATTGGCTTATTGCCAGATAATGATGTCACGGCATATGCTGATGTAAATCAATGACTCATCCCCACAGAACATAACGAAGCGGTGTTAAATCGCACGATTTTTTGAGGCCAATTCACGGGTCCGAAATGTGAGACTACACAAAAAACAAAAGCTCGAACTAAATTTAAGTATTTTGTACTTGGTTTTAATATGAGTCGAACTTAAAAATTTAAGTACGAATAACATACAAGTGTACTTAAAACGGGATTGTTGAAGAAAACTAATCCTACAATGTTTTAAAATAAGTATAAAATTCTTGAATCAAGTGCAGAATTCTTGAACCGAGTAAAAAACTAAAGCAAAGACACAAATACATATGAATGAGTTGCTGAGATAGGAATTAAATGTTTTCTAAGAAAAAATATTGTTTTTGTTTTGGTGGTGAAATATTATTTGAACATTTTTCTTTTTGAATTCTCAATAATTTAAAATAATGAAATGTATACATAAATAAATATTTCCAATAAATATTTTCCAAGTCTACTTACTGTTGATTATAATATTTTTTATGAAATGTCGACATATACACAGCTAGGAAACACAAAAACAAGTATCTATTTTTTTTATTAGTATAAATATTAGTAGCTAATAGACTAAATAATAACAGACTCAATTGTTCTTATTTCAAATACGGATTCGGGCTTAAATCAACTCTAAAGTTCTTGAATCAATTGCATTTTGAGATTGATTCAATCTCAGGTTTTCTCAAATCAATATCATATTCGGCTTATTTCAAGTACGGGCACGGGATTAAATATGCCTGGAAGTAAGTATTTAGTACTTAAATAATCCGTACTTGAATCAAGTAATCCGTACTGACCGTAATTTTGACACAGCTTGTGATTGATTTAAGTCTGGATGGATTGAATTTCCTTTTTAGATCTTTTTTGTGATCACCAAAAGTGAGCATCATCGCTAAACAAAATCGATAAATCAATTGTGTTACGAGCTGTATGACATTTTGCGCTTCGTCATTTTGAATTATAAACTATAGTCAGTATTCGTGGCTTTATAACGGTCACCGTTGTCTGTAACTTTCTGGCCAGCATGGACCAAAGACAATCTTGTTTGGGTCCCATTTGCACAATTTAGAAACGATGCTCAGGCGTCAGTGTATTCATGTCGAAAAGCCAAATCAAACTAATCATAAACCGTTAACCAGCTGACAAAATTGCCGCCATTTAAAAAGTGCTGCCAACTTAAAATTTCTGTAAAACACCCTTTATTATCAGCAGCACTTAAGCTTTTTAACTTGTTTTCAAAATCAAGTCTGTACCGAATTTGATTACACAACTCGATGTACTCGTAAAAACTTACTATGATTAATAGTTTTATTCATTTTACAATAACTTAGTTTTGTTTTCGAAATTATTTTATTTAGGCTAACTCTTGAATGGCACTTCAGACTATCACATTTTGTTAACACTTGTCAAAAAATCAAATAATACGTGCAAGTATGATAGCGTGAATGTAGTGTTATAAAAATAAGAAATAATACAGCAAGAGATTTGTCATCTCATAAGACTTCACAATTTTTAGAAATTTCATTAAGAAATAAGATTAGATCAGGACTAAATTTTTTAATTTAAATTTTTTAACAAAAGCAAACAATAAAGATATTAAATATTGAACAAATTGTCAAAATCAAGCCCGAGCGGTGTCTAAAGTACGGTAAGAGCAGATTTTCTTGAATCAATTACGGATTACTTGTTTCAAGTACCGATTATTCAAGCACAATATACTTAATTTTAGACATACTTAATCCCAAATCCGTACTTGAAATATGCCTAAATTGAGATTGATTGGAGAAAAACTGAGATCGAGCTAGTCTTAAAATACGACGGATTCAAGAATTTTAGGATTGATTCATTCCCGAATCCGTTACTTGAAATAATAAAATTGTTTTTATTATTATTTATTTTATAAGCTAGTAATATTTATACCAAACAAAAAAATATACAGTTTATTTTTTGTGTTTCCTAGCTGTATATAGGTCTACATTTCATAGAAGTTATTCTAATCATCAGCTGACTTCGAAAACTTTGAAAAATATTTTCAAACATTTAACTATATATGGGATTATTTTCAATAAATTAATGAGAATTAAAAAAGAAAAACGCTCAAATAATATTTCACCACAAAAACAAAAACACCTTTCTTTTTTTAGTGAACCTTTTGTAGTTATCTCTCAGTAATTCACCCAATGTATATGTGTCTTTGTTTTAGTTTTTTACTCGGTTCAAGAATTGATTTAAGAATGTTATACTTATTTTAAGATATCGCAAGGATTTTCTTAATCCCATTTAGGGCTTATTTTAAGTATACTTGTATATTATTTCCACGACTCGTGCTAAAACCAAGTAAAAATTGCTTAAATTTAGTACGAGATTTTTCTTTCTGTATATGAAAATTAATAACTAAGAAATAAATACCGTTTGTTCAAAGACAGTAAACACACTACAAATAATAAGGGCAGTTAACAAAATGCATACGTGATTCAATATGAGATGAATATAGACGTAAAAAATTTAATGGCACGATGGCTGAGTGGTTAAGGCGGCCGTTCATGATGCGTCATGACTTAAGTTCAAATCCGAAAATGGATGCTAATGAGTAGTGTAGCGGCTACGAGACAGCTAGTTGTCCCCTAGCTAAACATGTTTAATTATTTTTCTGGTCTTCTTCAATCAAAAATTGTTGGCCACTGCAAATTTGCATTGCAAAAAACTCCTTCTTAAGAAACTTAAGAAAGGAGAAATTTGAACAAAAACCCGATGTACAAATGTACAAAAACCAAAAATCTAATTTAAAAATGTACGTTAGATTTGTTGACAGTCTCATAAAATCCGATGAAAATCTCAAGATTTGTATGATAGTCTGAAACGCCCTTAAGTATGTTATGGTTTTATTCATAAAACTAGTGCGGTTAGAGCGCTTTTTCGGCAACTCAATGGCGCAGTTCTCTTGCCCAGTCTTGTGGTTGTAAATGTAAGAGGTAAGAGCAGCTTGAAGAAGGAAGAATTGCTGATATTTGAGTATAGACTTGCTTGTACTCAGCAATTCGTTTTGTTCGTACATTTGGTTTTTGATATATTCTTTCGTTATTTTTCTAGCAGTTCAAAATATTAAGAAAATTTAAGAAAACAGAGTGAAAGTTGCGCAACTAAATTGCTATATGTGAATATAAAAGAAAGTTTAAAAGGAAATGAATAAAAGCAAAAAGTAGACTTGCGCAACTGAGTTGTCTAGTGTAAAAGGAATCTTAGTTAGTTAAGGTTGTATGACACTTCATTTTTTCTTCATTTTTCTAGCATTGGAAAGTAGTAAGAATATATTGTAATAGAAAAATTAAATAAGTTCGAAGAGTTCAGATATATTGAACAAAATGTTAGAATGTCAAAAATTGTATGCTTGTTATCGATAAAAAATGAATAAGTGTCAAAAAAAAAAAATTTTTAAATGTTCACATTAAAAATGACAAATCTAGCTTGGAAATTTAAAATTGCTGCTAACTCAACAATTTATTTTCGAAGACAGCGCTTTTACGTGATTTTTTCTAACCTGCGCGTTTTGTTACATGAATAAGAAATGAACGACACTTAGACCCATCATAATATTACTACCGTGAAAAAACTAAAATATATCTAATATTTGTATAAAAAAACTCAAAAAACAAAAGTTTCAAAAAGATAAACATTTATAAAATGGGTGATACCATTATAGGTTCCATTGCATTAAATACCTTAAATACGATAAGCATATTAATGCCAAGCAGGAGTAAAAAAAATCCAAAAAATTTTCTTCCCGATGGTTCCTTCTCAGAGAAGACGAAGGATTTAAACATAAACTATTCAAAGAAATTGACTGTGAAGACTCATTTTGAGGATGACTCCTCATCAGTGTGCGAAAATTTTAGCAAAAGTAAAGCCATATATTACAAAGCAAGAAAGCAAGTTTTATAGTCAGCTTCTCCAAAAACTTAACTTTCTTTACATTCGAAATATAAGGCACTTGCTTGACTTCATTTATTATATATAAAACTTCTTTTTCTAACCAAATTTTTACCATTTTATACTTTTATAATAACTTTTTTCATAAATTTACGTTTTTTTTTTTTGGTTATTTTTGAAATGTAAATTTTTTTCAGCAAAAAAAAACGTTTTGCCTACGTTTTATATAGTTTATTCTTTCTAACATTTGCTATTTTTTCTAGCAATTCTATAACAATTCAATGAAATAAAAATGAATTGTCATACCACCTTTAGTTAGTTTTATTAAGACTTCATTTTTTCATAGTACAAGTTTAAGCAGCATTAATAGTGTAAAAACTTGAAACTATTATGAATTATTTTAAAAACATTTTTCTTTTGTTTGTTAATGAGTCATGCTTATGAAAATTAAAAGAAATATAACAATTTTAAAAACAAGTTTAAGCATTTACATGGTTTGTAGCTGGCACTTGTCAATACTAGTAAAGCTTTGTTTCTACTAAAACTTAAATCTAAAACTTAGAATACATAAAAATAAAACCAAAAAGTAAGAATAGAAAAACAAAACCAAAAGATATTATATTGATTACCCCCTGTGTACACTGGGAGCAGTGTTGCCAAGCGTAGGGATTTTCCCTTATTGTACAGATTTAGTTGTTTATTTCCACATGCAATGGAAAAACGACAGATTTTGTATGATTAGGCTATTGTAAGGAATTTTTAAATTATTAGAAATGATTGACATTATTATTTATTATTACAATGTGGTTAATTTATTATTATACGGCATCCAATTTATATAAATTAAATATTTTAAAAATAAGTATTTCCCAATTACGCCAAAAGTAGTAAAATTGTATTAAGACTGATGAGAAGATTTTTTTTATAACTACCAACGGACGTACAAAAAGAGAAAAAAATAAACCGCGAAGTTTCAAATTCCATATGCATTCTAAGATCTCATTTAAAAGCCCCCAAAAGCAACCCCTCCTTAAATAACTCTGATCATAAAGATCTCCTAACTAAGCATATTCAATGATTGGATATCTACATATATATCGTTCGTCTCAGTAGAAAGGCCCTAACTCGCATTTTTCCTGAACTTGTCAATGATTTTTAAAAAAATAAAAGTCGCATATTGATGTAACTACTCGTAGTTGCTGCTATGTTTTTCCACTCCTGCAAAGTTGCATTTATGTTAACGTTGTGATATTTTTACTTATTGCATCACAAAACGCATATACCAGTTTGAATTAGAATGTAGACCAAGTTACTTCAAAGAATTTATTTATAGAGCTAAACACATACATGCATTTTTACGTCATGACCCGACCTCAAATTGGAATATGTGCTGATGAAAAGTGCAGCGACTACGAAACTGCTAGTTGTACCCCAACTAAAGATTTGATTATAATTTTTCTTGCCTTCTTGAATCAAAAATTATTAATCACAGCAAATTTGTAGGGTAAAAAATCCTTCTTAAGAAAACACTTATGAAAGGAAAAATTTGAACTAAAGCCCGATGTACAAAGCAAAAATCTAATTTAATAATTTATTTGTGCAAAATGCATAAGAAAAATTGCTTAGGGAAAAATGTAGGGAAATATATATATTTTTTTGATTGTAGGGGAAAATAACGATTTTTATGCGCTATGGGAGGGATTTCACAAAGAATCTCCTGGCAACACTGACTTGGAGTATTATCTACATAAAAGTTGTGTACTACAAAACTATCAAACTACAAAACTACTGAAATCTATTTGCTTAGATAAAATATACCTAATAATACTACCGTCAAAGTATGACAGTTTTTCTACATACGAGTACTTTCGCATTCAGCGCGAAAGCATAGTGTGATGGCAGGCATTTTGGCAAACTCATTTATACAATTATTTGAAAACCATCCGTTCATATAATAATTCTTTTCTATGCATTTCTGAACTAAATGCCTTTCGAAAATCCATATAGAAGAATTGGTCGTGTGCTGACTTTGTACAAAAGCAACTTTTTATTTACTGGCAAGAATTTACTATTAAATAATTTACCAAGTGCACCTTGACTCGATTTGCCTTATCTATGTTTTGTAGCACATGCTACAGCTTGTTAAAGTGAACTCCAAAGTATCTAATTATATATCATTTTAAAGCTCCTTCTGCGCAGATCTCAATATTATTTTCATCGGTTCAGTATTTTAGGAGTAATATGGCTTTTAATTTGTTACTAACACTACAACTAAAATATGTGTATGTGTTTAAACTTAAATACAAGTAAAACAAAAATAGTGTGGCCAAATATGAGTAAAGAACATATTTGTGGGGTTTTCCTTTATTATTTAAGAAAAAGAATGCGTTCGATTGTGTCGACCGAGGATCCCACTAGTTTATATTAATACCCCATTTCGTATAAAACTCTTCGAATTAACGTGCTCATGAGGAAAATCACTAATAAGTAAGAATGTAGTATATTCGGCTGGGTCGAATTTTAAATACCCTTCACGATAGTCACGCAAATACATATATAGTATATATTACAAATTTGAACTAAATATGCTCGGTATATATGGACCGGTGTCTGAAATTTTAATTTTCTGTATATATATATATATATATGTGTATATATATATATATATATATATATATATATATATATATATATATATATATATATATATATATATATATATATATATATATATATATATATATATATATATATATATATATATATATATATATATATATATATATATATATATATATATATATATATATATATATATATATATATATATATATATATATATATATATATATATAACCTTCTTTTATTACCACAACTGATGTTAAGCAAAAAAAGTTGTTTAAGTAATTTAGGCTATATCTCGGTTATATATGTACCGATATCGGAAATTTTAAATTTTAATTGATTCCTTATCTAAATAACCTTTTTTTATTACCACAACTGCTTTTAAGCCAAAAAAAAAAAGATGTTTAAGTTCGCTTATGCGACATTTTCATGAAAAAATCGGTTTAGGCTTTACCTCGGGTACATATGGACCGATATCGGAAATTTTCATTCTCCATATTTAATGTTATTTTATTACCAGAACTGGTTTTCAGCAAAAAAAAATTTGTTTAAGTTCGCTTATGCGACGTTTTCCTTACAAAATCGGTTTAGGCTATATCTCGGGTAGGGTTATGCCTTTAAATCGCCATGCCTAATAATTGTGTCAAGTTTGCAAATTACAAAAAAAAGGCTTTTTCGGAATGTTGGATATATTTTAGCTATATATGAACCGATTTTACCAAATTTCAATAGCAAACCAATGAATCGATGGGTTAATAGAATGGTGGAAGAAAAAAGTTTCTAAGTCTGATGATTTTTTCAGAAATGGTATTTGAACGGCGGACAGACGGACATCGCTTAATTGAATTGTCTATCAAGGCTGATTTTTAATATGTATACTTTAAAGGGGCGGAAATCAAAATTGTAGAAATTACAAACAGAATCAAAAACTTCCCTAATTCTCAACATTTTATTTAGGTTGTTGGGATATGAAGTTGAATGTTTGAGAATATATTTCAAAAATTTCCAAAGTCTGCTGATGAAATGTCGACATATAGATAGCTGGGAAACATAGAGAATAAGCTATTTATAATTTTTTATTGGTATCGTTAACATTTTTGTGAAAGGTATAAAAATCGTATAAAGATGGCGTGCCAACACTGCCAATTTACTAAACATCAGCATGGAAATCGTCAAAACCGTGATTCATCATTAAATCTGGCAACTATGCCCATTGCAATATTTGTTTGTTTGCATTCAAACAAAAATTAAATTGATTCAGCGATATATTTAACTAAAAAGATTTAAAAAATGTACTTCGTTTTTGTTACATCGTAGTGACTAGATCAAAAGTAGTGAAATTTTGACATCCAATCATGACTAAAACATAAAAAATTAGTCGGCTGCGCCGTCAATTCCACCTATTCAGAATTCGCTGTGGCTATTGTTATTGGAGCGAAAGTCACAACGAAATCAATAATATTTAAGTAAATAATAACATTGTATGTACGCAAGTATATTTATTAGTCGTAATGTATATTCAAACACAAATCGTTGGTCTCATGTATTTATAAAGGCTCAAGCTAACATAATACAAACTTTACAGGATCAGCAAGTGTATTTTATTTATTTATGAAACTACGAGTATTTCATAAAATTTTATGACGAGGATATTTGTTTGAAATGTGTTATAATGAATAAAAACTTAAATTTGGGGAAAAAACACGAGTTAGAAGTTTTCTACCTGAGACCAACAATAGATATGTATATTTTATTTCATAGATATATTTATATTTTGTAAGATTCTTATATTATATTTCGTTGCCATTTTACTCTTCCTTAACTTCCACGGCTGTTGTAATTACTTGTGTTGTGGTGGGACTCACTGTTAAATCCCTCATAGGATTCGTTGTCGTTGAAGACGAAGCCTCTGTGATAATTGATACCCGCTTCGCGAATTCTTCCTGTTTACGAATTGTAGAAACAGGTTTCTCAAGAACCTCTGCTGCGATCTTAGTTTCTGTCTCTGTGGTTGTGCCCAACTCTAAGTCGCCATCGAGCTCTAATGCCACATTCTGGGTAGTTGGTTTTGTTTGCGGTCGTTCGCTTGTCATGAAAAATTCTTGACCTTTTATTGGTCTCAGTAATGGTCGTATATTAATTGTTTGTTCGCAGCTGTCTTCATCCTCATCGCTGTAGAAATAATCTTCAATCAAACTAACGAACTCAACAAAGTCATCCAAAAAGCGTTTCTTAAAATAAATTTTATATTTAAAAAATTTTTATTTTGTTTGTTTAGAGTATAAATTTTCTTCTTACTTTTCGATTTCGCGCGGCATTTCGATTTATCTGTTTTTCAAATCCTTGATTATTCAAAACAGTACTGTCAGTAGTAATTTGAAATGGCTTAAGAATATTGTCAATAGGAGCCGAAAAGATTTCATTTTTGGAAAAAGTAAATAACAAAATAATGCTGACAACAAATTTATTAAACATTTTTCTTAAGGTTTTACTATTTGAAGCTGAACTAGCGTACTGTTTGCTCGAAACAAGTTTCACGTCTTTTATAGTTTTTACATTCAATTTCAACAGACATATGTATGTAAATATTGAGTAGTTTGTTTAACAAAACTATAAATTAATTTACATAAATGAAAATGTTCTAGCTGTTACTTGAAAGAGCATCGTAATTTTTAAAATATACTACAGTTTTTAAAGGTTAGCAATAAAAAACAAAATAGTTTATACCAAGTGTCAAAGAACTCGATAGAACGTTAGGACTTAGCACTGACAAAGAGCGGCACACAAATTTTCCAAACTGATAAATTTGTGTACTGCAATATCAGTTTTTCCTCCCATATCGCGCTGATTGCTAAAGTCGTATTATTATAAATAGAAACGATAATCATCAGTTCCTACAACATTGTAGTTACCTCTAAAATGGCAAAGATTTTGAAATACATACATATACCTATAACATATACCTTCAAACGAAAGTAACCACGACATAATGCTTTAAAACTTTTCAGATGATTTATAAATAAGAAAATTTTAATGATAAAAATAAAGCATAACTACTTACTAAAAAAATATAATTAAATAAATTATAAACAGCTTGTTTTCTATGTTTCCTAGCTGTCTACATGTCAACATTTCATAGGAACTACACTAATCATCAGTAGAGTTGGAAACCTTTGAATGTTTGAATATATTTCAAAGGTTTCCAAGTCTACTGATGATTAGGGGAGCTCCTATGAAATGTCGACATATAGACAGCTAACAAACATAGAAAACACGCTGCTTATAATTTTCAATTCAATTGTTTGAATGTTTATTCTCTACTTTTTGATACTTTTAAAAAAGCAAATCGTAGCAACCAACGGTTTTTCATTTGTTTGAAAGGTGTAAAGATAAGTAGAGACGTGTGTAAAAGACAGGTATTACTAAAATATTTTTCTTTTTAGATTATCGATAATTTACTTAGAATATTGAGGTATAAAGTTGAATATTTGAGAATACCTTTCAAAGGTTTCCAAATCTACTAATGATTAGGGTAGCACCTATGAAATTTCGACATATAGACAGCTGGAAAACATAGAAAACAAGCCGTTTATAATTTTTTGATTAGTATCAATATTATTTATTAATTTTTATTTATTATTTACAAGCTATTGAAGCGAATAAACTTAATTGTTTGAATAGAATTAAATTACACATAGAAAAAAATATATGGTTGACGCAACAACTTTCTAATATACTATTGTCGAATGTGGTTGTTAAAATGACTAATCATACTCGTAGTTTTATAAAAAAAAAATGCAAATGCTCGTACCATATTCTGGTTCTACATTGTTGTAATAGTAAGTAATCATTACATTAAACAAAATTACCATAGTTTTTATTTTCGGTTGCAGAGAGGAAATCTGAGATACTTTGTCGCAGTTCTGGTACCAACTAAAAGCCCCTCCCTTTTCATTGAGCGATGTATCTACGCTCGTACCGCTTTCACATTGCTTCATGGTGAGGCGCCTTATTTGTTCCCTCCGGATTACACGATGCAAAAAGTAGATCCATGTCTAGATCCTGCTTTTTATATCATAAGATTTTTTTTGATATATGTCGCTATCTAATTCTATTTCCTCTCATTTTCCACCATTACTACTAAAATGTTTTCCTGTGACATTCCGCCATGTTATCTCTTTGTGCATTTCCTGTCTAAAGTCATACCTAACCATATTATTATACTAACCAAGCATACTTTTGTCACTTATAACGGTATTACTTTGATTAAACAACCATACTAGTATCATAAATAATTTTATTGTAAAAGAGTCAATGTTTTATCGTAATTAACACAAACAATAATATGATAACAAAATAAAGCAAAAAGATAAAGCATGATATGTTTTGAAAATATAAAATAATTAAAAATGAGGGCGGGCACACATTTCGTCTTTATTGCTGAAGTATCTCTAAGCTGCAATAAAAATCATATTACAGCAATTATTGTTATAATTAAAAATAATCCTTCTTCTTGACTGAAGTTGGACTCGAACTCACAACTAGTTAGTTAATATCGCACATATGTATATAACTAAAAAAAAGTTCACTGATTAATGATTTACATAAAAATCATATTAATTAAACATTTCTTTTGGGGATGGCAGTTTTAATTGTGATGTTAATATGGTTGAGTGTAGCGTATTACGGTTGATAACAATAGTAGTAAGATTGAAGAAGCATGCCTGGTACGATGGGTGGCTGGAAAGATAATTGTCTACTTAATAGTATTGTTGCTTACCACGCGCTTACATATGTTGACTTGTTAATATTAATCATACTTATTTTTGTGTGCACAATTTGAAACTTTTTTTTTTTTTTAATAAAAATTAGCAAAAATTTATTTTTTAACACACAAACTCTTTTATTCTAAAGAAAAAATCAAGCATGAGCAACTAGAACCAAAATATTGTTAATGATGATAATAGTAAGCTTATCCTGTAGACTTAGTTTTGTTGCTTGTGAATTAGCATATCATACATATTGCATGGGTGTGATAAAAATGTTCCCAAATACTATTATTTGTGCAACCATATTTGGAAGTAAACAAACACGGATGAATAAACTATGATAATTAGATTACATAGCACCATACAGGCTTGAGAATTGTGTTGTATAACAAAAGTTTGCAATCTAGCTTCAATATAGAATTTCTGCACATAAGCCAATTAGTTGCGCTGCTTTTAATTTAAACGTTAGCCTACGGTCGAGGTAAATATCAAGGTATTTGACTCCATTATGTTGCGGAATAGATGAATTGTTAGTTTGGATAGCCGAACATGTTTGCTTACGCAGTGTGAATGTAACGTGAGTACAATATTGTTTATTAGCTTTGATTTTTCCACAATTTTAACCATTTCTCTAATACTGAAATATACTCTTGCAAATTTCGCGAAGCTAATTGATGGCTTTCATGGACGCTGCAGAATGCTGTTTCATCTGCAAAAGTTGAAATGTGAATATCAGATATCGTTGGCATGTCAGAGGCATAAATCAAATATACAGTAGGTACCAGTATGCTGCCCTGGGGAACTTATGCATCGATTGGTTGAGTTGGGCTTGTGAAATCGCCTTCTCTGATAACAAATTTTCGGCCGCATAAGTAGCTTTCAAGAAGTTTATGAGTGTGTGAGGCAAGTTCAACTTTATATTGTGCATTAAACCGGGGCGCCACACTTTATCAAAAGCTTGGGAAACGTCAATGAATAGAGCTGAGCAATAATTCTTGTCCTCAAAAGTCTTTCCTATGATATTTACTAGTCTATGTGTTTGTTTTATGGTGCTATGTTGAGCCTGAAAGACAAATTGATGATTAGGATACATCCCACATCATTCAATATTGGAGTCAACTTCGCCATTTTTCGAAAAGCTTTGAGATTGTTGGCAGTAGTCATACGTTATACGTCTCCTTTTTGCATTGACATTAACGTATACGAAGTATGAAGATGGCACAATCAGTACTTTGTTAACGGATATAAAATCAACTGCATTTTGCTCTAATTTGATTAAAATCTTTTGATTTATTTTTCAGACACAGCACAGAAAATCTAGCACAAGTCGTTTTTAATTTAATTTTTTTTTTTTGAACGAAAAACTAAATCAAAATGTACAAAAAATATTACCAAATAGTTGTCAAAGATCTCAACGCACGTTAAAAGTTGCTCAACTTTAATACTTTGCGTTGACGGAGAAGTACGGAATGTAACAAAGGTCATAAGACTACATGTATTTTAACTTAGTTGTCAGTTGAAAAAGGCAATGTATAACGTACAACGGATTCTATGTGCCCCGGCCTTAACGAGTATGGGTCTACTTTAGTGGGATTCTTCCCTGGCTTGGGTACCATAGACACTCTGCAGGATAATACTCTAGACGTAAAATAGCGTTAAAAAGAAAAAAGAAGAATTCTTCTAGCCACGCGAGATAACTGTACAAACATTTTACCAGTGATTTCATCAATACCTTGAGCTTTCCTATTTTTTATTTTATTTATGACGTTTTCGACATCTTGCAAACTAAGTCTTAAAGGTACAGGCAGCCTAACAGCATATGGCGGAAATTCAGTTGCATCATCCGCTGTATCATTTATAATACAAACGTTTTTCAAATTATTAATATATACCATTCCCTTTTCAGAATAGGTTCTTGCCCAGTCGCCTGCGGTTCTAGACATGTTATTTAGGGTTACGATTACAATGTTTAAACGAACAAAAATAATAAAAAATTAACCACAATAACCAAAAAATGGTTGCAGTTTAACCAAATTTCTAGGTTTTTCTTAAATGTCCATAATTTTCAAACTATATCCCATTTTTCTGATTTTTCTCATGATAATTAGAATCAATACTGATAATTAGAATCAATACTGTAAAACCTGTATGTGCAATCTCATATAAAACCTGTTTTCATGAACGATCAAATTTCATTCTATTTACCATTGTTATTTCTTTAGTGACACAATATTCATAACACGAATTTTCACGATTGGTGAAAAAAAAGGGAGAAATTCGTAGCATTAATGCAAAAAATCGAAAGTTTTCTTATTGGTGTATATCGTTTTTATTTAAATATGTATCTATTTAGATTAAATATTTTTTAGATAACGTATGTACCACAAATATTACTTTCATTTCCTACATAAATTAACTTTAAAACATTTAGTATCCATGCAGTTGTTTGAAAGATATGAAAGTAAAAATGTAATCTACAAAAATCATCAAAAACAGTCTTTATTTTCATCACATAAAATCGTCAAAATGACGATAAATCGTCAAATATGGCAGCTACGGTTGCAGCGTAGTTGTCGCCAGGTAGTGTGATGGGTCCACTATAAAACGGCCTGCCAAATCTGATTGTCTAAAATCGGGTTTTCTGTCTGTTTTCATAACTTGTCGGAAGTCATGGTTTTCTTCAATTTTGGCTAACTAAAGATTAATCCACCTAAGTCCTTTCGTATGAAATTGTTAAATTAATACATTATTTGTTGACCTGTGTAACGCTTTCAACTTGAACTTCAGATAAATTAATGCAAACTCACGATAAAGTGACTAGATATTTAAACACTAAAAATGCAGCCTCAACGTTCTAATAATTTTAAGCAATATTTTCTTAATAAAAATCCCGCAATTGTTGACTTACAGTAAATTAAAAAATTAATAATGCCTAAAGAAGTATGTATGTGTATGAAAATATTGTATGTGTTTATATGCATTTGTGTATTAAATAAAAGGTTTTTATTATTCAGATTTCCGGTAATTAATTGTGTTATAATTTCTTTGCAGCAACGCAAAAGCAAATAGCCACATTAGCAGCGGCTTAAATACGATAAGAAGAAAAACACATTTACCCAATTTTGAAAATTTCTAAACATTTTGCCATTGAAAGAAAAATGGAAAATCATTTATTTTTCTAATTTGCAAATTTAAAGCAAACATCTGTGAGCAAAGATTTATGCTCAAGAAAAAAAAATCAACTCATTGATTCTTATTTCATGAACCACTTGAATATTTATGTTAATCTTTTGTTGTTTTTAAACATTTTCCAATGAATATTAGGGTGGTTCATAATCACTAACAATGTAATTGCTATTGGTAAAACACGGCATTGTGATTGGACTGCTATCAAATTGTATACTTAAATAAAAAATATGGTGGGAAAGTTCATGGAAAAATGTTGCAAGAGTTGTTCTTTGTTTTGCGTAAAAGGCATGAAATCTATCTCGCGCATTTTTATAAAAGCTGTGAAAAAAACGTAATGGTTTTATCTCGCAAGGAATTTTCCGGAAATAGCTGACTGTTGAACTTATTCATATATGTAAATGCTGTTTGCTGTTAAGGAGGTTATTGACTTAAAAATTAACAAATTGCTTAGTCTACTGCAGCATTAGCGTCCATTTTTATATAAAAAATGCAGTTGGCTCAAAAATGTTAACTTGCACGCACATAAGAAACTAAACATAAAAACACAAAACATTGTTTACACGTGTGAAACAATGTAGCATATTTTTATAGTAAAAAGCATATGCGCATGTCTAATTTTTCATAAAAAAAACAAGTAAGAGTGTGGTATGCTCGGCTGGACCGAATCTAAAATATCCTTCAAGATAGTCACGTATATGTCTAGTATATATTACAAATTTGAGCTAAATATGCTCGGTTATATATGAACCGATATCGGAATTTTCTATTTTCTATATTTTAGTAACCTTGTTTAATAACGAGAATTGCTTGCTATTCAGCAAAAAAAAAGTTTATGAAAAAATCGGTTCAGGCTATACCTCGGGTATACGAGTGTATGGACCGATATCAGATATTTTCATTTTCTGTATTTTACTAACTTCCTTTTATAATCAGAACTACTTTTATGCAAAAAAAAATTTTCTTTGAAAAATCGGTTTAGACTATATCTCGGGTATGTATGGACTGATATCGGAAATTTTCATTTTCCGTATTTATATAAACTCATTTAATTACCAGAACTGTTTTTAAGCAAAAAAGTTCTTTTCATGAAAAATATCGGAAATTTTCATTTTCCGTATTTATATAACCTTATTTTATTACCAGAACTGCTTTTAGGCAAAAACAAAGTTGTTTAAGTTCGCTTACACGACATTTTCATGAAAATCCGGTTTAGGCTATATCTCGGGTATATATGGACCATGCTTAATAATTGTGTGAAGTTTGAAGCAAAACAAACAACTTTTTTCCCAAAAATTTTCATATAAAAATGCAAAAAAAATAGTTTTTTTCGGAATTTTGAATATATCTCAGCTATATGTGAACCGATATTACTGAATTTCAATAGCAGCAAACCCATGAATCGATGGAGTAAAAGAAAAAAGTTTCTAAGTCTAATGGGTGTCTCAGAAACGGTATTTCAACGGCAGACAGACGGACATCGCTTAATCGAATTTTCTATCAATAGTGATTCTGAATAAGTATACATTATATCACAGAAAAAATTATAGTAAAAATAAAATCAATAAAATTATTGTCTGAAAAAATAATGTATATGCATATACAAAAATATCAAAAATGCAATCTTGGATATCGTATTTTGTTGTTGTTTAAAAATATAGTTGTTTTCGATCAATAATTATTTTTACTAAACTGTTGTTTGAATCCACGAATTCCTTTACAGGTCCGTATTCAAACAATTTTTTAATTGATTCAACGAATTTCGTTATTGAACACGAAAAAAAATTTTTCTGTGTATGGTCCGAAATGAAAATTGTAGAAATTACAAACGAAATCACAAAATTATATATACCCTTTACATTTTTGTGAAGGGTATAAAATTAATTTTTCGCAGTTCTTAACAGCGTACTCTTACTTAACGCAAAACTCAAACTAAATATAGAATTATACGTAGAAAAAATTATATTAAAAAAACGTCAATAAAATGTTTGTCTGAAAATATAATATTTTTCAAGAATAATTTTTGATGATTTAACAAAAGTCTTTTTTCAATATAATCTTGTATCAGTTTTCCTAGACTCAGATAAAATTGAATTATTCATTAATATTGTTTTAAGTAAAAATTTAAAAAATAATAATAATAATAATCTTCGATGTTATATTATTTTAACCATACAAAATAAAGTTTGAAGCGCACGCTGTAATCGCTTACAAGCTGTTATCTTGTGTGAGAACAAGAGTTATTCCCGTGTGTAAAAGCCCAAACGCATATGCAAAATATAGAAAAGAAAAAATTCTTAAATAAATAACTTGAAATTTTGTATAAATTCAAATGAACAACAACGAGTTGAAACTCTGTGGCAAAGTAGAACAGGGACAGAATTACCGCATACATCAAGAAACACAAAAGCAACAAATAAACTAATCGATGAACTTGAGTGAAATTTTAACAGTTGACGATTGACAGATCGCAATTTCAAACAAAAATTTTTTGTATTTGCACTGTCATCTAGCGCTAGCTAGCTGTAATATTAATCCGCCTTCGCATAGTTTAAAAACGTATGAAAAAGAAAAGGCTTGTTTTTATGTTCGAAAGGAATTATTAAACCATTTTTTAAATTCTCATTGTTTTATAATGGGATATACAGTGAAGTCACGAAAACGTGAGCACTTGAAAGCGTGAGCAAGTTTATTTTTCATAGCGTATTCTAAAACATGAACAAAATCTTAAAGCTCTGGAATTTTCGCAAAAACGGTTAAGTGCTAGATACTTGGCAAAAAAAAAGCTGGAGTTGCAAAAGCAACAGTTTCTTTCATTAAACACTAGAACAACGATCCTACAGAAAGTTTCACAGAAGTAGGAATTAATAATATTCAGGATGATACCGATGAGGAGAATTTGATTATATTCCAGCCAGAAGTTACAATTATATAAATTAAATTAAAAGCTATATAAGCTTTTGATAAGGCTTTAATACTTAATACTATAGGCTAAAAACCAGACGATAGACCATAGTGACATTAGAGTGCGAAACCTTAACTACCCGTACACACGAGCAATCTGATTGACAATTATTGACGTGGCAATTGACTGCCGATGCAAGATGGGTCTAACAAGAATACAATTTCAAACTCAATAATTAAAACAAAATTGGGGAAAAAATTTAAAACAATTTTTTAAATTATGTATTCTATCTTTAGCGCCAGATATTACCAAGAATCCTCCGCAATCTGGCTGGCCATTTTCACCTTTTCAAGCTCTATGGTCTGAGACTTTAAGTTTCGCGAGAAAATTAAAAGATTTTAAAAGTATTTCTTTTATTGTAATTTTTTTTTTTATGGAAATTTGGAAAAAAAATCAAAACAATTTTTTAATTTATGTATTGCATCTTGAGCGCCAGCTATCATTCTGAATCCACCCCAATCTTGCTGGCCATTTTCACCTTTCCAAGCTGTGACATTAATTTTCACGAAATAACTAAAAGTTTCACCAAATAATTAAATATTTGTCTTTTATTGTAAATTTTTTTTTTAATATAAATTTTTTTAATTCCTTTTTGTGTGTTGTGATATTTGAAAAAGATTTATTTTTTGTAGTGTTGTATTTATTGCTCTTGCAATAAATACAACGCCTTATGCGTACGTATATGTAATAGAGTGACCGGATCTATAAAAGCAAAGACCGGGGTATAAGAGTGTCGGAATTTTTTGGTCTCAACCCCATAAACGATTTGAGTTCGAATAGACAAGATAGATTTGAGTTCGAATAGACAAAAAATTGATCATTTTGCCCAAAAATCTGACATATGGAGCCATAACTCCAGAATTGTGAGTAATAAAAGCACGCTGAATATCTCATAAAAAAGCTAATTGTTCTTTAAAATTTATATTACATACTCAAACCGAGTTACAACAGCTTGTAGCCCCAAAAACGTATTAGGTCACGTTTTTCTTAATATATGATATTTTATCTTTCTTGGACCAGTAATCAGAGGATGACCCCTACATATGCAGTGCATTGTACCAGAACTAGGAAAATAGTTCATGAGGAGGGGGAAAGCGGGAGTAGTGTTTGTGAACATTTGACTTTAACTTTCCAACGTTATAACAGACAGGAAACACGTCTGCAGGCAACTTGTTCCACAGACGAAGCGTACGGTTGAAAAACGAACTCTCTCTGAAATGCATAGTACGATTCCCCAGGCAATCGACGACAAATGGATGAGCTCTGGACGATGAACACGTGCTACATAAAAATGTGCCAGTTTTGGGAACAAGATCCCTAATCTCGTCAGAGCAAAATCCATTATAGTAACAATAGAACAGAGTAACGCACCCCACACTGCGTCGATGCTCCAGTGAGTCAATAGAGTTGGATACCCTACTGTCACCGATAAGCTTCTTCGCCCTCTCCTGCACAGGTCGAGGAACCCCAAAATAGACTTTGAGGCACCGGCCTAAACATGAGAGTTGTATTCCGTTTTCGGTCGGATGTAGGTGGTATAAATAGTAAGGAGATCGGATGGAGTGAATTACGACTTACACTGTTTCACAAAACCGAGGCACTTGAATGCTTCTTTAGAGACATGACATGACCTCAAAATAATTATTTTGCATTTATTTATGTAATGAATCTTCAAAGTGACTTAACAATATGCATTCAAATCTTAATAATAAGCATAAACATCCGGCCAATGTCAAACGAAAATGTTTATTTTGCGGGAACTTTATCAGTAAAATCACCTATTTAATGTTCTGATAGTGGCAAGGGTATCCCTTCTTCTCAACTCAGTATGGCCACCAAAATTAAGTATATTACGTGCAAGAGGATTTGGGTGAACTTCCAGCTTCCTGACATACCTTGTTGCGTACTTCGAAAATTCGTCTTTTACCAGCGGAACACACAGATTGGTTTTGTCGTCCTTGAATTTTTTCAATGTTTGACGCTGAGGTGGTACCCCATAAGCACTATATAGGCTTTGGGATTGCGTTGTATAACAAAAGTTTGAAATCTAGCTTCAAGGTAGAATTTTGGATAACCGAACATGTTTGTAAGGGGCTTATAAAATCGGCTTCTCTGATAAAAATTATTTCCGGCCGCATAAGTAGCTTTCCAAATGCTTGTCAGTGTTTGCAGGCGAGTTTAACTTTATTTTGTGCATCAGCTCGTCTTGCCACATTTTATCAAAAGTTTGAGAAACGTCAATAAATAGAGCTGAGCAATACTTCTTGTCCTCACAAGTCTTTCTTATGACATTTACTAGCCTGTGTGTTTGTCTATGGTGCTGTTTTTAGTCCGAAAGCCGAGTTGATGATTATGGACACATCCTTTATCCTTCAATATTGGAGTCAACTTCGTCATTAACAATTTTTCGAATAGTTTTGAAATTGTTGGTAGTAGACTATATGATTGGTCTATATGATTCTACTTTAGTAGGATCCTTTCCTGGCTTGGGTATCATAGTAATCATACTCAGCAGAATAAAAATAAATAGGAGAATTATTCTAGCTACACAAAAATAATGACTTCCTAGAAGGATTCGAAATTGGTATAGCATTAAAAGATGTGAATGATATAACATAGCGTGATGTTAAATTAATTACGGACTTTAGCGACCTTCTGACAAAAGATGACCACCAAAAGCAATATGTTATGTCCTCCAAGTGATAAACAAATGCCGAGAATTATATCCTGTCGTTGCAAAAATTAGTTTCACAAAATATCTAGAATAACTATGCAAAATTACCATCTCCTGTAGGTACTACGTCTGTACCGTTTCTTTGTCTGCTCTGTATGTATTATATACCTGGTTTTTATATTTTCAAATAAAATTTGTCACCAGTTATAACCTTTTGGAGGAAATTTGGATCGTCGTTGACGATGTTGAACAGCTCCTGAGCGATTTCTATGCTCAAAATTTAGTAAATTTAGTAAAAAAAAAAAGAGCACGCCAAAACACGGGTAAGCTGTTTATCTGTCAAAAACAAACTGACAATCCGAAATGGCTGATATTACCAACATATATAACAGACAAATGTACCAACATAACAGAAAAAAATGCGAGAATCGAACATACGTAACTCACGAAATTTGAAAATAACGGTTATTTTTTGATAAGACGATGTTGTATGTGATATATATTTTTGTGTCCATGAGCTGTCGTTGATATCACAAAGTATTTAATACATAGCACCCTAAATACAAAAGGTTCACAATATAAAATTTTCCAAAACTGACTTTTTTCATCTTTTCGCAAACTTAATATAAAATTGAAAAAAATATATCAGAACCTTCACTAATGTTGAATTTTTTCATAATGAAACAATATTTTTTTTTTAAATATTACAATCAGTTTTACAGTTTTTTGTCTCTCCTGAAAATTTTAGTATTTTGAGTTGTGACTCTTTTGTATTTAGGGTGCGATATAAATCTTAAGTTCTTTTTTCGAATAAACGATCACCCTAATATTTAAAGAGTACAAATAACTGCCATCCCTGAACAAGAGCGGCAAGCGGAACTTTTTTTTCGCTGAGCTTACTTGCATCTTTCATCATTTTGGCAAGATGTTAACATCTTCCTACATAAAATGAAAAAAACTCAACATCTTTACAAGATGTTCGTTTCCCATTTTGCTGGACACAACATCTTTCGATTATTTTAGTGTCATCACTAAAAAAGTTAAAAGAAATTGTTAAAAATTCATACCATCACTAGAAAATACACCTACAAGTGTCAAAAGTTTTTATAATGAGCGGAAGCGAGCAATTTAAGTAAATTTTAATTTAATTAAAAATAATATATAATTAGAAATAATAATACACACAATACATTTATTTATAGTAAAAAAGTAATAGTAAAAATTCTTCGTGTTGTATGGTCTGCTCCTGACGACAGTATGCTAATAGAACTTCGACATGAAAAAATTGCGGCACGAGACGAAAAATTCGTATATTTTCCAGGAAATGACAGTGGAGTTGCAAGATTCATTCGTAAGCTCTCTTTGAAAAACTCTGGACTGGTAGTCTTGTAATATCCTTTGCCCAAAAATTGCTATTTCGATTCTAAGGTGTATTATTTATATTTATTAGTTCATATCTTAATAAATTATTTAAAATTCTAACAAATGACACCTTCGTTTTACATAATTTCTTACAATTCTACAAATTGAAGCAGTAATTATTTTTGCTTTCTAAGAGCAATAATTAATCCAATAATTGCAGAATCTTTAAACTCCATTTTATTTTATGTTTTTTGTTTGCTCAAATACGTCAAGTAATACTTGACAGATGAAAGATGGTGAAAATGTAATGTAACCAGCTTTTCGAAATTTTCAACATCTCAAACACACATCTCTAAGACGTGAGTAAGTGTAAATACACTATTAACACTGAAACGTCATGCCTAAAACAAGTGGCAAACAAATAAATAAGACAAGCCAGATTATTTCAACAACTGGACGGACGGCATTGTTCTTTGTGATTTTTTTTTTATTAAATTAAATCAACGTAGTTAAAGTTTTAAATATTAATTATTTAGATGAATTGGAAAATAATTTCTTACCTCGATTTTCTAATAAGAAATACAAAAATTTTTTATTTGCATATTTATTTCACTTTCTTATATTTTCTTTTTTTGTTTTGTTTATAATTGTTTTCTTTTACAACTTACTTCACTGTGAAACGCATTGTCAAACTCGGGTTTTCCAAAACCAAATGTACGAGCATGAGATCTTTTGACAGCTAAAAAGCGCCTGCCGCTCTTGTTTAGGGATGGCTTGTTTATTTGTTTTTTTTTTAATAGATTACCTAAAAAAACCTTTTCAACAAAATATTTTGTTATATTTGTTGTCTGTATCTAGAAGAGGTTTGCCGTTTTTTAGTGTGAACAATATTTTTCGTATGAAAATATATTATTTTAACAAATACTACTTTTTGCACATTGACAACAAAAATATATAATAAATGTTTAACATAAGCGCGAATTAGCGTAAATCCAAACACTATTCTCTACGTGCTCGTGCATGACTTGGCTCTCACGAGTGAGCTTAATCGTGTCTGATAAACAGGCTGTAACATTAATTTAATTTATATAACAATTTAAGGGCAGTACGCAGTTCTTACGGAAATTCAAATTCAAATCCCATAAGAACTGTGTGCAAAAAAAGTTACGGAATTTCAGGTTGGTAAATTCCTTATGTAAATTTCGGCTTACCGGTACGGAGTTCTTAAAGAAAAGTAAACGGAATTTCTGAATTGTTTGCCGTATTATATATGTATATACGAGTACATATGGCAATATTTAAGGGTAATAGTATTGTTAAATTATATGGTTGTACACAACCACATAATATGGTTTCAATCTGAAATTTTTGTTACAAAAGTAAGTACAGCCAGGAACCAAAATAATACCATATAACCATATCTTTGGTAAAATTCGTAATATTTATTTCATGACGAATGCTGCTATGGTATAAATTAATATTTAACTGTCATATCCAACCATATAATATTATCATCCCCACCCATATTATTGAAAAGTTTAAAACTCTATTGTTGCAATCAATCGCACTGGTGTTGGACGTCACAATATTATATGATTACATAATAAATACACATACATATAAACACACACATAACTTCTATAATTAAAACAAAATGTTTTTAATTAATTAATTTACTTTATATTTTTTCCTATTAATATTTTTAAAACTAACTATATTACAAATTATTAAATTTTTCAAAATATTGACGATGGAGAATTTTTTTTTTTTTTTTTTTTGTTAAGCATTTTTATTTATTGAATCTTCAACATAAACTAACAATAAGTATTCAAATCTTAATACTAAATATAAAAAATAAAAGAATTAATAAAAAAAATGATGGAGAATGATTGATTATTTTCGCTCTGGCCCATATCCGTATCTGTAAAAATACACATAAAAGCACATTAAAACACATACATACATAAATGTATTTGTCGAGTTAATTTCTTGTACCAACCTTTTTGCTTCCAAATCTTTATTATTATTTATCTTTATTTATTATATTTTATATTATTAATATTAATATTGAAGAAAAGCACATATAAATAAACTAATTGCTTCAAATTAAAAATAAAATAAATATATGTATACGTATGTTTAACAACAATAGTTAGTTTAACGCACATGTGTTGCTGATACATAAATTAAACATACGTACGTTGAAAACCATTCTATTATTGTAGATAACAAGAGCTTTTGTTGTGTTCGAACTATTTTTTTAAATATTATTATTGCATGCAACCATATTTTCAAATGTTAGAAATATAATAATAGATATGTGGAAACTTAAACACTGATATATTCATAGGGGATCAAACTATATTAAAAACGATAATATACTGCTAGTGGCAACAATTCAAATTATGAAGGAGTAAATAATAATGTTGCGACAACAATATTCCAAACTGCTTTTTCTTTACGTGTATACATATAATACGGCAACAATCTACACAATCATTTCAAACGTGAATTTCTGTAAGAATTCCGTACCGGCCTTTATGTAACAAGTTGTCTATTTGCTTTCGAACTCAGTGTCACATAAGCTTTAAACGTTAAGGTTAAAAAAATATGCCCAAATATTATTTATGCAATTTTATTCTCGAGAATCTGGCCCTCCCTAATAGTTGCTATCATTCATAGAAGTTGTGTATGAATCATAGCAACAACTCTTTCTTCTGCTTTCTTATTATTCTTAGTTTAACTTTTATTCATAATTTCAGAAAAAAGTTTTAAACACGTACGTCTTTTTAAGAAAACAAAGTTCCTTGCATACATATGTACATATGTATGTACGAGTACATACATATGCTTTATGTATGCCAGTATTCTTTATCGAAGTCTTCAGTTTTTATTTGTTAGTTTGAAAAATAATTTTTATGCCTCTTAATCAATCTAACAAAGCAGCGTTTAGTGGGAAGAACGTCCCGTCTACTGCAATTTCTATTATTGCATGTTTTTCACATACATTTGTACGTCCTATACGTATGTGTGTATGTACATATATCTCTATTTTTACAATTAGAAAAACATTTCCTTACACACTGTTGAAAGCAGTGCAAGGGAGATTTTTTTCTTAAAACACTTGTTGAGACAAACATGTTTTAGTGTCGTATTACAGCTGCTGGATTAGAATTTCTATGGTCATTCTGGAAGTTTATTATAAAAAACGAATATGTATGCAGATATTTTAGAAGATAAAACATAAAAAGAATAAAAAAAAAATAGTCCGCAAGAGATTTCAGTAGATTTTAAAAATTGTTTTACAAACTTCAAACCCTTATACAGGCGGCAACAATGTGATCCATGCAAGAAAATTATATTTTTTATAAAAATATTTGTACAAAATTTTAATATTTTAAATTTAATTTGGCAATGCCATTGAAAGCGGCCGAACGCCAATGTTGAATTCCATGATTTTTTCTGAAATGTGTAGTGCATTGTTCATATTAGAAAAAGCAGATGTAAGTAGGTATCTGTGATCGTTTTAAAACCTTTGTTAGGTTAGGTTTAACAGGCTGCCAGCTATTATAAAAACAGCCCACTTGGGTCCAATTTGGTCCCAAAAAATAAAAGCACGGACTTTTGCTTATCAGTAAACTTTACGATAGCATTCAAACGAATGCCTATTTTGAAGAAAATATTACATTTAAAAGAAAATACTGTTTAGATCAAACATGCCCAGGCCTATGCGCTTGATATTCAATTGGTTTTGTAAAAGCGCCTAGCTATAGGGCTTTGCTCTTTAATACACAAATACTGCGCTTAACAGCGTTTAAAATTATTTGTGCGAAAAATTTTTTGGTGTGTGCGTGGTGCGCTTTTTTTACATTTTCGGTGCGCTTTTCAAATTTTGGTGGCACCCAACCAAATTTTTATATAAGAAAACATTTTATCCAGGTGCCCAAAATTTTTACGCTTCATTTTATAGAGCACAATAAAAATACGGAGTTATAATGTGAAAAACGCACCTTATTATATGCACAAAGTAAGGCAACCTTGCTGTGTTGTACATATTCTCGAAAGGAGAAGAACCATTTCGTTTTATAAAATTTGATGCTTTTAGAGTGTGTTTTGATATCAAATCATCATGCCAGATTTGTCAAATATTACAATAAATGTAAGCACAGATATGGAAGTTCGTATTTATGATGGCACGTGAATTCGTTACTGTTTTAGTAATTGATAAATTAATAAATTATTAACTAAATTAATATTTTTTTAAAACATTTGCATATTCATTATGGTAACCATCATCTTTTATTTGTTCTAGTTTTGGCAAATTTTTGTATATTTCAATAAATTCTATTAAAGACACCCACTCTAGGCAACTAATTTTTACTGTTCGCTTAAAAACACAAATGAAATTTCCATTGTGTTTGATAGAATTGCTGTTAATAAAGTTTGATGGCTTGTACTGCCATTCTGTAACTTCTAATGATCTGATAATCTTAAATTTCTTCGACATATTTCATCCCCTGCGGTAACGATTGTATGCTCCTGCAATATAATTTTAAGGACGGTAGTCAAGCAGCTCTATTTTTGTACACCGGATGAAAGGCAGTAAAACTAACAACTGATTGCTAAATAATAAATTTGAAAAATATCCTTATAGTTATTGTAAAAATAATAATGTAGTAACAGAATCGCACTGGACGCCAAGTTTGAAAAAACACGAATTTTAGCTTTTGAACGAAAAGGCTGTTTCATTTTCATTTTCGTTTTTTGTTTTTTTTTTTTTTTTTTTTTTTTAAAAATAAAAAGAAAAATTCAAAATTCGGTGCGTTTTTAAATGTCAAAGTTGACAACACTGGCGCTCAGCACTAGCAATGAAAAATACACAAACAGCTTCATCTTTAATTTTTTTTTTCGTTCTTCGCCGCACACACACAAAAGCAAAGCAACAACACTTTCGCATGCTTTGTTGGTAAACATTGACAACAGCGATTATCAGTGTGAATTTTGTTTTTATAAATGTTTTGTTTTTTACAACAAAAAATATTAAATAAAAGTAGTTTTTCCTTAAATGTATTGGTGTGTACTCTTCCATATGGAACTTTTGGGCATCACTGGTTTAAAGCATTGGTTAATAAGTATTCAAATCTTAATAATAAGCATCAGTTTCATATATATGCAAATAAAAACAGCTGATTATTCAATTCTAGTCCAAACTTATCCAAAGAAAAATTTCGTGCAACTTTGTACAGGAAATGGAAAAAATTGCTCTCTTAAATTCTCTCCAAACTGTTAAGTGGAACGCTTTTATACAACTTTGGACTAGTTAGGACTGTTTCGTTATTCACTTAGAAATAAATAGACTTTGCTTTTCAAATAACCCAAAATAAAACAGTCTGGAGCGGTCAAGTTCGGTGAAAGCGAAGACCAAATAAGCGAAATAGTTCGGTCATCAAAGATATCGCGTAAAAGAGTCATAGTATCATTGACAGAGTGCGCTCTGGAAGCATCCTGTTGGAACCATACTTGCGGGTGGTACCCCATGGATGGTATTAAAAAATTTTTCAATATTGTCCGTTATGATCAATTGCAAAAAATATGGATCTATTATCCTCTCCGATACCACACTAAAACTTACACTTAAGTGTACACTCTTGAGCTACTCTTGAATTTTCCGTACCCCATATCTTGCAATTTTTATGTATCGACGAGCCCATTTAATTGCAAATGCCTATCGTCGCTCATAATTAAGTTACGAATAAAATTATGATCTCATTCGACAAATTTTCATTATACATATATGGATGTTTTTTAGAACTATAGACCTTTATGATATTAATGTTTAAATATGGATATAAATACTGAAAATGAATAGTCGTAACTCCAAAGAATGTTTGACTAACTGCCGACCAATGTCCGGCTGACTTTTTTAAGAATAAATTATTACTTGAAATACCTTAAGTATGCAAACTATAAAAACTTAATTTAAGAAATCGTGTTCAACAACTTTTTTTTTTTTAATTTCAGAGAACCAATGTCCTCAATATGGTGAAGTCAATCAACTGGGCGGGGTTTTCGTCAATGGTAGACCCTTACCGAATGCAACACGTATGAGAATTGTAGAATTGGCCCGTCTGGGTATCAGACCCTGTGATATAAGTCGACAGCTGAGGGTGAGTCATGGCTGCGTCTCAAAAATTTTAGCCAGATACCATGAAACTGGTTCCATATTGCCCGGTGCCATAGGAGGTTCTAAGCCTCGTGTTACTACGCCAAAAGTTGTAAATTATATAAGAGAGTTAAAACAAAGAGATCCGGGTATTTTCGCTTGGGAAATACGTGACCGTTTGTTAAGTGAAGGTATCTGCGATAAAACAAATGTGCCCAGTGTTAGTTCAATATCAAGGATATTGCGAAACAAATTGGGCTCGATAACACATCACCACCACCATAGTGGTGGTTCAGTGGTGGCGGGAAACTCAGCAACTACAAATGTCTCACCTCAACACTCTCATACACATGCCAGCGCTCATCACACACATCACCATCATGCCCACCATCATGGCCATCATGTGCCTTCGCATGCAGCCGTCTCAGCAGTCGCAGCAGCAACGGCTCATCACACACATGCCGCAGCGGCAGTAGCAGCCCACGCCCATCATCCGCACTTGTATTATCAACCTTACAGTGCCTACAATATGAAATCGCCAGTTTCTTGTAGCAGTCCCTCACCACCTCAAACAGGTCCGCCTCAGACTCATCAAATGCGTACGGCAGCCGCTGCTGCAGCTGCAGCTCATGGCTGGCCCTCGTCTCATACAGTCAGTGATATATTAGCCCATCACCAAGCAGTGGCGTTAAGAGCAAGTTGTCAAGTCGGCAATCCGGTGGGTGGTGGCATACCCTCAGGACTACCACTAACTCATTCGCCTGTAGGTGGAGCAACAGGTACTGGCTCTCAGCAGCTGCTGGATTGTGAAAGTGCTTCAAATTCGGCCGCTTTAGCCCAACATCAAGTAGCGGCCACGCAAGTTGCCGTTGCAGCAGCAGCTGCCTCCCAGCAACCCTATAATTACTACATGTATTTTCAAAATGGTGGCATGCATCACCATCATCACAGCGGCATGATGGCAGCTGGTGCTACAGGTTTATGAAAATGATGCAATCTATGATTAAAAAAAATCAAGCACTTGTCTTGAAAACCTACAAATTATCCAATCGAATTGTTTTTCGATTGGATAACTTTGAGATTATTTTTTAACTTGCAACAAGAATAATAATTCATTTAATAAAACCTCTGCTTGTATTATTTTCCCAAGATAATTTCTTGTCTTTAAAATTGATAACAAATATTTGCAATTTAGAACTTGTTTGAAATTTATCATTGTATTTATTACTATTATTATTTTAATTAAAAAATTATACATATGTATCTCTTAAGTGCTCAGATTTTAGTCATTTTTTTATTTTTTAGTTGTAGTTTAAATATTTAAATCTAATTGTAATTTATGAATTTTTCGTAATTTAAGTCGTATTAAAAGCTTAGCATTGTAATTTTATTTTACTTGGTTGTAGACATTTTTGTTTTAAATATTAAAAATAAAAATATTTTTTTTTAATAAATGACCAATTTAATTCACGGCTACTTTTTCAAAAAGAAAACAATATCTAAAATCATTCATATTTGATCTCGACTACGAAACTGTATCGCAAAGCTAAAAACATGAAAGCGGAATGTGTTAAAAAAATAAATTTAGTTTACTCATAGTTAAGGATTTATTAGGATGATCGAACGGTTATTACTCAATAGGTTTTTACTTTGTTTTGTGGGGCTTACTAAAGCCGGTTCTCAACTTGGTTAACCAGGTTTTTAATATCTGAATGCTATATATTTTTATTTTAACTGCAAATATGCTTGTAAAGGCAGGATCACACGATTGTCGCAAATAGACCAATCTGACAAAATTTTTATTATGGCAAATGGGTGCCCAAAAGTAAAATTGTTCCAATCAAATACTCTGCAATCAAATGGTTGAACCATTTTTCAAAAAGTTGATTGCCGCCAAATTGTGAAAATCGACTTTGTGGCAATAATTGACATATATCCGTCACACGATGGGTCTAAATTACGACAATACCACGAAACAGCTGTTGCTCTGGCTTTTCAGTGGTTGGAACTGCTTTCTTAAAAAAAGGATATTAGGTCAGCGCAAGAGAGAGAAAGAGCAAAAGATGTATTTTTTCTTTTTAGAAATAAATAAATGACATGTATGGGGTAAAATATGTAAATTTTTCATGCAAGCATTTTTTGTTTGCTTCATTTTAAAACATTTCATTTTGCCAAAACTGCTACTGAATTTTAAATATACATAAGTAGGCATGTACGAGGTCTGATAAAAAAAACCGTTATTTAATTATATAATTTTTTCAAAAAGTATTTATTTATTCATCAATAACTATCTTGTTTCCTTCAAAGTAATCCCCCTCAGATATAATACACTAATTCCAGCGTTTTTGTCAATCCTCGAAACACATCTGAAACACGATTTTTGTATCGCCAACGGCTCCTGTTTCGATTTTTATTTTATCTCTTCAATCGTAGCAAAACGCTTTCCTTTGATCCGTGTCTTTAGTTTTGGGAAGAGGAAAAAGTAATTTCGGTGAATACGGTGGTTGAGGCATGATAACGGTTTTGGTTTTTGACCAAATACTCACGCACATGCATCGATGTGTGAGCTGGTGCAAAATCCATGAGAGTTTATTCCACAATTCTGTGTGTTTCTGGCCAATGGCTTCGCGCAAACGGCACATAACTTCAAGTTAGTATTCTTTATAGACTGTGCGACCTTGTGGCAAGAATTCATGATGTACCACACCATTGCAGTTCAAAAAAACAGAGAGCATAACCTTCACATTTTACTGAAGTGGACGTGCTTTTTTCGTTCTTGGCTCTTCTGGACGCTTCCATTGAGATGATTGGGCTTTGGTTTCAATGTCATAACCATACACCCATGATTCGTCACCAGTTATGAACTTTTTGAGGAAATCTGGAACGTCGTTAACGATGTTCAACAGCTCCTGAGCGATGTCTATGCGACGTTGTTTTTGCTCAAAAGTTAGCACTTTTGGAACATTCTTCGCCTAAAACATCCGTAAAAATTGCTTAGCATGAGCCGAACGATACCAACATCATCAGCAACCTCTCTGATAGTGATTCAACGATTATCAGTGGTTGTTGATGTGCTCGCGCGACCAGAACGAGCATCGTCATTGACATCTTCTCGGCCTTCCTTAAACCGGTTATACCACAATTGAACTTGTGTTCTGCTCATAGTAGACTCGCCAAACGCTACGGCCAACATGTCAAATCTCCTTGCGCATTTAATTTAATTCTTTACACAAACTTAATACTGTTTCTTCGATCCATTTTTTCAAATAGTAATCGAATAAAAATCGAAGAGCACACCAAAACACGACTGACCTTTTTATGTCAAAAACAAACTGACAATCCAAAATGGCTGATATTGCAAACATATATAACAGGCATGTGTACCAACATAACAGAAAAAAATTAACATACGTAACTCACGAAATTTGAAAATAACGGTTATTTGTTGATCAGACGTCGTACATGAACACTAGAGAACTTCATTTATGGATTAAAAAATCGTTTAACAATAAAGAAGGTTCGAATTCTTTGTCTTTTATTCACAAATAATCAAACTTGCCCACACATTCTCATTTGTTGTTCATTTCAAAGCAATTGAACATATATATGTATGGCACGGTTGCCAATTTAGTGCCTTTCGCGCTAGTTTTAGCGTTTTAAGTACCCTAAAAGGCGTATTTTTTCGCCTCGCTGGGTTTTTTAAAAACCCTTTGCGCTTTTTATACACTTACTTTTATCACCTCTTCAAAAGTCTATAATGAATTTTAATAATTTAGAAAGTGATATTGATATTCGTATTGAAAGAATATTTTTATTTGGTATATTTTCGAGAAATCTGAAAAATAACACTGCTTTACAAATTTAAAGTTTGGAAAAATACCAAGAACGTGCCTAGATTAACTAATTGGAGCCTCCTGAACACGAAAAGCGCTGTAATTTTGTTTCTTAAGTACCGTTTTTTAGATAACGGTACTTTTGTGTTTTTTAGTGTATGGTCCCACTCAAACCCTTGTGGAGTATAACCAAAAAGTCCGATCGAAATAAATGGCATATCGTTGGAAAGGTAATTGAATGCCTTTTCCGTCTATATTAAGCGAAACATTTTATGTGTACTAGTAAATATAATAAATTCTTATAAAATAAGGGTGTAGAGTGGAATAAATATAATATTCCATCTGATGTACGAGTACTCGTACAAAGTCCAAATAGCAAAAATACTCAATGTTGTTTATTAACACACAAACAAACGACCGCAAATGCTGCTTCATCTATACTCATGGATGGTGTAAATATTGAGGAAACGAATGCTCTTGGTGTTCTTGGAATGAAGATACAGTGTGACGTTCGCTGGACTGAACACATTTTTCATGTCTCTAAAGAAGCATTCAAGTGCCTCGGTTTTTTGAAACGGTGTAAGATGTACTTCACTCCATCCAGTCTCCTTACTATTTATACCACCTACATCCGACCGAAAATGGAATACAACTCGAATGTTTGGGCCGGTGCGTCAAAGTCTATTTTTTACTCGACCGTGTGCAGGAGAGGGCGAAAAAGCTCATCGGTGACAGTAGGGTATCCAACTCTATTGACTCACTGGAGCATCGACGCAGTGCGGGGTGTGTTACTCTGTTCTATCGTTACTACAATGGATTTTGCTATGACGAGATTAGGGATCTTGTTCCCGAAACTCGCACATTTTTACGTAGCACGCGTTCACCATCCAGAGCTCATCCATTTGTGCTCGGTTGCCGGGGGAATCGTACTACGCATTACAGAGAGAATTCGTTTTTCAGCCGTACGCTTCGTCTGTGGAACAAGTTGCCTGCAGACGTGTTTCCTGTCTGTTGTAGCGTTGGAAAGTTCAAGTCAAATGTTCACAAACACTACCCCTTTTTTTCAATCCTTACAACCTATTTTCCTAGTTCTGGTGCAATGCACTGCATATGGGAGATGATTCCCCCCTGAGTACTTGTCCAAGTTAAAAAAAAGCAAAAATACTTATAAAAACTCGAAATATTATATCCAAACAGTTTTATGGTTAGAAGATAAACATTATTTGAAAACTAGCAACTTAAAATTGATTATGTTTTAATACTTCATATTCTAAAATATTGCTTAAGTTGCCCTACCTTGTATATTACTCTTTTATTGGGTTAACTACAGAAATGAAGGATTGTTTCAGATTCAGATTTAAATCTTCAAAGTTTGACTGTTTATGTTACTTTTTTTGTGGGTATGTATAGTTTAGCGGGGCTTAGCGCTTTTTGGGTAGTTGACAACCTTGATTCCTATATCAATATTAAGCTCATTTAAGCACGCTGGCGGTGTTAAAAAAAAAAAAAAAAACAATAACGAAAAGGAAAGTAAAGAGAATCAAAGAGTTTCTGTCTGTTTCTTAATTTCTTAAATGTAAAAGGTTTAGTCAAGGCCAAAAGAATAATGAGAAAATGTCTGCCCATCGTCTATCTAAATGTAAAAGTGGACATACCAATTTTGGATTATTTCAAGTAACAATAAAAACTAGAATTAAGGCTGAATTAGTTTGTACGTTCTTTTCCGTTCAAAATCAGCTGTATATAAACTAAGTATGGTTTTTTCACTTTTTCGTGATGTTCTGTTACGAACTAATAAAGGCACCCACAGACAATATGTTTTAACATTTGTTTTTTAAAATGTAATTCCTCATGTATTTTTTCATGTCTGTCAAAATTTTTCATTTTTACAGACGGTGTTTAAAATTTGCTCACAAACGTACTACATTTACATCTGACATTGTCTATACTTTTTATTATTATAAAAAATAATTATTTAAAACATATGAAAATCTTACTGCATTAAAATTTCCTCAAGCCGACTACTTATACCGCCTAAAAACGGCCGCTGAATTGTTCGCAAGGCATAGATTTCTAATGTCATACTTGTATGTTTAAACATAACAAAATAGAACACGCTCTATTTGAAATTTTGCCAGACGACTATGCTCATGTTTTTTCAATGTTTTTGAGGTAACAGACGACATGTAGGCATTTTACATTGTGAAAAATGACATGTACATTGTTAAAAACATATCGTGTATTGTCTACTTAATTTGTTGAAGATAGAATTCAAAGTTAAGTGACAGCCAGATATGTGTTACTTTTTTCGGGTGTGAAAAAATAAATTTTTTTATTCCTATGAATAAAAATTTTTTCTCGAAAGCTAAAATAATTTGTTTAATTTTAACATTTTTAAAATTTAATATATACTAATGAATTAAGCAACTATAAATGATTAAAATAATATAATTTTAGCAAAAAAATCTTATATTTGATATAAGAAATGTCATAAATTCTTCAAATCGTGAAAGAAAACTTTGCTATTTTTGACTAAATTATTTCTTCTGTTTTGTTTTGCAAATAAAATAATTTTTATACAAATTCTTTATTCTTGATTCCAATATTTTTCTTTTGATTGTGTTTTACTGTAAAAATCAGCTGAACTTTATCACAGAAAAAGTAATTGTAAAATATTTGCTACAGAAGAGAACGTCACAGAACGGCAACCGAAAGTAAAAACTAATGAGGCCTTATGTGTTTAACGTACCAATTAGGATTTTACTAGATGGCAACGCTGAGAAGTTTAAAGAAATTGCTCCTAAAAGTATGTATGCTTTTTTTGCTTAATTCTATTCAAAGCTTAAATTTATTTTTTTATTTTTATATGTAGTTGCTGCATGAATTTTTGCGATAAGAGGACCCAACAATTTATTGAAAAATTTTGTATTATTAAAGTTAGAAATGTTTTTATTAATAGCAAACCTAAGTATTTACATATTATATATTACTAGCTGGCTGTCTCAGCCTCGTTCGGAAGCTATTCGCTAATGATTATATAGAATTGATCAAAATTATAAAATAACACAATATTTCATTACAAAGAAAATATTTATTTATTTATTATTTATTTAGTAACTATACAGTTGCAAAGTAAATTTGCAAATTATAGGATGCACAGCATGGGCGGGGGGACAAAGACCATATGCCCAAGACGGTATTAACAGTACGTTTGTAGCGTCGCTGTGACTAACTATAACGACTTATGCCTTCACATAGGAAGTTTCGACGTGGTTAACAATGAATAACCTGTAAAAAAACTGTAAACCAATACAGTTAGTTGAGGTCAACCGTTAACCAGTGCGACAAAACTCTCGAAGACAGACCAACAAACACAAGCCTGGCCGCACTTAAGAAATAATTACGATGACGCGAGAGTTGCTCTTCAGCCCAGAGCTGCTTTACGACTGATACAAAGAAAATATATTTTTCGGTTTATTGCTTAAAAGATTCTTCGAATAACTACATATAAAGTAATAAGAGATTTAAAAATAGAGGGTAAAAAATATCTCATTTCAAATCAGTTGATATCATAGATATTCCAGGAATAAGCATTTATTCGCCCTTTTTATTGCCTTTGCTTAACTAGCGCTGATGGTAATCAGCTTTTTAACAACCAATCTACGAGTAGTATCATTGCATAGTGTTGGCTGATTCAGGTTACGTAACATCACAACTACAGAACTTAGATAGCATTTGCGATAAGTAAAATGAGTTCAGGTACTTAATCGGATAGTTAACAAAATTACCAGGGTATGTAAACAAATAGATTGACTTATACGAAACCAATTCGTCATTAATAAAGTTTTTGACTTTTATGTTTATGTCATCAATGTTCTTATTATTTGCTACTAAAATAACTTTTTTGTTCAACCAGTAGATATAATAAACCACAATCTGTGAAAACCAAAATTTTCATTTGTTTGACGATACGTACTTTTGAGTTTTCGACGAATAGCCGCTTTACATGCCGTGAGCATGCCCTTTTTCATTTGTACTAAATGTCATTTGTACTAAATTCAAAAATTTTAGCTTTAATCTTTCCTAACATCTACATCTAAAAATCAGTACTTACTTTGCATGGGAGGCACCATGCCCACTTTTTCTTTGATACTTTGTATCGAATCCATGACATGCGCTGAAAATTTCGTTTTAACTAAAAAGTTGTTAAAATGCTGATTAGTGTTTTTATACATAACTTTTAATTTTAGTTTTTTTTTAATTTATGCTATTTATGAAGTATAAAATTTGTTTTTATTAACAATGACTTCAATAATCTTCAGCTTGTTAATTAAGGACTTATTAGTAATTACACGTAGTTTTAAAATAAGTTTCTTGCAGTAACGTTTTGATGAAATTTTTCGTAAGCGTAATGGCGAGCGGCAAGCGTTTCTTAGCTGCCAAAAGTTCTCATGCCCGTACATTTGGTACGAAACATACCGAAATCACGCGGCGGCAACGCAACGACAATGCTTTGCTATTGGAAAATCCGATTTTGACAAATTTTACAGTGAAGTATATTTAAAAGAAAACAATTGTAAACAAAACTAAAAAAAAGAAATATAAGAAACTGAAATATATAAGCAAATAAAAATGTTTGTATTTCTTATTAGAAAATGGAGGTAAGAAATTATTTTCAATATGATGTAGTAACCTCCCAACTCATTTCAATAAGTAATTTTTTTCCAAACTTTAATGGGCATATTCATAAAAATTTAAATGAATTTAAAATGTGCTTTAATTCAAAAAATCCATAAAAAAATTTACTAAAATTCATTTTAAATACATTTTATTTTTTTATGAATATGCACATAATTATTTTTTATTTTAATATTATAAAAAGTCACAAACAATAATGCCGTCCGTCCCCCCGTTTTTATCGTTTTAACATAACGTTGCCGCTTTTGTTTAGGGAATAACGTTTCATCGTTAAAGCTCAGCGGAAAAAATGTTTTGGTTGTCGCTCTTGTTTAGGGATGGTAGAATGTAAAGTGGTGAATAATATATTAACATTTTAACTCAATACTTTGCAATAGAAGAGCTCGGCAGGGCGTTCTGATTAGCTAGGAGAATCTTTTAAAATTCTCCATTATTTCCATATACGGTGCAATAGTGCAAAAAAAAAAAAAAAATGCGCGGATCATCGCGAACGTGGAAGTTTTTGGTACGCGAATAGTTTCCCGCTGAATACGGTCGTTAAAGTGGCATTTTTTCCATCCTTAGTGCGGCAGAATTTTAGTTTGTGTATTTTATAACCAAGACAAAAAAATTTAAGAAATATATAAGCGGAAAAATACTATATTTTGAAGCCCCACCCTGCGTATTAATGAAATTTTACCATTAAATATATTGATAAAACAAAATCTTATTACAAAACAAATTCTTATTACATTAAAACTTTCATGGTAAATTAAATAATAATAATAACTGTAAAAATGTTAGAAGCTTAAATAGCGAATAAAAAAAAAACTTAATTGTTTGAATAATAATAACTTTTAATCGGAACAATAAAATAATTTTTTTTTTTTTTGGAAATTTTCTACCGGAATGTATATATATATATATATATATATATATATATATATATATATATATATATATATATATATATATATATATATATATATATATATATATATATATATATATATATATATATATATATATATATATATATATATATATATATATATATATATATATATATATATATTTATATTTATTTATTTATTTATTTATTTATTTATTTATTTATATCTTTATTTATAAAAATAATCATATGTTTTTACTAAAAACAACTTAGTACTCATACTTAGGAACTATCTTAAAAGTGCTAAATGTTTTTATCACAATATAAGAACATGATTTCAGTATCAAAATATTTATGAATGAATAACATATTTTTATCGAAACATATTTTTATCGATTTGCCTTCAATATGCGATACATAATAAAATAATTTTTAATCTATTTCCTAATATTATTTTACAATGTTGAACAAATAGAATTTATCGTAATTTTGTACTTAACAAGGCTATTGACAGCAGTCTCCTTCGTAAACGTCTTGTTTTATCCAGCCAAAAAAGAAATAGCCAACTCCCAAGCCCAAGACAACCGCCAAACACAGCCAATAATTAAATGTCATGAAAATCAACATTAACAAATAGGAAAGTATTATTTGAATTAAATTAACAAGTGTTTGTACAATGTGTGGCATCGAAAATATCTTTTCAAAATAAGTTTTCTGACGAATATCTGCCAAACTGCTACCATGACACGTTTGCTGACCAGTTTTCCTTCGCAGTTCAGCGGCAATGCGTTCAGATTCTTGTTTAATAGTTTGGCGTATATAATATTCCCGAAGAAATTTTAACGCTTCATAAAAGAAAGAAACTAAGAATATGGCCAAAGCGGAAAGGACAAATTCAGTGACAGTAGTGGCAACCCAACCATTCCATAGAATGCGTTCACAGTGTCCAGCATGAAACTATTAAATAAATGAAATTTAAATAAAAAATAATAATAATTCATACATGCACTCATTCATATAAAAGTAGATAGCAAAATTAATTGCCATAACTGAGAAATTTTCAAACTTATCTCTTTAATTGCTTATGACAAATCTGTTGAGCATATTTCTATGAGTAACATAATGGGAGAAACAATGCAGTTAAATGCTATTCTCTGTCTTCACATGATTACATTTTTACTAATTATTTCTTGAGTAATTGCAAAGTGAATGAACTAAAAACATTTTTCCGTGATAATATGATCAGACAGATACAGAAGAATGGCCTTATTCATAAAAAATATTGTACTGGGTGGCCCAGAAAGACCGAAGTGGTGTGAATTCCTTATAACTTTTTTATTATAATTTTTTTTTTTCTTTTCTTTTCAGTATTTTGTAAAGAAGACTTGGATAATTTATAATGGAGCAATACACAATTGAACAACGTGCCCAAATTGTTGAAATTTACTTTTCAAATCAACGGTCCATTGTGTTGACTCAGCGTGCATACCGTCGTCAATTTAATGTGCGGGTTGCACCCTCTCAGTCAACAATAAACCGTCTGGTTGCAAATTTTCGAGAACAAGGAGCAGTAAGGAACCTTCCTGGTCCCGGCAGACACCGAACTGTCCACACGGCTGACAATATTCAAGTGGTACAGGAGAGTATTCGGGAGGATCCAGAAACATCAACCAGGAGACGTTCGTCACAACTGGGCCTCTCAAGGACGTCGCTGCAGCGAATTTTGCACACCATAGGATTGTTTCCATACAAAATTCAACTTGTCCAAGAATTGAAACCAACAGATTACCAGCAACGACTTGACTATGCAATTTATTTCCAGCAAAAAGCACAAGAGAATCCAAATTTTATTCATAACTTAATAATGAGTGACGAAGCCCATTTTCAATTAAATGGGTTCGTTAACAAGCAAAACTGTAGGATATGGGCTACGGAAAACCCGAGAGTACTTCATCAACGACAATTGCACCCAGTTAAGTGTACCGTTTGGTGCGGTGTTTCTTCAGAAAGGATCATTGGCCCATTTTTTTTTGAAAATGAACAAGGTGTCGCCATTTCCGTCAATGGTGATCGATATCGGGCCATGTTGCAAAATTTTGTAAGGCCAGCCGTGGAAAACCATCCGCAAATATGGTTCCAACAGGATGGAGCCACAGCGCACACTGCGAGGGCCACAATGACTCTTTTACGCGACATCTTTGGTGAAAGAATAATTTCTCGTAACAGCAATTTTAATTGGCCTCCGCGTTCCCCGGATTTAACCGCTCCAGACTGTTTTCTTTGGCGCTATTTAAAAGGAAAAGTTTATGTTAATAAGCCTAGGACTATTGAGGAGTTAAAAACCAATATTCGAGAAGAAATTAACAACATACCACCGGAAGTTTTACGAAAGGTCATGGAAAATGTGTTGGAAAGAGCACATTTGTGCGAAGCAGAATATGGCCACCACTTGCGGGATATCATTTTTAATAACTAATCCAAAAATATTCCCCATAAATTTAATGTATTTAAAAAAAAAAAATTAAAAAAATATCTCTTAAATAAAAAGTTATAAGCAATTCACACCACTTCGGTCTTTCTGGGCCACCCTGTACGTTTATTAAACTGCTATTTGACAAATTTCTATTGAAAATTTGTCAAATAAGTGTTTAATAAACATACAATATTTTTTATGAATACGGCCGGAAGTGTTTACAGCTGCACTTAAATTTGCTTTAAATCAGTGATGGACATTTAGTCAAACAATTGTTTATAAGCATCGGCTTTTGTTCTTACTACTTTCGAAATTTCGAATCAACTCTAGTTGATTTTGATGAGATTTCTCATACAAAATGAAATCTAGATTGCGACTAGATTTTGAAGAAATCTGGTAGATTGTTGTAAGTAAGGTGCGTTAACATCTACAAGGTGGCAGCGCTACGGCATGTGACAATTTTTTGCTACTGGCAATATAGTAAGCTATTTACGTCATATGTATTGTTTGCATTTTTGAAAGAGAATTTAGTGTTTTATTCTAAATTAAACATATACAAATTAGTTTGTGAACATAAAAATAATTCAAACAAAACTAATTTATAATTGTGAAAAGGTACATTCATAGTTTATAATTGCGAAAAAAGTTACAAATATTTTTGAGAAACATAGCTTACCACATGCCTGTTTTTGTTGTGTTGTTATAATTTTGCTCTAGTGCTGCCACCGTGTATACGTTAATGCACCTTGCGTTCAACAGACGTTGGCAAATGCACATGTCAGCTGGAAGCTTAAAGCTTTTTTTCCACTTACACTAGCTTGAAATTTTCTTCGAAAAACTCGAATCTCTTGAAATTATCTATTTGTTTACACATGCGAGTGAGAGTTCATTTTAAATTAGTCGTCAGCAAGGCGAATTCATACCAGGTAAATGCAAGATCAATAAATACAACACTACAAAAAGTAAATCTTTTCAAATGTCAAGGGAAAAATATAAACACAAAAAGGAATTTAAAAAAATATAATTCAAAAAATTTACAATAAAAGACAGAAAAATGAACTAAATTACTACGTGAAAATTAAAGTCTCGGATCGTAGAGATTGGAAAGGGAAAATGGCCAGCAAGATTGGGGAGGATTCTGGATGATAGCTGGCGCTCAAGATGCATAATACATAATTTGGAATATTGTTTTGAAATTTTTTTTCCAAATTTCTATTAAAAAAATTTACAATAAAAGAAAAACTTAATTATATCGTGAAACTTTTAATTATTTCGTGAAACTTACAGTCTCAGATCATAGAGCTTGAAAAAGTAAAAATGACCAGAAAGACTGCGGAGGATTCTGGATGATATCTGATATGTAGAATACATAATTTAAAAAATTAAAAAAATTTTTTTTTCCAATTTTGTTTTAATTATGCCTTTAGCATCTGAAACAGATTAAAATTAAAAAAAAATTATCAGCTCCGCTGTCAATTTCACCTGTTATGAATTCGCCTTGGTCGTCAGCTTGTGAACTTAAACAATTTGTTTTCTTCCCATGTTTTGATTTCATTTTAAATTTATCTTCACTTTATAAATTGGAGTTGCCGTGTTCTTTACTTGAGAATATTTTTAGGGAATAGTTGGCATTAATTTTTATTATCATTATTTTATTGATATTAACGTTTTATAATTTAAACATTTCTAGTACTAATTTTAGTGCCATTTTCACGATAACGAAGCTGTTCGTTCGTTCGCACAATTACATTTAAAACAAAAACAACATTAAAAATTTTGTTATTGTTTTAAATGTAATTGTGCGAACGAACGAACAGCTTCGTTATCGTGAAATTGGCACTTAATAAATTAACAATTAAACAAACAAACTTGCTAAAACTTAAGTTTTAATTCTTTAATTATCCAGTTGATTTACTTAAAATTATATACACGGTAACCAGCGTTGCCTACTTTGAAATTTCAAAACGCACCAAAATGTAGAAAAACGCGCGTTATTTCAACAAAAACGCACCGAATTTTTAATTTTTCCTTTCAGTTTTAAAAACCAATAATATTTTAATATTAAATATTTTTATGTTAAATAATATTTTTATATTAAAAATGTGATCATATAGCAGCCTTTTAAGCGACTATTATAATATTAAACTGGGTCTGATAGCGTTTTTTTTAGCTTTTATTCATTTATTGAATCTTCACAATGTGAACTAACAATAAGTATTCAAATCTTAATACTAAATACGAAAAATGAACTAAATGCAGCCAATGCTAGGCACAAAGTATTATTTAGCACCAATTACACGTATATCGTAAAATCGCGTATTTAACGCTCTGATGGTGGCAAGAGCATTCCTTCTTCTCAACCGAGTGTGACTGCCAAAAATTAAGTATGTTGCACGCAAGAGGATTTGGATAAAGTTCCAGTTTACTGATATACCTTGCAGCGGAACTTTGAAAATTCGTTATTTACTAACGGAACACATAGATCCGAATTACGAATTCACAGATGTGAATTCGTAAGTTTTCTACGTACCATGGAGCTGCAGTAATCGTTCGAAGAATTTGATTTTGCCTATTATCAAGGACACAAAAATACAGCTGTTTACCGTCGTCGAAATTATATTGCAGGAGCATACAGCCATTGCTGTCGAAAGAATTTGCGATTATCGGACCATTGAACTTAAAATTGGATTAATAGAAACTCTATCACACACAGTGTACATTTCATACGTGTTTTCATAAGCGGTGTATTGAAAAGAATTTATTGAAATACTTGAAAATTTGCCAGAATTATAACAAATAAAAGATGAAGTTTACCATAATTATAACTGTTTTGAAAAATTTTTACTATTTATTTAATAATTTGGTAATTTCTCAATTGCCGAAACAATTATGAATTCATGCGCCATGAACTTCAGAGACTGCATTTATTGTAATATTTGACAAACTTGGCTTAATCGTTTAAGAGCAAAACATTCTCTAATAGCAGCAAATTTTATAAAACAAAATGTTTCTTTTTATTTCAAGAGTATGTATAATATTCAACCGTATGACTGTATTGCTTTGTCCATTTAACATGATATGTTTTCTAAGCAGATTGAAACGTAAAAATTTTAGACACTTGAATAAACATTTTTCTTACATTAAAACAAAAAGTAAAGTTGAATTTGATTTTGTGCCACCGAAATTTACAAAACGCACCGAAAATAAAAAAAGCGCACACTGCACCGACTAAGGAATTTTTTTCACAAATAATTTTAAAAAGCACCAAAAACGGTGCGAAACGCACCGAGTTGACAACGCTCTTATAGATAAAAATCTCTCTAGTAACCGCAAATACTTTACCCTCTCCCTTTGAAAATGTTTCAGCAACTCGTGTTTTTCTTTAATTACTAATTTACCTTTAAGACCTATTTGTTCGTTTATTAATTCACCATCATACGAACTTTGTAAATATGTTTTTAATTAATTTCTTTTGATGTAGTTTCTTTGTTTCCTAGTATTCTAGTTGATTTAGCAATGAACACTATAGAGGATAAGTGGGATGTAATAACTCAACATACAAGAATAGAGAAAAGTCTATTTTTGCGCATTTTAAAATTTTGTATAGAAGATAACAGGTATTTTCAGTATGATGGTAAGATATATTCACAGATAAATGGACTTCCTATGGGATCTCCAGCTTCCCCAATTATTGCTGATATAGTAATGGAAAGGCTATTGGATAGTACAATAGAGAGATTAGATATAAAACCAAGATTAATGACAAAATATGTAGATGACTTATTTTGTATTATTCCGGACTTAGCAATTGATAATATGTTTTCAACTTTGAATAGTTTTAACTCAAGCATTAAGTTTACTATTGAAAAGGAATATAGTTCAAGATTACCGTATTTGGATACTTTGATAGTTAGGAGAGATAACAAACTTGTAATTGATTGGTACCAAAAACCAACTGCATCAGGGAGATTAATTAACTATTTTTCAAAGCATAGCAGAAATATAATAATAAACACAGCTAAAAATTTTGTAGAAAGAGTTCTTACAATAAGTGATGAGGAGTTCCATAGAAAGAACATTATAAAGATTAAAAACATATTGGAAGACAACAGTTTTCCAGCTGAATTTGCTTCTAGATTTGTAAGTCAGTTTAAAAATAGAAATGTACAGAATTTAGGTAACTCATCAGAACCCAAAATGTATAAATCTTTAACATATATACCAGGTTTATCAGAAAGATTAGCAAGGTCTAATATACATATATAATAAAGAAGGATATAGAATGGCTCATAGAAGCTATAATACGTTAGGTAAATTATTTAGTAAGACTAAAGATAGACTTAATAAATGGGACATTTCAAATTCGGTTTATAGAATTCCTTGTCAGGGAAATGACCAAGAAAATTGTAATAAAGTTTACGTCGGAACTACAAAAAACAAATTGAGAACTAGAATTGCAGGACATAAGTCAGATCAAAGATATAGGGATATTAATTCACAAAAAACTGCTTTATCTTCTCATTGTTCAAAATTTAATCACTCTCCAAACTTTGAAAATGTTTCAATTTTAAGAACAGAAAATAATTATAAGAAGCGTTACATGTTAGAAATGTTAGAGATTATAAACACACTAACAACACAGAGAATTAACTTCAAGGTAGACACAGAAAAATTAGCACAGAATTATAGATATTTAGTTAAAAAGAAATTCTAGATTTGAATTGTTGTTAGGAGAATGAATGTTAGGATAAAATTTTTTTTTTTTTTTAAATTATTTTAATAATATTTCTATGTTATTCTGTAAACAACATTTATTTTGCTAGTTGAGAAACAACATGTTGCAAAACATGTGTTGGTTGCAGAACTAGGTTATTTTGGTTTTTATGTTATTTTTTATGTTTGTCATTATTGTTATTAATATTATATTTTTCCTTTTTTGGTTTTTTTTTCTTAATAACCCAAAAATATTTCTGTCAGTATATTAAATAGATATTTTTTAAGTTTTCAATTTAAAATTTTTCAATTTGATAATATTGTTAAAAATTTTTTCTTTGTGTATAAATTAATAATTTTTCTTGGTGTATAGATTTTTTGTATATAGGAATTTTTTGACAATAATTTTTCAAATTGAAAAATTTTTTAATAACATATTAATTTTCCTGACGATGATAACAAATTGTTATCGAAATATTGAAAATAAATACTGTTAAATTTTTTATATAACATAAAACGATCTTTTGCTGCAAAAATAAGAAATATTTAAATTATATTGCTTAATAAATTTGATATAATATCGTTATAATTGTTGTAAAGGTAATATTATCTCAATAAAGCTAATAGAGTCGTACTAAAAGCCAAGTTTGACAAACACGAATTCTATTGAATTGAACGAATTTGATCATCAGACCCAGATTGATTGTATAATAGTCGCTTAAAAGGCTCTTTCATTATCGTGCTTTTAATATAAAAATATTGTGCTTCTTAAAATATAAAACAGGTTTTTAGAAATGAAAGGAAAAAAACAAAATTCGGTGCGTTTTTGCTGAAATAACGCAATTTTTCCCCCATTTTGGTGCGTTTTGAAATTTCAAAGTTGACAACGCTGCTGCTAATGCTGCCCTGTGTGCAGCTAATTGTTTTTTTCCAAGGCGAGTTCAATACTAGGTGAACTTGACAGCTCAGCGGATTATTTTTTGCTACTCGCGTTTTTTCCAATGAGACTGTCAAATTTTTTTTCTTTTGTTTACAAACCACGAGTGAGCAAGCAGAAAGGCGAATTCAGTACTATGTACTTTGTTATTGTAAAACATATCGTGAATGCCTAAATCTAAATTCGCCTAAGATTGTTCAGCTGGGGAAAAAATTTATATAAACGTTAAATATAAACTTTTATAATTGTTTGTAATTAAAATCACATATTATATTAGTTTTCCACTTTTAAATTCACACAAATTTCTTGAAATTGCACTAAATCATACAAAAAAATCTTCAGATTACAATGGCACCAAAAAGCTTGTAAACAAAAGAAAAAAAAATTTGACAGTCTCATTTGAAAAAACGCGAGAAGCAAATAATAATCACCTGAGCTGTTAAGTTCAGCTAGTAATGAATTCGCCTTGTTACAAACATTTTCGCGCCATTTTAATCTGAATATTTTTGTATGATTTAGAGCAATTTCAAGAAATTTGTTTGAATTTAAAAGTGAAAAACTAATATAATTTGTGAGTTTAATTACAAACAATTATAAAAGTTTACATTTAACGTTTATATAAAAAATTTTCCCAGCTGAACAATCTTAGGCGAATTTAGATTTTGACATTCACGATATGTTTTACAATAACAAAATACATAGTGCTGAATTCGCCTTCCCGCTTGCATTCACCTGTATAAATTCGCCTTGTTTTTTCCGAACAATTATTTATTGTTTTATTACCAGGAAATTCTAGATAACAATATCTAGATAGCAATAATATCATTGTTTTGAAAACTTTAATACAAAATTATGCCATTACAAATAGACGGTTATCGAAAAACATAATGTTTTTACGCGTGCGAAGTGGTATAATAAATATTTTAAATTCTCAACTTGTTTACAAAACTTTTTTTAAAAATCGCTCCCCTTTTTAATAAAAAGTTTTTTTTAATTTCCCCACGAGTTCATTGGATTATGATAGACAGATTAGTAACGAATTGTGAAAAGCGTCGGCAGTTAAAGTAAATAGTTTTCAACACTTTGTATGCAAAACTCTTTTTCTCTGTTGCTCTTTAAATAAATAAGAGATAAATAATAACAAAAATTTGCTTGAAAAATTATAAAAAAAGATCAGCGTGTTTGTACGTGCGTTATGCTCTCATAGTAATTTAATGAAATTAAGTTTGATTTGATTTAAATTAATTTATTTCAACGAACAAGCATACACACACTTACAGTCATAATCATGGGGCAAGATTTCGAATGATCTATGCTGCCGTTTCCCATATCCATACTGCCATGATCATGTTCATGTTCCATTGTTGTTGTTTTATTTTAATTGCAATTCGTTTTATATTAAACAAAAGCAAATTTTAACACGGCGCAAACACTAATCACAAGTGAAAGTCAACTTAATACTGTTTCTCATAAACAGAACGTTCAGCTCTTTTTAAAGTCTTTTCAACAAATGTATTGAATAAACATTTTGAACAAAAAAAAATGTATTAATCCAATAGCTCAGATAAGGCTTGTGGTTGTATTGAGCTCGTTAGAGGCGACGAGTGAGCGAACGTCAGTTTTACCAACTAATACACACTGCTACAAATGCAATGTATAAATCAGTCACATTTTACCTGTTATTAGATTCATCAATTTGAAAAGAGTGAAATGTTCGCTTGCCGTCGTGACTTCTTTGAGACACGCTGATTATGTTTTTGATATAAAAATAATCACGCCATAGGTTGTGCACATGATAATATGTTGTCATTTTTGTGGAAAAATATGACAGAATAAAACATTAAACTCATCGAAGCCAGCAGATAACCGACTTCAATATGTAAAATATAAAATACATGCATTTAAATGTGAACGTTTATTTTGACTACAGCAAGACCACACGACTGCAGGTTGTTGTCCATGCTGATTTTTGCCACAAATTAAACTAATATCTATTTTTGTTGGCTACAAAAAAAAAAATAGTGTGACAATTTAGCTCTTGGAAATATTTTATTTTCTCATATTACATAAAAAAGAACAAAATTCAAATGATGTTAATAAATTTATTAGTTCTATTGTTTATATTATATTCTAATATGTGCATACATACTTATACTCAAAACAAAGATATTATAACTTTATAAAATCACTAGTATGTGGGTACTTGATTTTACATCTCGTACGAGTAGTTTTAATTGCATCTCTTTAACGAAAAATTGTAAGAGATTTTTAAACAACATTTTGGAAAATTCGATATATTGTCGGGAAGTTCTTTAATACTGTTCCCGCTATAGATCAGAAGATATTTCGCATTACATTTTCAACTGGCCCGGCTAACCTGAATTAAGCTTAGCAAACAAAAACTTCATGAAGTTAAGTTGCTCCTTTTACTTTCTTAAGACATTTTTGTAGAGAGAATAACGTTTTTCATGATATAAACAGAACTTGCTCTGTAAAGCAAGTGAATTTTGTAAAGCTAAAAATTCTAAAGCGGCGACACTGAAGTAGCCTATTGCTACCATGTTCAAAATAATTCAGTAGTGAACTACACGACTATAATTTACGGTTGCAGCATTTCTTTATCTTGGACCATTATTCAGGGGATAACCACTACATATGCAGTGCTTTGACCAGAACTAGGAAAATAGGTTGAGAGAAAGAGGAAAGAGGGAGTAGTGTTTGTGAATATTTGACTTAAACTTTCCAACGTTATAACAGACCGGAAACACGTCTGTAGGCTGCGTACGGATGAAAAACGAATTCTCTCTGTAATGCGTAGTACGATTCCCCGTCCATGTGATGTGAGTGAGTCAGAAGAGTTGAATATCCTGCTGTTACCGATAAGATTCTTCGCCCCATCCTGTACACGGTCGAGTAACCCCAAAGTAGACTTTGAGTTGTATTCCATTTTCGGTCGGATGTAGGGGCTATAAATAGTAAGGAGGTCGGATGGAGTGAAATACGTCTTACACCGTTTAAAAAACGCAAGGCACTTGAACGCTTATTTAGAGACATGAAAAATGTATTCATCCCAGTGAACGTCACATTGTATCTTCATTCCAAGAACATCAAGAGCATCCGATTCCTCAATATTTATACCATCCATGAGTACAGACTTGCTGTTGTGAAGTTATGTAGTCTGCTGTGGTCTATGTGTTTAATGCATCGTACGTACTACAGGGTGATGCCAAATTAATCATCTTATCGGAAGACGCAATAGATTTTGCAAACGGCGTTTTACGTCAATCGTATATGACATTCGTGAACTAGAGAGCTGCAGAATACAAACAGACAAACAACGGAACGTTATTCTTCGTCTGTAAATCTGTTGGCATCCCCAAATAAGCAACCTTGTTGTACTACCTGTAATTGCATCTGTTATTGGCAATTATGCTTTATCGTTTTTCTTAATACCGTAATATTAGAACATTCTGGGTTAGCCGCTTAAAACGAGTAGAACGCATTTTATACGAGCTCTTAAATATATATTTTTAGTAATTGTAAATTGTTATATTTTAAAATAAAGTTTATTTGTAAGTAAACTTAGACGTGTCTTACTACCTTCCACTTCGGTATAGTAGGAAACTATAACAAAATCCATCCTCAATCTCAACAATGAGGCACATTTTCATTTAGACGATTACGTCAATAAACAAAATCTTAATTTCCGGGATACTGAAAATCTGCGTGTGATACATGAAAAGACGTTACAGCCACTTGACTTCGCATGCGATATCGCTTGATTTATCTATCTAAGACTTCTTTTTTAGGGGTTACTTGAAGCAAGGGGTTATGCCAACAAGTCATAAAAGTCATTCCCTTTCTATTTAAATTCTTCTTTAAACTCAAATCTTTTGCAGTAAATGTTTCATAGTATAGACGAAGAAGTTTAACAGGCCTCCTGCCCACTTGGGTCCAATTTGATATCGTTGTGTTGCTTGAGTGTGATATGTATCTCTGCAGATCTACATATCACTGGTTCAGTTTAGATCTAGCCTAAGAATCGGATAAAAGAGTCCAATTAACCTACATCACATTTCATATTTCTGCCAAATTGTACAACATCAGTCTGCCTTGATGTAATGATCTTATATAAGAAAGAACTGGACACTGACAGAGAAAGTGCTCAACACTCTCTACTTCCTCCTAGTTCCTACAACTTCTACAAAAATCATTAAATGGAAGCTTTTTCATTTATACACGTCTCTAACATTTGTTTACACCTTTCAAACAATGAAATGTCGACATATAGACAGCTGGGAAACATACTGCCTGGCTCATGATATCGAACGTATTCACTCACAATAATTTTTAACGAAAAAAAAACTCTGTCGGTGCTCACTAAAAGTCGCAACTCGAACGACAACGAAGTGTGTCGCAAACGTAAACACGTCGGTACAAATTCCGTGCTCAGTAATAATTTAAGTTGTCATCCCTGCGACAAGAGTTGTCAAAATGGTTCACTCAAGTATTGGTTGTCGTTTTGATGCGACTTTGCACAAAAATTAATTTTATTTTAATAAAAAATAAGAAATGGAGAGCAAAAAGTGAGTAAATAAAATTATATTCATATTTTAGATAATTATACATATATTAATTTTACACACATTAGCATTAAAAAATCAACTACGTCTCAGCTGCAAGCACTTGTTGAATATATGGAGGAGAACCCGGACTTTGCTAGAGGACGCATTGTTTTTGGCAAACACAAACTATCCGTGGAGGAGAGGTGGAATTCGCTGACAAAGAATTTAAAATCTATAGGACCTCCTATTCGTTCCGTTGCAGAATGGAAGAAGGTAAGTGTTTTTAGCATGTTTAATTAGCTTTTAAGTGCTTATGTGTGTAAATATTTTCGTTCAATAAGTATTCACAGTCCTGGGCAGATTTAAAGTCTCGCACAAAGAAAAAAAAATTGCTGAAAATAAAAGAAGCCTTTATCGCATGAACTCTTTAAATGAATTTGGGCAAATAGTGGACCGAACATTGTCTCTTTTTAAATTTGCAGCACCTAGCAACAATGTGTTTGGATTTTCAATTGGAAAGAGTTCAAAGGCTATTGACACAATTGATGATAGTTTCATAGCACTAAAGGGCACGCCACCCAGAGTTTGCAGACAGATAATACTCTCAACGAGGAGCCATCCATTCTGCAACACATCAATATACTGCCAGCATCCAACCATTCCCAGGGATGACGAGCTTCCAAGTTGTTTTACCTCAAAAAAGAAAAAACAATTGCTGATGAACAACTGCTAATAATTCGTCGACAGCTTTAGGTGGGTGAATAGCCTGCAGCTTTAGCCAAAGAACAAGTGGATGCGACATAAGCTTTAGTCGAAGCCGCAAAAAGCCTAGCTGCTGCTGGTCAACGAATCGCAGACACAACAGAGCAAAAAGCGAAAGAATTTACAAAAACTTTTGAAATATTTGAATTGTTGGTAGTCCATTCCATGGCAAAGTGATTTCAATATATGTACATATTTATTATGTATATATTGAATATGTGTATATGTATATAAATATTTATTTCCTTATTTCCTATTAGAACTAAGTAATATATACATACATAATTATAATTAATCATAAGCACTCGTTCCCAAGGCCATACATATGTAAATAAAAACTAATTTTATAGTTTAATTAATAAAAAGAATAAACTGATTTTAAAAACAAATGTGGTGAATTTACTTTCAATTATATTCCTTTATTTATAAATAAATGAATATAATCGTATGAATATACATAAATAAACATAAGCAAAAAAACATTTATTTGTTTCCATCTTTTCTGTCATTTATTTTAATTTAATAAAGCTCAGAGTCACATTTTTATTGACCAATTTTACAAGTTTTGGCGATTTACTTTCAATGTAAGCGATTAATTTTCAATTTAGTTGATGTGGCAATATAAAAATGTAATAGTTGTTAAAGGTGGATAACGTAAATACCATGCGTGGATAACGTAAATACCATGCGAACGAAAACGATAATGATAGCGAGCCCTAAAATCGACTAAAAGTGGGTGACTCGTTTTCTTTCGCGTTGGTTTACGTTCGATATCCTGAGCCTGGCAGATAGAAAACAAGCTGTTTGAAAAAAAAACAAATTTTTTTAATTCTCGTACAAGCATATTGATGTTTGTCAAACTGCTTTTGTTGTTTAACGCTAAATTTTGTCATTTTAGTGAAAATTTTGCAGAGTGAAGTAATAGAACAAGAAGCACACAAAATATATCAAGAAAAAGTTGTTTTATTAAAACTTATTGCTGTAAAATAAAGGCTATAATATATTTGCAGAGAAGTTAAAAGAGAAATATCTTGAGCCCAACAAATAAATGATAATAAAAACATATTATATTTTATGGTAAGCAATATTGCCGCAACACAATCGTAGCATACTGTCATTGAAAACAAAAAAAAAGTGATTAATTTGTGTTTGTATGAATTATATTTGTGTCGTTTGAACGGAAAGCATGTGTTTGCGAAACGGCTTGTATAGTTCATTTGGCCCTTATCTATGTACATATGTATGTAGTGTACAAAATATTTGAAACCGAGAGGTAAAAAAAATATTTTAAGTAATATTGTATGCACGAAGTCAAACTTAGTTCAATATTTGAAAATAATTTACACTTTTACTAAAATACTAAGCCTCAAAAATCTGAGTTTTGAGAAAAAAAATCTTCAAATCTTATTTTACTTGAAAAATCTTCAAAACTAGGGTAAAACTTCATTCTGGCAACGCTGACCACACAGAAGGGATTTTATTGCTAATACGCTTATATTAGTTTCACATGTATGTTTGTTGGTTTTTTGTATGTTTGCAACACTCGAAACCCATGCCATATGGGTGATTATTACATATGTAGGTATATAAAAGTGTATACAAGGTGTTCCTGCTTTAGTGCGAAAATTCGAGGTACCGTGTTGCTTCCGGGGAAATGGGGAATTTTCGGGGACTCACGATGCCGATTTTGGGAATTCCTAAAAAACTCGGAACCACTTCACTAACCGGTTTGGAACCGGCTTTTCATATGCTGTACGCGTTTTTGCTGTTCAATATACATCTGAATCATAAACAGCCATTCGCTTTAGTGCGGAAGTGGGGGGAATTTGGCGTTTCCTGGTGTCGATTTTAGGAATACCCAAAAAACGCAGAACTCGCTAACCAATTCGGAACCAGTTTTTCATATTCGGTGTGTTTTTTGCATGTAACATGCACCTGAACTATTAACTGTCATCCGATTTAGTGCAAAAATTGAAGTTGTCGCATTATTTTAGTTGCGATTTGGATGATTCCTGAACCCGATTTTGGGAATTCCAAAAAAAAAAGCTCGGAACGTGTTATGCGAATAATTATCTGACTATATGGATATTTTAAGAAGATACTTAAACAATAGTGAATGAAAAATTTGGAATTTGATATCGAGGCGTGTGTTTTAGTTTTTTTTTAACCATAATTATTTACTTAGCAGACAGAATATGATTTTAAATACTTACCCATTTATTTTAAAACACTTGTATATATTTTTTAACAATCGTATTATTGGAACGTATGTATTTCAAAACACTTTCTTGAATTGCTTAATATGTTTTTGGGATATTTTTATTCTCTTTACACAAATATACTCAACTGTTTAACATGACATAGATATACGTACAGCAAACAAATTGTCACCAGCGCAAATTTCTTTAAGCATTTAATTATTTATTGAATCTTCAAACTAAAAAAAAATTACTTTTTACTCAAGTCCGGCCAGTGCTAGATAAAAAGTTTTATTATGCGGGAGCAATCTAGGTAAAATCACCTATTGAACGTGCTGATGATGGCAACGGTATCCCTTCTTCTCAACCGAGTGTGGCCGCCAAAATTAGGTATATTGCGCGCAAGAGGGTTTGGATGAAGTTCCAGTTTGCTGATATATCTTGTCGCATACTTTGAAAATTCGTCTTTTATTAACGTACCATGGAGCTGAATTTTTTCAAGATTTGACATTGAGGCGGTGCCTCATAATTGAATTTCATAGCACCCTACGGGCTTTAGGATTGTATTGTATAACCAAAGTTTGCAATCCAACTTCAATGTTGAGTTTCTGCCCATAAGCCAATTTAGTCGCGCTGCCTTCAATTTCAACAGAGTGACTTTTGCTGCAATGTGAGACTTCCACGTTAGCCTACGGTCCAGGTGAATACAAAGGTACTTGACTTCATTATGCTGCGGAATAGGTGAGTTGTTAATTTGGATAGTGGAACATGTTTGCGTACGCAGTGTGAATGTAACGTGAGTACACTTTTGTTCATTGACTTTAAATTTCCAATATTTTAACCATTTCTCTAATATTGAAATATACTCCTGCAAATTTCACAAAGCTAATTGAGGGCTTTCATGGACGCTGCAGCATGCTGTGTCATCTGCAAAAATTGAAGTGTGAATACCAGATCTGGTTGACATGCCAGAGGCATAAATTAAATATAAAATAGGTCCCAGTAACAAGGCTGAGTTGGGATTATGAAATCGCCTATTCTGACAACAAATTTTCAGCCACATAAGTAGCTTTCCAGAAGCTTGTGAGTATTTGCAGGCAAGTTCAACTTGATCTTGTGCACTAAACCGGCGTGTCACACTTTATCAAAAGTGAAAAGAGCTGCACAATACTTCTTGCCCTCAAAAGTCGTTCTTATGACATTTACTAGTCTATGTGTTTGTTCTATGTTGTTGTGCTCAGACCCAAAGCCATGATGTTAAAAATTATTTTTTATGGAAAAGCTTTTTAAGAAAAATATTGAATATAAGTTATATTTTTATCCAAACAATTTTTTGGAAAAGCACACATACTTCTGCAAGGTCTTTTTTAAGAGATATTGGATGAAAGAATGAATTTATAAAAGTGACATTGATACCATGATTTAAAGTCATGTCTTTTTTTTATAAAGTTAGCCCTTACTTTTTATGCGTTTATACAAAACAGCTTAAAAAATTTTGATACTTAGTCAGGATTTATTAGCAATTAGCTTTTTTAATCACTTTTTTGTAATGACATTTTGAAATAGTTATTCGTAAGGGAGAATGGTAAGTACTTGCTTCAATAACATCGCTATGTTCAAATAATGACTTAAAATGCCAAAGTGGAACTAGCGAAGAGTACGTTTATTAACATTTTAACACTTTACTTTGCAACAGAAGTTTTTGCTGGGATTATTCAGCAAGTATATTTATGAGCTTGCTGACATATTTTTCAATTCTGCTGGCCTGTAAAAAATTTTGTGCTAAATTTTTTGTCTTATTTTTTTTTTTTTTTAACATAAATCACTTCTTTATTATTTTATTAGGCTTCAAAACGAAATAGCAGTAAGCTGAAGATACAATTTTTTAAAGCTAAACTGATTTTTTTTTAAATTCTCTTAATTTTTTTCTTAAAACTAAAAACAATTCTTTTTTTTTTTTATTTATTTATTTATTCCAAAAGCCCATTGGGCCAAACTTGCCTAAAGAAATAATAATGGCTATGATTCATTATATAAGAAACATGAAATTAATTACAATAATATAAGTGTAAAATATATTTAAATATACGAAGAAAAAAAGAAAATCGTTCAAATTAGCATAATTTATTAAATTATAACCAATTACAATTTGTTGCATAATTTATTTTATATTAAAAAATTTCTTAGTATCCAAAAATACTTCTGCACTACCAATGAGAAAAATATAGCAAGTTATTGTTGAAAGTGTGGCTCACAGAAAACAGCAAAATAAATTGAGAGTCCCGACATAATTAATTTAAATTCGAAACGGATCTTGAAAACTATCTTTCTTCATAAGGAATTGTCTAATTTCACAAACGCGTAACCTTAACTACAAAGGATCTATTCATGACCATAGATGAAAAGAGTAGAATGTTCAGAGCATGAGTATGTGTTGAAGAACCAAAACTAAACCTTTGGAGAAGATAAGGCGGATATTCAAATTTAAAAATTTTGTACAATTGAATAAGCAATGTCAACTTAATATAGTCATCAAAATCACATCCCAACAACTTTATTACGAAAGGCGTTATGTGTCTAAAATATACTGCCATATTGTATAACCGTCAAATCACAAAATTAACTTTAGACGTTACATGGCTTAAATGGTTATTAAAACTAAGCTTGTTGTCTATAAAAATTCCCCGAGATTTATAATAGGCAACAAACTCAATACACTCATTATTCAACCTAAAACCAGGAGTAACATTAAGCTGTGAAAACCACATTGCTCTACTTTTAGATGGACTAAGTTGCAGCTGATTAAGAACCGGCCAATTCATAACGCTTTGTAGATCAGCATTGAATCTATCCTGAAGATAACTAGTCCCACAGCCATTATCATCACAAAGTAATTGCACATCATCAGCATAACAATACAGAACAATACAAAACTTGACCTCCCTAAACAAATCGTTCATGTAAATCATAAATAGTAACGGACTCAAAATAGATCCCTGTGGAAAACCGCGATAAGTATTTTGTATGGAGGACGTTTTGTTGCTGAAATGTGTTTATTGAGCTCTTTTGTCAAGAAAAGAAAAAACAAGCTTAACCGCCGCTGAGTCAGGCTTAAACTGCTCGTTCAGTTTACGATACAGCATAAAATGGTTCAACGAATCAAAGGCTTTACTAAAGTCTAAAAAAACCAAAACAGTATTCAATTTCCTATCCAAGTTGCTCCTTATCTGCTCCACATAGTCTAAAAAACTCCCATTGTATTATAGATTTTTCTAAACCCAGATTGGTAGACGAGTAAAAATCTACTTGCATGTTTAAGTAACTGGTCCCTTAAAATAACTTCGAGTATTTTAGATGTAGCATTCAAAATACTGATTGGCCTAAAATCCGTTATTAAACGGAGTGATTTTAGTTTTGGCACTGGGACAACGCTAGCAATTTTCCACGAGCTCTGAAAGGTAGAAGTAGTTATAATCCTATTCAGTATAAAGATCAATGGTTTAGAAATACCTACAAATACAAGTTTCAGAAACTTAATAGGAATGCCGTCCAAGCTGATGCCATTGCTTTTCATGGATTTTAAAGCGTCAAATACTTTCAATTCATATACATTACGAAATGTAAACGCATCATGATTATATCTATCAATCGAAATGATGGTAATACCTTGACCTGCCGGCGGAAGAATAGAGCTACTATTAAACTCTTCGATATCAAAATCATATATCTTTTGTTCATATCCCGTAATTCTACTTGACTTTAACTTTATCCATATCTGCTGTTGCGAGCACCCTTCAAAATTCTTGAGACAAGCTTTCATTCTTTCGCGTCTAATTATGGCCTTAAGCTTGTTACGGTATTTATTGAAACAACTTCGGCTTCTTTCTGTTCTGTTTTCACAAAACGTCCGCCAAGCTAATTTCCTATTCGATATAGCATCCCTAATATGTCTAGAGTTCATCCATTTATCTCGTTTACGCTGAACAAACTTCCTTAGCGGAGCATACTCACAAAATATTTCCAAAACAGTCTGGTTATAAAATGCAAGTTGTTAAGTGTTCATTTCAGCACTATAATTTTTAGTACACAGAAAAAAAATTGTTTTCGTGTTCAATAACGAAATTCGTTGAGTCAATTAATACATTGTTGGAATGCGAACCTATAAAGGAATTCGTGGATTCAAACAAAAGTTTAGTAAAAATAATTATTGATCGAAAACAATAATTTTTTTTTTATCTTGGACCAGTACTCAGGGGATGACCCCTACATATGCAGCGCATTGTACTGGAACTAGGAAAATAGGTTATGATGAGGAGGAAAGAGGGAGTAGTGTTCGTGGAGTGTTAACAATAACAACACGAAAGACTAAAACATACTCTATTGCAGCATTTAAAACGTTGGAATTAAATAAGTTAAAACTGATCAGTGCCCCGTGTATATACCTTCGACTCTACTCAGATTAAAAAAGTTTAGTCCAACACCTTCCACACTACAAAGTAATGAAATGCATTGAAAATAATATTAATATTGAACATATAAAGAAAACACGGACAACGGTAAAAAAGACAAAAAAGAAATACGTGTACACATGCTGCTATGCCTATTCCGGTGCACTTTTTTTGAAACAACGATACGGTAAATACGATATCCAAGGTTATATTTTTGATACATTTTCAGACAAGAATTTTGTTGATTTTAATTTTACTATAATTTTTTCTGTGTACTGGGAAATTATTTGGGTGTGTCTACAAGTGTGAGAGCCAATACTCCAACAAAATAATATCTAGCGTGAGTGAAAATATTACTGAATGAAGTCGAAAAACACTCACGTGCACTTCTCTAATATGAGTACATACTTTTAGACTCATTCAACGAAACAAAAATTGTATGGTGTACTGAATCATTTTATGAGCATGTATTATGTTATTGTTGTAACATTGCTATCTTCCAGAGACATGACGGTTTTTAAGTGTTTGTTTTTTATTTTTATTATTATTATTATTTTGTAATGATAAAACAAAACATATAAATATCTCTCAGATGTTAAAAACAAACATCGCTTCTCTTCTCTTAAATGATATTTAATACTATGATATAATATCTAATAAAACCTTGGTACAGAATTTAGATTAAAAAAAAGGTCCAGTAATTTTTTTTATGTTATTTCGCAAAATGTGGTCTAAATCTAATAATTTTTAAGAAAACTGAAGTGGCATTTCCATCTCTCATAACATTATATCAAAAGTAAATGCACTAAAACCAGAAAATTTTGCGCCCTGGTTTCTGTATTCTTAAAGCTTCCTTCACAACAAAACCAACTCTTCACTGAAATTTTTACAAAAATTAAGGCAAAACACTAGCACTTTCTGTTCACAAATGGCTCAAAAACACGTTGGTTTTGCCATGATTGACGAAACTAGCTCCACTGAAAGCATTCATTGGCGTTCTATTCTCTAGCTCTTCAATTTTAAAGGGAGGAGCTTTTGCTGTTCACTAGACTCTAAATAGCTATAAAAATAGAAACAAAAAATATCGTAGTTTTTACTGACAGTCGTTCAGTTTTTGAAGCAGCCAAAAATGTAAAAAAAATGAAAATGAATTAATAACATCAATTAGGCAATTACACTCAAAAAAGTTAGTTTAACATTCATTTATTTATTTCACGGGATTTTAAGCTCGAACGGCCCATTAAATCGAGATATAAACATAAAAGCTTGAAATAAACATAAATCAGTGAAAGTTCTTTATATTAGTGAATACATACAAAGTTTTTTATACCACGAAGTTTAAAATTTAAAACTAACCCCCCATCTATCTATTGCACTTAAATTTCAAGCTGAGCTATATTTTTTTTCTTGGATCAGTACTCAGAGGATGACCCCTACATATGCAGTGCATTGTACCAGAACTAGTAAAATAAAATGTGAGGAGGGGGAAAGAGGGAGAAGTGTTTGTGAACATTTGACCTGAACTTTCCAACGCTATAACAGACAGGAAACATGTCTGCAGTCAACTTGTTCCACAGATGAAGCGTACGGCTGAAAAAAGAATTTACTCTGTAATGCGTAGTACGATTCCCTGGGCAATCGACCACAAAGGGATGAGCTCTGGACGCTGTACTCATGCTACGTAAAAATGTGCGCGTTTCGGGAACAAGATCCCTAATCGCGTCAGAGCAAAACCCATTGTAGTAACGATAGAACAGAGTAACGCACCCTACATTGCGTACACTCACTCCAGTGAGTCAATAGAGTTGAATACCCTATTGTCACCGATGAGTTTCTTCGCTCTCTCCTGCACACGGTCGAGTAACCCCAAAATAGACTTTGAGGCACCGGCCCAAACATGAGAGTTGTATTCCTTTTTCGGTCATATGTAGGTGGTATAAATAGTAAGGAGGTCGGATGGGGTGAAGTACATCTTACACCGTTTCAAAAAATCGAGGCATGAAAGAGACATGAAAGATGTGATCAGTCCAGCGAACATCACACTGCATCTTCATTCAAAGAACATCAAGAGCATCCGATTCTTCAATATTTATACCATCCATGAGTATAGATGAAGCAGCATTTGCGGTCATTTGCTTGTGCGTTAATACAACATTGCGTTAAAAGCAACATTGGATCTTACGAGGGTTTTTACGACCCCATTCGGAGATTAATAGAAGATCATTATTCAGTGAATATTTAGCCTCTTGGCAGCGATCTCTGATAGGCTGGGCCTATACCTAAAAGAGTACTAGTGACAAAAAGTTTAGGCAGCAGTAATAATCTTAAATCATATAAAAATATTCTTTTAAAATTTTCTTAAAAGTTTTTATACTTTTACGAAAGCTTCGTTCTACGCTAGGTAGATAATTATTTCATAACCTAGAAACTCTAACCAAAAATGATGTACGCAGGTATACAAGTTTATTAATTTTGAAAAATTTCAGTAACAATCGTCGGTTTATAAAGTTTAGAAAATCCGATCCCAACACACTAGCAACATAACTGGAAACGTGGTCTCTCTGTCGAAGATTAAAAATATATCTCACTACTCGGTTGAAACATTTGAGTAGCCTTGAAGAATTAAGTTGGGATGTCCCAGAAAAAATCTCTAAACCATAAAGAAATAAAGGCAAACAAAGAGACAAAGCAAGTATTTTTCTAACGTAAACAAACAAATATAATCCAACGCAGTATAGCTTTTTTAAGATAAAAGATATTCTTGAAATAATAGAATTAATATGAAAAAAAGTCCAACTTGGTATCAATATAAACGCCCAAGATTTTGTGGGAAGACACTAATCCTACATTCTCATTCATTACGTTTATATTTGGATGGAGTGTAGTGTGTGAGAAAAACATCGCTTTAGTTTTTCAAGGGTTAAGATAAAGGTGGTTCAAATTTGTCCAATCAGCAATTCGTTTCAGGTCATCATTAATGTTGGTTTACTGTTTGTCATTTATTTAAAGTTAAAAGTTAATTTAAAATTAAATGAATATATGGTTATTTCCGTAAGAAAAATATTTTTATATAACTTATGAAAGGAACACAACTGCAATGAACGACGAATTTCGCATATCGCGACGAGTTCACCGGCAATATTCGCTGTATACTCGTAAGTTTGTCGTGTGAAGCACAATATTAACAAACTTTTGTGTCGATAACATTGTTTACAATCCGTACAAAGAAAAAAATTAATATAAATATTAAGGTGAGTCGTAAACCATCTCTGGGCTGGGGAACAGCTCTGGCGTCACCGTAATTATTTCGTTAAGTGTGGTCAGGCTTGTTGTTTTTGCTGTTCGGTCTTCAAGAGTTTTGCGTCTCACTCGCATTGGTTAACGGTCTGCTTCAACTAAATGTATTGGTTTACAGTTTTTTAGAGGTTATTCATTGTTAACCACGTGGAAACTTTCTATGTGAAGGCATAGGTCGTTATAGTTAGTCACAGCGACGCTACAAAAGTACTGTTAATACCATCTTCGGCATACGGTCTCCGTCACCCCACCCATGCTGTGCAACCTATACTTTGCATATTTACTTAGCAGCTATTAAATCATATTCATATTATTCATATTTACATAGGTCATATTAAAAGTAAACCTATGTAAATCTCATCCTCAAGAGGGATTTTTTTACAAATTATCTGAGGTACTTTATATTTTAAGAACATCCTCGAAAATTTTTTACTACATGGGCTAATATATAAATATATAAAGTATTTTTCGTGAAAAAAAAAATCAGAACTTTGGCACTGAGCTATAAAAACTTGAAAAAAAAAAACTTAGCAGGAAAAAATATATTGAAATTCTTATACATATGTATATCGACGAAGTAATAAGCGTAACACAATTTTTTCAAAATACAAATGAAATTTTCAATGAAAAAATAATAATTTTTTTTTGCTGAAAAAGGAGGTTAGTAAAATACAGAAAATTTAAATTTCCGATATCGGTCCATATACTCGTATACCCGAGATATAGCCTAAACCGATTTTTCCATAAAAAATGGTAATTACAAGACAAAAATATTTTTCCGCGATGTCGGTCCGTATATGTCCGCGCATATTTAGTTCAAATTTGTAATATATATTAAATATTTACGTGACTATCGTGAAGGGTATTTAGATTCGGCCCAGCCGAATATACTAAACTCTTACTGGTTTTAATTATAATGTTAAAAATTTTCTTAAATCTAAGAAACGAACTATAAACTCTGAAATAGAGAAAGAAATACGAATTGTATGTTGCAATTTTATTGCACAATTGATTTATTAGTTGCGAAAATATTTGCCAAAAAAAATTTTTAAGCTTTTTTTCTATAGAAAAAAGTTTAACAGTTGATAAGTGTAAGTTACATGAACATTTTAAAGAAGAAATGCTAGACTATACGGGGAGAATATAACAACTGTGGAACATCAATGGCAAAAATTAAGTTCATATGAATGGACAAACCAAAACTCCACAATAGAATTTTGGATAAACGTATTACAATACAAAACGCTTTAAATGAAACCCCTTTTTTGTGTTAGCTTCATTCGTAATGAAGTTCTTGGTTTTACCGCTTAACAATGCAGAAGTTGAATGGGCTTTTTGCAGAATGATGAGATTCGAACAAAAATAAGAAATAGAATGAACTTAAACACTATAAATTCCCTTCTTTACATAAGATAAGGCTTAAAATGGCTGAACCTATGTTGCCATAGTTTTAAAATTTCGAATGATCACATAAAAAAATTTAAAAATGTAATAAAACATATATTCCAATAACAATTTTAAAAACAATATTGAATCTGATGAAGAATACTCATTTCATATTTATGTATATAAGAATTTGAAATTATTTATTTTTATGGCATTCACAAAAATGTTATAAGTTTGTGCTTCCCTTAGTAATTTCGACAACTACAAAGTACACATATTCTGAATCAGCATTGATAGAAAATTCGAAATTTTCTTGCACCATTCTATTACTCCATCCATTCATGGATAAAATCGGTTCACATAGAGCCGAGATATATCCGAAATTCCAAAAAAAACAATTTTTTGGACAATTTTGAATGTTTTTGAAAAAATATTTTTGTATTGCTTTAAGCTTGACAGATTTATTTGGCAAGGCGATTAAAAGGCAAAAAAAAGTTTTCTCCGATATCGGTCCATATATACCGATGAAAATTAACTTAAACAATTTTTTTTGCATAAAAGCAGTTCTGGTAATATAAGAAGGTTACCAAATGCAAAAAATTAACATTTCCGATTTCGGTACATTTACATACATATGTACATATGTATACCCGAGATATAGTCTAAACCGATTTTTCCATGAAAATAATTTGTTTTGCTTAAAAGTAGTTGTGGTAATAAAAGTAACCTGAAAAGAACATAAAAATTTCCGATATTGGTACATATACTTATGTACACCCGAGATATAGTTTAAATCGAATTTTCCATGAACCAAAAAAAATTTTTTTTTGCTTAAAAGCAGTTAGAATTATAAAAAAATAATCTAGAACTAGAATATATAAAATTAAAAATTCCGATATTTGTCCTTATATACCCGAGATATAGGCTAGACTGTTTTTTTTCATTAATTTTTTTTTTTTTGCTTAAAAGCTTATTTAAATATTGAAAATGAAAATTTCCGATATTGGTCCGTATATACCCGTGATATAGCCTAACCTGATTTTTCTATGAAAATTTCCATCAAAGATTACCTTTTTGGCATAGCGATTACAAGACAAAAAAATGTTTCCCCGATATCGGTCCATATCCGAGCATATTTAGCTCAAATTTGTAATATATACTATATATTTACGTGACTATCATGAAGGGTATTTTAGATTCGTCCCAACCGAATATACCACACTTTTACTTGTTTATTTTAAAATTCTCTCATTTAAAATGTTGCACATATACTCGTAGAAAAAGCTCAAAAATTGTTAATTTTTTATCACATTTTTACTTAATACTCGTATGAGTAGTTGCTGAGGGTTCTTTTGTTATTGCAAAACTCATAAAACTGATAAAGACATTCTTTTCAACAGCAGTAAAACAATTTAAAACCCGTAAACAATGGAAATAATAAATAATTTTTGTTGGTAAAATTACAACTTTTCTTTATCCTAATGTTTTGAAATTTTTCTTAAATTCAAATGTAATAATTTGCAAGCTAGAAGCCTTTTTTATAAAAATGTTTTAATTGTTTATACGCTTCGACAAAATTGTCACCTTATGTAACTGGAACGTCTGAAAGATTACAGAATGCTATTACGAGGTCTGATCTAAACATAAACGTTATTTTCCATTTTTTAAAAAGTATATATTTATTCATCAATAACTATCTTGTCCCTTTCAAAGTAATTCCCCTGAGATATAATATTGTACACTTATGCCAGCGTTTTTTTCAATCCTCGAAACACTTCTGAAACGCGCTTTTTGGTATCGCCAACAGCTCCTTTTTCGATTTTTCTTTTATCTCCCTTGGCGGGGGCCAAGTCCGATGAATGAGGTGATTGAGGCATGATAACGGTTTTGGTTTTGGCCAAAAACTCACGCACAAGCATCGATGTGTGAGCTGGTGTGTTATTATGGTGCAAAATCCATGACTGTTTTTTCCATAATTCTTTGCGTTTCTGACCAACTGCTTCGCGCACACGGCGCAAACTTCAAGGTAGTATTCCTTATTGACTGTACGACGTTGTGGCAAGAATTCATGATGTTCCACGCCATTGCAGTCGAAGAAAACAGTGAGAAAAACCTTTACATTTGACCCAACTTGGCATGGTTTTTTCGGTCTTGGCTCTTCTGGACACCCATGATTCGTCACCAGTTATGACCATTTCGAGGAAATTTAGATCGTCGTTGATGATGTTCAAAAGCACCTGAGCGATGTCGATGCGACGTTGTTTTCGCTCAAAATTTAGCAATTTTGAAACAATCTTCGCTGCACTGAAAAGAATTCCTTCATTAATATAATGAATTTTGACATTAATCTAATGAAAATTTTCATTATTTTTCGGCCAATGATGGCCTTCATTGGACTAATGAATCTTCTTTCATTAAAAATTATTTAATGAATACATTCGTTAGATGAATGAAAACTTCATTAAGTTAATGAAGAATAAATCATTACATTTATGAATACTTTTCATTAAAACAATGAAAAAATTCATTAAGCTAACGACTCAGTTTCATTAGTTTTATGAATTTAGTACATTTACATTAAGTAAAACTTTCATTTCTTTAATGAATCTTCTTCATTATTCAAACGTTATTTGTTCATTAGGTCAATGAATGTGTTACATTATTTTTATGAAATATTTTCACTATTTTAATGAATACATTCGTTGAACCAATGATAATCTTCACTAATTTGGTGAAAAATTTTCTCCATTCTAATGAAATAAAATCATTAGTTTAAGGAGGAGTTTCATTATTCTAATGACCTTTTTTCATTAGCATTGTGCTACTGAAAATAAACTAAACATTTTTTTTATATTAGGCATAAAAGAACTTTTTATTGTTATAATAATAATGGAATATAATATAAAATTAATAATATTAATACATTTCATTTAGAATGATGGTTAAAAGAAAATCAAAACATTTTAATTCAACACAAAATAACTTAAAAAATAATATGTAATGTTACATATGTAAACATTTTGGATAATTAAATAAGTATAAACAATGGTTATTTGACATTTAATTATTTGATCTTGTTTAAGTCAATATTTCTTATTTTCAGCTAAAGATCGTAATATTTCGATAACAATTTGTTATCATCGTCAGGAAAACATATAAAATATTAATTTTAGCAAACTTCACTTTAAACAAAGAACTTCAGCAAAATCATTTCTTTTTTTAAACGTTTGCTTCTGGTTTTGGAAACTTGTGATGTTTTGCTTTTTGAAGAACAAAAAAAAAGTCCCGTTGCGTGCTAAAACATAACGTTTGCTTTGGGTATAGATACATAATTGTTCACAATGAACGCTAAGGAAAAAATTAAGTGTGACTTTGTTGTTGCATTTGTAACAGAATAAATATTCTTTTAACCAAAAAACGGGAGAAGAGCCCATCTCTTTGCTTTTGATTTCAACTATGTAGGTATTTAAAATGAGGGTAGTTTATGAATTCTAATGAAAAGTTTAGTTAACATAATGAACATTTTCATAAGAACTAAAAAACTATTGAAATTTTTATTAAAATAATTTTTTACACAGTAATTAGTGTATAAAATAATTTACTTTGTCATTTAGTTAGTAGTTATAATATATTTATTTTCTCACTTTTAATAAATCTCTAAAGTTTTGCACACAGCCTTCAAAACTTTTTTATAACAAGTCCAATGAAATTTTCTAATGAAATTATGAAAACTAATGAATCAATTTTAATGAATATTTTCATTAATGCTGTGAATTTTCATTCATGGAACGTAATTTTTCATTCCGTTAATGAAAATTATCTAATGAATGGGGTTCATTGGAAATATGAAGCAAATATTTTTCAGTGTGCCGCACGTTTCATGACTAAAACATCCGTAAAAATTGCTTAGCGTGAGCCGAACGATACCAACATCAACCAGCAACCTCTCTGACAGTGATTCGACGATTAGCCAAAATCCTTTTTTTTCACTGCTTCAATGTTTTCATTGGTTGTGAACGTGCTCGGGCGACCAGGATGAGCATCGTCATTGACATCTCTTCGGCCTTCCTTAAACCGGTTATACCACAGTTGAACTTGTATAGTAGTAGACTCGCCAAATTCCACAGGCAACATTTCAAATGTCCTTTTTTACACAAAATTAATACAGTTTCTTTGATCCATTTTTTCGAATAGTCAAACATCGAAGAGCACACCAAAACACGACTAGTCTTTTTATCTGTCAAAAACAACTGACAACCCAAAATGGCCAACATATATAACAGACATGTGTACCAACATAACGGAAAAAAATTAACATACGTAACTCATGAAATTTGAAAATAACAGTAAGTTTTTTATCAGACCCCGTATATTTGATAAAAGAAGGCATATACGAATTATAAAGCAGTTGGGGACTATTTAGTAAAACAGAAGTTAGGATTAAATGTTAGATGAGTTGAACTTAGTGCACAAAACATTTTCTAGCGGCAATGATTGATAATGAACAATATGGCAAGGTTTATATAGGAATAACGAGGAATAAATTGATGATAAGAATAGCTGGACATAAGACGGGTCATAACTACATGGTCAGGAAAGTCCCGGGCCTAACACATAGATGGTGCTAATTTTATTTCAGTCACCTTTTAAGGCTAACCAGTACTAAACAACTGTTAAAATTTCATGACATTCTATTCATTAGTTTGTGAGTTATTGTGCTAAGAGTTACGCTACTTTTGTTATATTCAAGCCAATGGATCAAAAAAATGATGAGAAAAAATACCGCTCAAGCGAAGCAATGGCTTGAAAAGTATTAAAGGAACTCCGCTCCACCAGAAACAACAATAAAACATTGGTTTGCTGACTTACAAGTAGAGACACCGATAATGTAGAACGCAGTCGACGCAGTCTAAATGAGGCGGTGCCACCAGAAAACTTAAAAAAAACCCACAAAATCGTTTTGAATGATCGAAAAGTGAAGTTGCGTGAGTTAGCTGACATCGTAAAGATATCAAAAGAACGTGTTGGCTTTATATTGCATGAGCATTTGACTATGAGAAAGCTCTGTTCTGGGTGACGCGTTTGACCAAAAATGAGAATATAGACAAAAAAAAAAACAAAGTTACGCTTAACTTCCTTAGGTCGAAAAAAGTTCTTCATCATTTTTCGGCGAAAAACGTTATCAGTATGAGAAAAGGCACGTAACTCATACCGTACACAATTCCAAAATCGAGCTACTCTTAATTATCTGGTAAAACATGACAAATTACGAAGATTAACAAATTTATAAAAATAGCGTCCTAATAACTTCCTAACAAACTCAGACATGTGCTCTTGTCTACGGATTCCAAAATCAAATCGAATAATTGAGAATAATAGAATACAAGATTACGCCAACCCGAAACGAAATAGTCTGACATCTTAAAGTTGTAGAAACATAAGAGTTGAGTAATTTCTTATTTTTCTTTTTAAATATTTTAATTTCCTGACATTTTTATTTTAATTTCGTTTTTATTTATTACTTATTTTTTAACAGTATGAAAGAATTAAATATTCTAAGTATATAAAACTAAATAATATTTAAAATACATAATTATATCATTTAGATTATACGATTTTTTTGTTTTACAAAATTTTCTTTATCTGTTATTTATATTTTTGTATCAGTGTTGGTGTTTTTTCGTTTGGTCTTCACATCGTAGTGTATCCTTTTCAGTACTGATAGCACTGACATCTACATATAATCTGGACTGCAACTTTAGAGTTGATCTATTACTAAATCCCATGCGTAATTATATAATTATTAAACAAAGTACTTTTTTTATTTATTTATTTATGCCCATGGAGAATAACTCCTTACAGGCAGATACTATAAATGTACACGCACATGAGTTTAACAAAATTACAAAAATTTATAAAAAAATAGAATAAATAGCTAATTACTGGAATTACAAAAATTTAAGCATTAGAAAAAATTGTTAATTACTGCAATTTAATTCTAAGATTATACTCCGCTTAACAAAATTTAAGTTCATCGTGGTTCAGTTGATTAAAACAACAACATAATCTACGGAAGGGATCCGCATTCGAATAATTCTGATTGCTCGGATTCGAATAACTCTGATTTAACAAATATTGTTAAATGGGGTATACCTAAGTCATAATAGCCACAGTTCCAAAGTTTTAGAAATTTTTTAGTATACAACATGTTTTTCGAAAATGCTTTCTTCAACTAATTTCTTACTTTGATGGTTTTGTTAAGTTCCATGTACCTGGATGCAAGTTCACATATTTGCAGAAGACGATAAGACTAATATTTTTGCTATAAACTTAGCCATGGAAGGATATTTTATTCCAAAAATCTAACATTTTCATATCTATAGTGTAAAAGAAATTTTCCAAGTTTAATAAGCTTCGTTACTATAATTCGTATTAAATTTATCGTCTTTCGAAAAAATATACTTTATATATAATAATGTAAAGATTTATAAAAGTTACAGTTTTGCATTCATCTTGAAATTTAATATGAGCACACGATTTTACATACAAATTCTAAAATTTTTAGCTCATAAATTTTTTAAATTTAAAAAAAAGGAAGTATGTATGTTGCTTGAAAGATATAACAGTAAAAATGTGATCTACAAATATCGTAAAAAAAAATACCTTAAATTTTCAAATCGTGAAAATGCTATTTTCAGCACCCGAAATCATCGAAATGACGATAAATCGTCAAATATGGCAACCATGGTTGTGTCGAAGGGATGGAGTAGATTTTGTGAATATTTGACTTGAACTTTTGACGTCATAACAGACAGGAAACACGTCTGCAGATAACTTATTCCACAGGCAAAGCATACGCTTGAAAAAAGAGTTCTCTCTGTAATGCGTAGTACGATTCCCTGGGCAATCGACCACGGATGGATCAGCTCTGGACGATGAAATCGTGCTACATAAAAAAATCGAGTTTCGGGAACAAGACCCCTGATCTCGTCAGGGCAAAATCCATTGTAGTAACGATAGAACAGAGTAACGCAACCAACACTGCGTCGATGTTTCAGTGAGTCAATAGAGTTGGATACTCTACTGTCACTGATGAGCTTATTCGCTCTCTCCCGCACACAGTCGAGTAATCCCAAATAAGAATTTGAAGCACCGACCCAAACATGAGAGTTGTATTCTATTTTCGGTCGGATGTAGGGGCTATAAATAGTAAGGAGGTCGGAAGGAGTGAAATACGTCTTACACCGTTTAAAAAACGCAAGGCACTTGAACGCTTCTTTAGAGACATGAAAAATGTATTCAGCCCAGCGAACATCACACTGTATCTTCATTAAAAGAACATCAAGAGCATACGATTCCTCAATATTTATACCCTCATGGATGGTACAGATGAAGCAGCAGTTGCGGTCGTTTGTTTGTGTACAAATAAGTAACATTGGGTCTTACGAGCAAGGTTGCCAGAATAAAAAGAGGTAACATCTGCAAAACTCAAGAATTTCTCATGAAAAAATCTGCAATTTATTTTTCAAATCTTCAAACTCTTATTAATATGCCTTTTTTTATAAATAATTTTAAAAATATTAACAACACATTGAAAGAAATTGTGCATTTCAGAATATTAATATGCAAATAAAAAAAATTATTTAATGCCTAAATACGTATACCGATGTACGAGCATATTCGGTAGTAGTTAAAATTTACCTAGCTGAAGATTCTCTTCACATTTGCTGATGAATGTGGTAAAATCATTATACATTTAATAAACTCGGTTAGAATTTGAAAATTATGTCAGAACTAGCTGGTTTTATTTTCGATACAGCTCTGGGCTGGAGAACAGTTCTCACGTTATCGTAATTATTTCTTATGCTAAGAACACAACTGCGACGAACGACGAACTTCGCCCATCGCGACGAATTCGCCCTCAAATATTCGTTGTATGAATTCGTCGTGTGAAGCACAATATCAACGAACATTGTTTATATTCCATGCAAAGAAAAAAAAGGATAATGATTAATATGGCCACTAAGGTGGCCATATTAAAAGTAAACCTATATAAATCCCATCCGAAAGAGGTATTTTTGAACAAATTATCTCGGGTACTTTATATTTTGAGAACATCTTCATACATACTTTACTACGTGGATAAATATAAATTATAAAAAGTATTATGTCATGAAAAATACTTTTTTATGTAAGAAACCTGGCCACCTGATACGTTTTGTTCGTCTTTCGCTGACGAAACAATTAGAAATGAATCTATTTCAACTTTCGCTGAGTATGACGAATTTCGACCAACACCATGATTGTGTGCATTTTCATATACACCAATGTGTTTTATTTTTGGCGACGAATATTCGCGACCAAATATTCGTCGTTCGTCGCAGTTGTGCTCCTAGCATTAAGTTGTTGTTTGGCCTTCGAGAGTTTTGCGTCTCGCTCTCAGTGGTTAACTACCCAGCAGTTCACAAGTTATTACAATTTGCAAAGCATCCGATTGTAAGCGATTGTGTGTGTTTTTTTTTTTTTTTTTTAAGCATTTTTTTATTTATTGAATCTTCAAAATGAACTAACAATAAGTATTCAAATCTTAATACTAATTTTAAAAATTAAAAAATGTGATTCTTAAGTCCGGCCAATGCTAGACAAAAAGTTTTATTATGCGGGAGCTATTTCGGTAAAATCACCTATTGAGCAATCTGATGGTGGCAGCGGTATCCCTTCTTTTAAGCCGAGTGTGGCCGCCAAAATTAAGTATATTGCGCGCAAGAGGGTTTGGATGAAGTTCCAGTTTACTGACATACCTTGTCGCGTACTTAGAAAACTCCTCTTTTACCAGCGGAACACTCAGATCTTTATGAATTCGTGAATTTTTTACATACCATGGAGCTGCAGTAATCGTTCGAAGAATTTTGTTTTGTCGCCTTTGGATTTTTTCAATGTTTGACGCTGAGGCGGTGCCCCATAACTGAATTCCGTAACACCATATAGGCTTTAGTATTGCGTTGTATAACAAAAGTTTGCAATCTAATTTCAGTGTCGAATTTCTGCCCATAAGCCAATTTAGCTGCGCTGCTTTTAGTTTTAACTGAGTGACCTTTGCTTCAATGTGAGACTTCCACGTTAGCCTACGGTCCAGGTGAATACCAAGGTACTTTACTTCGTTGTGCTGCGGAATAGGTGAGTTGTTAATTTGGATAGGCGGACATGTTTGCCTACACAGTGTGAATGTAACATGAGTACATTTCTGTTCATTAACTTTGATTTTCCAAAGTTTTAGCCATTTCTCTAATATTGAAGTATATTCCTGTAAATTTCGTGATGCTAATTGGTGGTTTTCATGAACACTCAAAAACGCTGTGTCATCTGCAAAGGTAGAAGTGTGGATTCCGGATGTCGTTGGCATGTCAGATGCGTAAATCAAATATAAAGTAGGCTCCAGTATGCTGCCTTGGGGAACTCCTGCCTTGATTGGCTAAGTTGGGCTTATAAAGTCGCCTTCTCTGATAACAAACTTCCGCCCGTATAAGTAGCTTTCCAGAAGCTTGTGTGTATTTGCAGGCAAGTTTAGCTTTATTTTGTGCATTAAGCCGTCGTGCCACACTTTATCAAAAGCTTGAGAAATGTCAATGAAAAGAGCTGAGCAATACTTCTTCTCCTCAAAGGTTTGTCTTATGACATTGACTAGTCTGTGCGTTTGTTCTATGGTGCTATGCTTAGCCCAAAAGCCAAATTGATGATCAGGGATGCATCCCACATTGTTCAATGTTGGACTCAACTTCGCTATTAACAATTTTCCGAATAGTTTTGAAATTGTTGGTAAAAGACTTATTGGTCTATATGATTCTACCTTAGTTAGATCCTTCCCTGGCTTGGGTATCATAGTAATCATTGAGACCTTCCACTCTGCAGGATAATACTCAAGGCGTAAAATGGCGTTAAAAATAAAAAGTAGAATCCTTCTAGCTACACGAGGTAACTGTTCAAGCATTTTACCAGTAATTTGATCAATGCCTGGAGCTTTCCTGGGGTTTGTATTACCGATAACGTTTTCGACATCTTGAAAATTAAATCTCAAAGACACAGGAGGTCTAACAACATATGGTGGTAATTCCGCTGTATTATTCTCTGAATCATTTGTGATAAAAACGTTTCGCAAATGATCGACATACAACATTCCCTTTTCAGAATCGCTTCTTGCCCAGTCGCCAGTTGAATTTCGCAAAGGTGGCTTACCTATTACGGGTCTTTTTAAACCTTTTGTCGCTTTCCACAAGGAATAATCAGATTGAGGGGTACCATCAAGGCTTTCCAAATATGTTTTAAGGGAAGCCATTCTATGGACTTCAAGCAGATTTCTTAGCTGAGTTATGCATTCCCGTAGCCTAGTTTTAAGCTGGGGCGACCTGCGAAGTTGCCACTCTCTTCTGACTCTTCTTTTTTCTGACAGGAGTTGCTCAATTTCAGATGAATAAGTTCTATTGTTCTCATTTCTAGATCTTAAATGACTAGTGGTAGCATGCTGTACGGCCAGTTTGAGGTTTTCAGAAAAATCGTTAATTGACCCATCAATATCCTCAGGCGTTCTCAAGGCGATATTTTCAGTACAATGTGTACTCAGAAATTTTTTGTATTTTAGCCAATTAACTCTATTGACGGTCAACGGGGAGCCAATCTCTTGGGGAAACGAAACGGAGATTATAGTGGGTGAGTGATCTGATGACAAATCTAATGAAGGCTCCACTTGCATCCACTCTAAAGGAAAATTTTTCGCAACTCCAAAATCTATAACATCTGGGATCTTTCGTCGGTCTGACGGCCAATAAGTGGGGTGTCCGCTTGAAACCACATCTAAGCCCATTTTAGAAACGGTATCAAAAAGCACACGGCCTTTCGAGGTAATTAAACGTGAACCCCAAAAAGTGTGTTTAGCGTTATAGTCGCCAGCCGCTAAAAATCGAGGCCCAAGTGAATTGAAAAAATTTGTATATTGATTTTCTGTTACTGAAAACCGGGGTGGGGAGTAAATCGATGAAATAACAATTTTATGATGAAAATGTTCAATACATATGTTTGTTGCTTGAAGATACTCCTCACATGTCTCGTTTAGCAAATAGTGCTTAATTCTAGTTTTTATCAAAATTGCTGAGCCTCCGCAAGATCTGCCACGGGGATCTTTAGTATCATATAGTCTGTAACCATTAATTTTGAAATAGCTGTTGCTTGTTAAGTGAGTTTCAGCAATCAGCATTATGTCGATTTGCTTTTCCATAAGGAAGTGCTCAAGTTCATTTTTGTGTTGGCGGATGCCGTTTGCGTTCCAGAAACATATTTTTAACCAGCTCATTTTTTTAAAATTGCCTGCAAAATAGTGGATTGCATTTTCAGCATTTCCTGCATCATGTTCGTCATGGAAACCGTAAATGTATTTATAGATTGAACAAGCGTCTGCAGAGTTGCCTAAAGATTGCTAAAATTTTGGTCGGAGTTTTGAAGCTTGGACTCTTGATTCAAGTTTGGATTATCGGATTTTACAACATTCGCATAAGAAATTTTTTGGGGGTTTTGCACGTTTATATGGCTGGTTGACTGGTGTACCTGGGGAAAATTGCTTGTAGAAATGCTGGTTGTCTGCTGGGGTGGCATATTTAAAATTGGTGACCTATTTGTCATTGACCTCTTGAAGTGAGTGTAGACAGGGCAACCCCTGTAGTTTGCAGTATGGTTACCTCCACAGTTACTGCATTTTTTAACGCTCGCGTCAGTCTTAGGTTTTTTGCACTGCGATGTACCGTGAAGTTCACCACACACAACGCAAACTGCGGGCAACTTACAATAGGCCTTAGTATGGCCAAATTCTTGGCAGTTTAGGCATTGAACGGGCCCTAAACGCTTATGAGGCTCCTCAACGGTAACCTTACGATGCAAAAGATACTTGAGGTTATAAATGGGATGCACTTCATTCTTTTTTAAGGCAATATCTCTAGGTTCCAATTCAACCCTAAACATGGGTTGAGGAATTTTTTCACGGTTCCTAATATTAACCACATTTTTAATTTTGAAGCCATTGTTGTCTAGGCCGGTTTTGACATCATTCGTATCCACAAAAGGGTCAATCCCCTTTATAACGACCTGAATACCTTTGGCACTTTTAAGCTGATATGTGTAAAACGATCTTTTCTCCTTCTCCAGGACATCAGACAACTTTCGGTATTCATTTTCACTGTTTACCTGGATTTTGGTTTCATTGATGCTGCCGTGCTTAACCGATGTTACATTAAAAGTGTCTTTGCCGATTGTCGTAATAAGTTGTTTTACCAACTCACTAGAGGTAGGCTCTCGCAAATATATTGGTGGCGGCTTAAAAGTTTTTTTGGGTATTGCTGGTTCATCGGTCTGAAGGATAGCAAACCTATTACTATCCATTGTCGTGGTGGTCTTATCATCTTTGGGTATTTTGGACTGAGATGACATTTGAGCGGATTTGGGGCTTCGCTGCCGTTTAACTACGGTTACATACCTATCCATACCCACTTGCGTTTTCGGTTTATCAACAATAGCTGGACTGGAAGATGGTTTGTCGTCTGTTATAACAATAATGTTTGGCGAGCACGAACGCGTGCGTTTTTTATCTCTTAGAGACAGAAGATTGTCCAATGATTTTTTCAATGATTCCTCTTCAGAAATCCAGAGGTTTTTTTTAGTGGAGCTAAGCTCTCTTTCAGAATTGCACCTACTGGGTACACTTATGCAATTTTTTGTTTATTTATATTTTTGTTGCTTTAAAAGTATATAAAAATAATAGTCACATAGTTTTTATTTTGTATTAATTCACTCTTCACTTATTGCGGTTTTTTACTTATACCGTTATCTTTTTTTGTTTTTTTTTTTTATGTAACACTCCGATCAAAAAACAAATACGTCCGTTTACTATCAAAGCTACACTCTGACTGATTGTGTTAACAGAAAAAATCAATTCGATTCAGATTAGTATTTTTCTACTCATTTTGTTAAATTAAATGTACATAAGAAGCAAAGAAGAAACAAATGCTAATAATGTAGTTTTGGACTTATCCAATCTTCCCTTACAATGTATACAGTGTTGGATGCATCTTACGGCCTAGGCCATCGCTGTGTAAATGTAAGTAGGAATTGTATACAGACTTCGGATGGGTCACGCTTACATTGTCAATGGTCGTAGATCGAAGATGTATGTGACAAAAATTTCACTGGGTATTAGCCTCAACTAATTGTATTAGTTTTTTTTTTTGAGGTTCTCTTTTGTTAACCATGCAGCAACTTCTTGTGTGAAGACATAAGTCGTTATAGTTAGTTACAGCGCCACTGCAAATTACTGTTATTACTATCCTGGATATAAGGCCTTCGTTACTCCGCCCATGCTGTGCATCCTATACTTTACAAATTTATTTGCAACTATACGAGTATAGTTAACTAAATTAAATAAATAAATAATTATTTTAGATAGAGCAGATTTTCAGGATGGTATGTCAGTATACTTAACTATACCATGTCTAAACGGCAATTCTTGTTGTACTGGAAAATTGTCACAACGAAAAGCATTTGTCATGTTTTTATACTTTTCACAAAAATGGTATATATAAGTTTCTGATTCCATTTGTAATTTCTACAGTTTTTTTTTTTTTTTTTGCGACCCTATAAAGTATATATTCTGAATTAGAATTAATGGAAAAGTCGATTAAGCGATGTCCGTCTGTCCGCTGTTGAAATACCGTTTCTGAGAAAACCATTAGACATAAAAAGTTTTTTCTTTCACCATTCTATTACTCCATCATGCCATGTGTTTGCTATTGAAATTCAGTAATATCGGTTCACGTATAGCTGAGATATATTCAAAATTCCGAAAAAAGCCATGAATTTTTTATGTTTTGTATGGAAATTTTTGAAAAAAAAAGTTGTTTGTTTTGCTTCAAACTTCACCTCCCGAGATATAGCACAAATCGGGGTTTTCATTAAAATGTCGCGTAAGCGAACTGAAACAACTTTTTTTGCTCAAAAGCAGTTTTGGTAATGAAAATGGGTTATACAAATATGGAAAATGAAAATTTCTGATATCGGTCCATATATACCCGAGATATAGCCTAAACCGGGTTTTTCATGAAAATGTCGCGTAAGCGAACTTTTTTTCCATTCATTTATTTATTGAAAGTTCACAAAATGATCTAACAATAAGTATTCAAATCTTAATACTAAATGCACAAAATTAATTAAGTCCAGCCAATGCTAGACACAAATGTTTTATTTTGAACGGTCAATATCGGTAAAACCACCTCTTTAATGTTCTGATGGTGGCAAGGGAATCCCTCCTTCTCAACCAAGAGTGGCCTTCAAAATTAAGTATACTGATATATCTTGTGGCATACTTAGAGAACTCATCTTTCACCAGTGGAACACACAGATCCTTGTGAATTCGGGAGTTTTTTACGTACCATGGAGCTGCAGTAATCGTACGAAGAATTTGATTTTGGCATCTTTGAATTTTTTCAATGTTAGATGTTGAGGCGGTGCCCCATAATTGAATTCCACAGCACCACATAGACTTAAGAATTGCGTTGTATAACAAAAATTTTAAGTCTAACTTCAAGGTAGAATTTCTGTCCATGAGCCAATTTAGATACGCTGCTTTTAACTTTAACTGAGTAACTTTCGCATCAATATGAGACTTCCACGTTAACCTACGGATGAATACCACGGTACTTGACTTCATTTTGCTGCGGAATAGGTGAATTGTTAATTTGGATAGCTGAACATGTTTGTTTGCGCAGTGTAATTGTAACGTGAGTACACTTTTTTTCCTTGACTTTAATTTTCCAAAGTTTTAACCATTTCTCTAATATTGAAATATACTGCTGTAATTCTCGCGAATCTACTTGATGGTTTTCATAAACGCTGCAGAATTCTGTGTCATCTGCAATGGTTGAAGTGTTGATTCCGGATGGCATTAGCATGTCAGAGGCGTAAATCAAATATAAAGTAGGCCCCAGTATGCTGCCTTGGGGAACTCCTGCCTCGATTGTCTGAGTTGAGCTTATAAAATCGCCTTCTGTGATAACAAACTTCCGCCCATATAAGTAGCTTTCCAGAAGCTTGTGAGTATTTGCAGGCAAGTTCAACTTTATTTTGTGCATCAAGGCGTCGTGCAACATTTTATCCAAAATTATGATCAGGGATGCATCCCACATTTTGCAATATTGGACTCAACTTCACCATTAACAATTTTTCGAATAGTTTTGAAACTGTTGGTAGTAGACTTATTGGTCTATATGATTATACCTTAGTCGGATCCTTCCCTGGCTTGGGTATCATTGTAATCGTAGAGACCTTCCACTCTGCAGGATAATACTCAAGGCGTAAAATACCGTTAAAAATAAAAAGTAGAATTCTGTTAGCTACACGAGGTAACTGTTCAATCATTTTGGCAGTAATTTGATCAATACCTGGAGCTTTCCTGGGGTTTATGTTACTGATACCTTGTTCTACGGCTTGAAATATGAATCGCAAAGACACAGGCGGTGTAACTGCATACAATGATAATTCAGCTGCATCATTTGTAATAAAAACATTTCTCAAATGGTTAACATACCCCATCCTCTTTTTAGAATCGCTTCTTGCTCAGTTGCCAGGTGAAGTTCGCAAAAGTGGCTTACCTATTACGGGTCTTTTCACCGATAACGTTTTCGACATCTTGAAAATTAAATCTCAAAGACACAGGAGGTCTAACAACATAGGAGGTCTAACAACATATTCCGCTGTATTATTCTCTGAATCATTTGTGATAAAAACGTTTCGCAAATGATCGACATACAACATTCCCTTTTCAGAATCGCTTCTTGCCCAGTCGCCAGTTGAATTTCGCAAAGGTGGCTTACCTATTACGGGTCTTTTTAAACCTTTTGTCGCTTTCCACAGAGAATAGTCTGATTGCGGAGTACCATCCAGGCATTCCAAATATGTTTTAAGGGAAGCCAACCTCTGGATTTCAAGCAGATTTCTTGATTGAATTACGCATTTCCGTAGCCAAGCTTTAAGCTGGGGAGATCTGCGTAGTTGCCACTCTCTTCTAACTCTTCTTTTTTCTGACACAAGTTGCTCAATTTCAGATGAATAAGTTCTATTGTTCTCATTTCTAGATCTTAAATGACTAGTGGTAGCATGCTGTACGGCCAGTTTGAGGTTTTCAGAAAAATCATTAATTGACACATCAATATCCTCAGACGTTCTCAACGCGATATTTTCAGTACAATGTGTACTCAAAAATTTTTTGTATTTTAGCCAATTAACTCTATTGACGGGCAATCTCTTGGGAGAACGAAACAGATTATAGTGGGTGAGTGATCTGACTTGCATCCACTCTAAAGGAAAATTTTTCGCAACTCGAAAATCTATAACATCTGAGATCTTTCGTCGGTCTGACGGTCAATAAGTGGGGTGTCCGCTTGAAACCACATCTAAGCCCATTTTGGAAACGGTGTCAAAAAGCACGCGGAAATTAAACGAGATCCCCAAAAAGTGTGTTTCGCATTATAGTCGCCAGCCGCTAAAAATCGAGGCCCATGTGATTTAAAAAAATGTGAATATTGATTTTCTGTTACTGAAAACCGGGGTGGGGAGGAAATAATATTATCATAAAAATTTTCAATACATATGTTTGTTGCTTGGAGATACTCCTCACGTGTCTCATTTAGTAAATACCGCTTAATTCCAGTTTTTATCAAAATTGCTAAGCCTCCACAAGATCTGCCACGTGGATCTTTTGTATCATATAGTGTGTAACCATTAATTTTGAAATAACTGTTGCTTGTCAAGTGAGTTTCAGCAATCAGCGTTATGTCGATTTGCTTTTCCATAAGGAAGTGCTCGAGTTCATTTTTGTGTTGGCAGATGCCGTTTGCGTTCCAGAAACGAATTAATAACAAAAATTTGTAATTTATCTCATATTTTTGAGACTTTACATAGGAAACACATGTGTACAATTTTAATTACATAAGGAAACAAGAATTTATTGGCAAAATCTTAATACTGTTTTTTGGATATTATTACTTGTACATTTGTATTTGAGAAGCTTGCTAAATAGACATCATCTTAAAGTCTTTGAACGAATTTTTTAAACATTTTATTTCTTTTCCTTAAACTACTTTCTGCATCATGTACTGGTCTGTCAAGTTCTGATGGGTCAACACTCGTACTCATTTAATATGAATGGGTCGAAATCATTTTGAAGCATACAAATATCAGGTGTTTTCCACGTGAATAACGAGACAGTCCGAACTAGTCGAAAGTAGTCCAAAAGGTTCCAGGTAACAATTTTTGTGCAATTTTGAGAGAAAATGAGAGAGTAATTGTTTTCATTTCCTGTACAAACTTTTTTTTGGTAAGATCGGACTAGAATTGAATAATCAGCTGTTTATGTTTACATACACATGAAACTAAAAATGTAAACAGAAAATTTACAAATTGGAAAAGAGCTTTTGTTTAAAAATTAGTTAAATGCAAAATTGAAGGTTGCCCAAACTAAAAATAACGTTGTGAAGTTCTAAACAGAACATGGAATTGTTGTTTGGCTTGCCATTTGGAAATTTTACATCGCTTTTAATTTTACAGCTGTTGCCAATAATGCAAATGTTTTGTTTATATGATGTTATGCGTTTTAAACGTCTAAAATCACTAAAATATCCTTTAATCTAAAAAGTAAGCAGCACTAATATTGCAAGAAGTACAAATGTGGGTTTTTTCGTTCCAGCAGTTTTGGGTGAAATTTGCAAATTTAGAAAGCAATTTACTTTTTACTCTCAATAGTCCAAACTAGTCCGAGATTTCGTGGAACACACCTATTGTGTTGTACAAAAGTAGCAAAAACTGTTTTTATGCAATTTTCTAGTTTGCGTTCCAGTGTTCTGTTGAAAATATTTCCCTATCGGTGTTTCAAAATTCCAAATGCAGATTCCACAACAGTTTTATTACCTTACTAAGTAAGAGCTATGTTGAATTTAGATTGGATGGCTGTAAAAGGATCTATGAATGGGGTGATAATAGCAACTGTAGAAGTTGGGGACGCTCTCATTTTCAAACGAAATTCAATTACCAAAGGCATATACATACATATTTTTCAATTCATTCATTTTAAAATTTTTGTTTATTACTTTTTATTAAACTATTGTTTCTTTTTGTCAAAATTTAATATATATATATATATATATATATATATATATATATATATATATATATATATATATATATATATATATATATATATATATATATATATATATATATATATATATATATATATATATATATATATATATATATATATATATATATATATATATATATATATATATATATATATACGTATGTAAAACACATGTTGTATTTTTTCGGAAAAAACGCCTAAACGCCAGTAAAACGCACGTTCCTCAGAACACCTAAAAATCAATTAATCGTTTTTCAAAACGCATTGTGGTTTCAGAACGCGTGTTCTCGGAACATGGCTGGATATTTTCAAAAATTATCGGAATATTAACTATTCTTCCATATTTTTTCTGGCAGCCCTGCGTGGAACGCTTTTAGAGAACTTCGGACTAGTTCGGACTGTTTCGTTATTCACGTGGAACACCACACCTATTGTAACAAATCCATATGTTTTGGAAACTTGTCGTGAAGAAAACTAACAAAACAAGTATTTAAAAGTGCAATTAAGGTAATAATTTTTTGAATTAAAAAAAAAAATCTGATATAGAAAAATTTATCGAAAAAAATTAACAGCCAGTTTATCAATCTCGACAGCGTGCCTGCGTTCGCAATCTAAGCGAAAGACAATTTGTTTGGGTTCGTCTATCTTTCTTCTATGCGAACGATGTGTCAAAACTCAATCAAAATACATAAGAATATGCGAACGAATAGTGAGATAGACAACCGAAATTGATTTGAATGTGAGTGACTGGCTTTCTTTCGCGCTCATTTTCTTTAGAAATTGGTAAACTGGCTGTAAGTTTACAGCCTGTTCCACGATATCGAATGAAAATGTATGCGAAAGAAAGCTAGTCACTCACATTCGAATCAATTTGGGTTTGTCTGTTGCTCGTTCGCATGAACTTATGTATTTTAATTGGATTTTGACACATCGTTCGTCAAGAATAAAGTTAGAAAAAACCCCAAATCAATTTTCCTTCGCCCTGAATGCGAATGAAGTTATCCTTTCGACATCGGCGAACCGGCTGTTAAATGCCAGTTTGTGAAAGTGCAGCCGCCGTTTCATATTTGGGACCGTGTTCTGTTTCATCATTTAAATCGTAAGCAGAAAAACAAGGCAAGAATTAATTGCCGAAAAAAGTTTTTATTTGCGGGCATAAATGCAAGTTCAAGCGAAAATTGTGAAAATGTTGGTCAATAAAAATATCAACTTAATCCAGAAGAAATAAAATTTTTAGTTCAAAATTTTGATTAATTAATTAATTTAGAAGTAATAAAGAAATGCCACACATGCCAAGATTAAATGAATTTCGTTTTGTAGATAAATTTATAAAATATAAATTAAATAATGCAATTACTATATAAATAAGTAAATAATTACTCTACATTTGTGTTTATCAGGTATATACATACATATGTATGTACATGTAAATATATACGAGTATATTACTATAGGAAACGTTTTTAAATATTCCTCTTAGACCGTAGCACGGGCTATAAAACACAAAAACAAAAAGTGCTTTAATAAAATGTAGAACAATTATAAAGTTAATAAATTACTTTAGCATTATTTTTTTTTTATTTCTATCGTTTGTCGTTTAGTCTAACATATTTAGAGCACTTCGATACTGCCAGAGGTAAGTACCGTCGACTTTTGTTTTTAGAATCAAACAATGAATATTTCTTTGATATCTTGTCTTGCCTTTTTTCTTTAACTTTATACTTAAATGCCGTGTGCAAAATCTAAAGTGATTTAATTTCGAATTAATGGTGTCGTGTGTAGAAAACAAAAAAACTTGTTAGGTTCGAACAAAAGGTGCCGTGTGCCAAACCATAAGCAGTAGTAAGAAAGTTTAAAATGACTTTTAGGTGCTGGAATCTATTATTAATATTGTATTTATTTAAAAAAAAGCATTAGTAAAGGAAAACTACATATTTTTAGGCCTAAAATACAACTCCTTCAAAAGCCTATTTGGGGAAACCAGTACCTAACAAAATTTTATAAATACAGTAGACACTCGTAAACTATAATCACTTTGTTCTAATTCGTTTGAAGTTTTACGGCCGTGTTCATAAAAAATATTTTATTAAACACTTATTTGATAAATATCCTTTAGAAATTTGTTAATAAACATAGAAATTTTTTTTTTTGTGAATAAGGCCAAGGCGAATTCATAACAGGTGAAATTGACAGCGCAGTTGATAAATTTTTTTTAAATTTTAATCTGTTTCAGATGTCAATGGCATAATTAAAACAAATTTGAAAAAAAAAACAATTTTAGAACAATTTTTTAAATTATGTATTGTATCTTGAGCGCCAGGTATCATCCAGGATCCTTCCCAATCTGGCTGGCCATTTTCACCTTTCTAAGCTCTATGATCTGAGATTTTAATTTTTATGAAATAATTGAAAGTTTCTTGAAATAACTAAAAGTTTGCTGTTTTTTAATTTTTTTTTATTATATTTTATTTTAATTCCTTTTTGTGTTTATATTTTTCACTTAGCATTTGAAAAAGATTTATTTTTATTTATTTATTGCTCTTGCATATACCTGTATAAGGCCATTAATTTCCAAAAGTTTTTTTTTTTACAAAAAACAACATTAAAGTGTGTATTAGATTAGAAAGACACAACAAACACTGCTACATAGATTTACTTTCGGTTGAAAAGTCTATGTGTTTTTGACAAATTTTCTCAAAGGAAACGAAACACAGCTGTGCTTATACCACTACCCTGCTAAAGCTCTAGCTTAGAAACGTCACTTATAATATCAGGTCATGTAATATAATGAAAGTTTTGGTTGTAATATATATATATATATATATATATATATATATATATATATATATATATATATATATATATATATATATATATATATATATATATATATATATATATATATATATATATATATATATATATATATATATATATATATATATATATATATATATATATATATATATATATATATATATATATATATATATATATATATATATATATATATATATATATATATATATATATATATATATATATATATATATATATATATATATATATATATATATATATATTTTGGATTGATTGATTAAAAATAACGGAAATATAAATTAGCAATTATGTGCAACACTCTGTGCTTATGTCTGCTAGCTGTGCACATGTTTTACGTCAACTCTGTTTTTGGTTTTTTGACAAACTGAAAAGAACGTAAACAAAAACACAATTTGCTGCTGCTGTTCCGTGCAGAATAGAAACACAGAGAAAATAAGAACTAAAAGCTGATTAAGTACTATAGATATTAATAAATAAATCAAATATTTTGGTAAAACAACCACATATATATGTATATTGCAGGCAATGGAAATTCATAAATTGCAATAACACATAGTGGTAACTTGTAGTCCTGACTGGCAAGTTGTTACCAATCTCTAAAGAACAAGGTTACGAAACTGCAATTGACTTGTAAGAGAATATTATTATAGTTTTGTAACTTAGAAGAGATAATTGTTGAATATTATTCAAACATCTTGCCATATTGCAGTAAGTTGTGATAATGCATAAAATATGACCTTTGATAAAACTTGTTTCTTTTTATATAGGAAGCTGTTAAAAGTACCACGTACGTTGAAAAAAATATGATAAATCTACGCAACTGTTTGCTAAATACCAAATTATCAACTGCTTTTTATCTAGCAGTTAAAACAAATTATAAAAGTACTTTCAACGGTTCAAAACGTTATCAGAAAGTTGACTTGCTGCTAAATTTAAGATGTCTATATAATTCTGCAAGTTTGCTGTACCAACAAAAACCAACTAAAATTTCAAACAGTGATGTAGAAAAAAACACAAATCATTCGCCACTAGCTCTTAGGAGTAAGGTAGAACAAGCTGTGTTACCATATATACGCCTGATGCGTATGGATCGACCCATTGGTACCTATTTACTCTTTTGGCCTTGTGGCTGGAGCATAGCCTTAAGTTCCTCTGCTGGCAGTTGGCCTGATTTTTATATGTTGAGCTTGTTTGCCACAGGAGCGTTAATAATGAGAGGAGCCGGCTGCACTATAAATGATCTCTGGGATCGTGATATTGACAGACAGGTGGAAAGAACCCGAAATCGACCATTAGCTAGTGGCGAAATATCACAATTAGATGCTATTGTTTTCTTGTCGGCTCAGTTGAGCTTAGGACTCTTGATATTGGTGCAACTGAATTGGCAGTCAATATTACTGGGGGCAAGTTCTTTGGGTCTCGTCATTACTTATCCCTTAATGAAACGTGTTACCTATTGGCCACAACTTGTTTTAGGTATGGCGTTTAATTGGGGCGCTTTATTAGGTTGGTGCGCTACTCAGGGAGCGGTAAACTGGTCAGCCTGTTTACCACTATATTTGTCTGGCGTATGTTGGACTATAATATACGACACTATATACGCCCATCAAGATAAGAAAGACGATTTGCAAATTGGTGTTAAGTCAACCGCTTTGAGATTTGGAGAAAACACAAAACTGTGGTTGTCAGGCTTTACAGTAGCAATGTTAACTGGTCTTACAGCTGCGGGCTTAACCTGTGATCAAACAATTCCTTATTATGCTTCTGTAGGATTAGTAGCCGCGCATATAATGCATCAGGTTATACTTTTTAAACTTCATTCACAAAAATTTTTTTAATTGTTCTTTTTTTTTGCTTTTCAGATATATTCTCTTAATATTGATAATCCAACAGATTGTGCTCAAAAATTCTTTTCAAATAACCAAGTTGGTCTAATACTATTTTTAGGCATAGTTTTGGGCACTCTTATGAAATCAAAGGACAACGCTAAAGAAACAAATTTGACTGCGAGCGGTAATAACTTAGGCACAACAACAATAAATACTTTTGTTCCTCTTCCCTCAAAACCGGAGGGTTTAACGTAGTTAAATTACATATAAGTAAATGTAATTATTAAATTTGGAAGTATTTCTTTTTTTAGTTTAAAATGAAAAACCAAAGTAAGGAAACGAAGTTATTTTATAATAGAGGTGTCATTACCAATCAAAAAATTATTGACAGCTTGTTTTCTATGTTTCCTAGCTGTCTGTGTAGGAGCCACCCTAATCATCAGTAGACTTGGAAACCTTTGAAAGCTTGGAATCTCAAACATTCAACTTTTTAACATAATATTCTAAATAAATTATTGGGATATAAAGTTGAATGTTTTAGAATATATTTTAAAGGTTTCCAATTCTAGTGATGATTAGGGAGGGTAGCTCCTATGAAATGTCGAAATATACACAGCTAAGAAAATGTAAAACAAGCTGTTTATAATATTTTAGTTGGTATCTATATTAGAAGCTAATAAATTGGATAAACTCAATTGTTTGAGAAGTCATTACTGTAAATAAAAATTTCTTATTTAATTTGTGCAATAATAACCTAAATTGTTGTTCATTGACTTTTCGACAAATTAAAAAAAAAAAATTGTATGCACAGAATTTGCCAACCCATTCGCAGGAAATGTAAGAATTCGGAATGTGAAACAATAAAAAAACTGAATGTGCATGTACATGTGCGTGGAGATACGGGAAGATAAGTTTAGCTGGACTATGTATTCTAAATTCAGATTCACTCGTTAGTCTGTACAGATGCGAGCTCGTTTTTTGCGGCTTATAAAAGTCGCAAGTGTTGTCAAATAGTTGTAATGATCGACCAGTGTTATTAATACTTGACAAAAATATATTTTTGAATAAAAAAAAATTATCTTTTATCATAAATTATTTAATTAACAATGTGCAATGGTTCCCGGTCCGGAATCTGTTTGCCGAATAAACTGTTGTATTATATGAATCGACTTGTTATTGACATACATATGTACATCAGAGAACTTCAAAATCGTGGTTTTTCTTGATTTCATTCAGCACAGAAATGTCTGTCCAATTTAAAGAATAACGAAAAAATCAATGATGATTAAAAATAATATTTATTCTGCTGCACGCATCAAATTCTGATTATGAGTAGAATTAACAAAAGTATTTTATGAACAAGTTCGTACAGGCAGGACAAGAGCTTGCAGTTAATTCATCATTGTCATTAACTCATACAACAACTTTGAACCGAACGTCTTTGTGGCTTGAGCAATATGATATACCAACCATGCAAAGAACATGGACAAGTTTGATCATTTGCATGATTTGAACCGAACGTCTTTGTGGCTTGAGCAATATGATATACCAACCATGCAAAGAACATGGACAAGTTTGATCATTTGCATGATTTGTTTTTTATTGTAAAACATGAGTCCAATTAATGGATCAAATGTTAGTTTTATTTAAGCCACTGTAAATGAGAACAAATAAAAAACAAACAAGTACGAATGTGGTATATTCGGCTGGGCCGAATCTAAAATACCCTTCACGGTATATACATATACGTGATAGTATATTTTACAAATTTGAACTAAATATGCTCGGATATACATATATGGACCGATATCGAGGAAAAAATATTTTTGACTTGTAATCACCATTCCAAAAAAGAAAACTCATAGACATTTTGATGGAAAAGATTGTTTAAGCTATATCTCGGTTATATATAAACCGATATCTGAGTTTTCTATTTTTTGTATTTTGATAACCTTCTTTTATAACGAGAATTGCTTTTCAGCAAAAAACAAAAATGTTAATGGAGAAATCGGTTCAGGCTATATGTCGGGAGTCAGAGTGTAGCTTTGATAGTGAACGGACGTATTTGTTTTTGATCGGAGTGTTACAAAAAATAAAAAAGATAACGGTATAAGTAGAAAACCGCAATAAGTGAAGAGTGAATTAATAAAAAATAAAAACTTTGTGACAATTATTTTTATATACTTACTTTTAAAGCAACAAAAATATAAATAAAAAAAAAATTTAAAGAGTGTACCTAGTAGGTGCAATTCTGAAAGAGAGCTTAGCTCCACTAAAAAAACCTCTGGATTTCTGAAGAGGAATCATTGAAAAAATCATTGGACAATCTCCTGCCTCTAAGAGATAAAAAACGCACGCGTTCGTGCTCGCCAAACATTATTGTTATAACAGACGACAAACCAACTTCCAGTTTAGCTATTGTTGATAAACCGAAAACGCAAGTGGGTTCGCTGCCGTGGTTAAACGGCAGCGAAGCCCCAAATCCGCTCAAATGTCATCTCAGTCCAAAATACCCAAAGATGATAAGACCACCACGACAATGGATAGTAATAGGTTTGCTATCCTTCAGACCGATAAACCAGCAATACCAAAAAAAAACCTTTAAGCCGCCACCAATATATTTGCGAGAGCCTACCTTTAGTGAGCTGGTAAAACAACTTATTGCAGCAATCGGCAAAGACACTTTTAATGTAACATCGGTTAAGCACGGCAGCATCAATGAAACCAAAATCCAGGTAAACAGTGAAAATGAATACCGAAAGTTGTCTGACGTCCTGGAGAAGGAGAAAAGACCGTTTTACACATATCAGCTTAAAAGTGCCAAAGTATTAAGGTTGTTATAAAAGGGATTGAGCCTTTTGTAGATACGAATGATGTAAAAACCGGCCTAGAGGACAATGGCTTCAAAATTAAAAAAATGTGGTTAATATTAGAAACCGTGAACAAATTCCTCAACCCATGTTTAGGGTTGAATTGGAACCTAGAGATGTTGCCTTAAAAACGAATGAAGTGCATCCCATTTATAACCTAAAGTATCTTTTGCATCGTAAAGTTACCGTTGAGGAGCCTCATAAGCGTTTAGGGCCCGTTCAATGCCTAAACTGCCAAGAATTTGGCCATACTAAGGCCTATTGTAAGTTGCCCGCAGTTTGTGTTGTGTGTGGTGAACTTCACGGTACATCACAGTGCAAAAAACCTAAGACTGACTCGAGCGTTAAAAAATGCAGTAATTGTGGAGGTAACCGTACTGCAAACTAAAGGGGTTGCCCTGTCTATACTCACTTCAAGAGGTCAATGACAAATAGGCCATCAATTTTAAATATGCCATCCCAGCAGACAAACACCATTTCTACAAGCAATTTTCCCCAGGTACGCCAGTCAACCAGCCATATAAACGTGCAATACCCCCAACAAATTTCTTAAGCGAATGTGGTAAAATCCGATAAACCAAACTTGAATCAGGAGCCCAAGACTCAAAACTCCGGCCAAAATTTTGGCAATCTTGAGGCAACTCTGCAGACTTGTTCAATCTATAAATACATTTACGGTTTCCATGACAAACATGATGCAGGAAATGCTGAAAATGTAATCCACTATTTTGCAGCCAATTTTAAACAAATGAATTGGTTTCAAATATGTTTCTAAAACGCAAACGGCATCCGCCAACACAAAAATGAACTTGAGCACTTCCTTATGGAAAAGCAAATCGATATAATGTTGATTGCTGAAACCCATTTGACTACCAACAGTTATTTCAAAATTAATGGCTACATACTGTACGACACAAAAGATCCCCGTGGAAGATCTTGTGGAGGATCGACAATTCTAATAAAATCCAGAATTAAGCACTTTTTAATGAACGAGACACGTGAGGAGTATCTCCAAGCAACACACATATGTATTTAATATTTGCATGAAAAAATCGTTATTTCCTCGATCTACTCACCGCCACGATTTTGAATAACAGAAAACCAATATTCAATTTTTTTCAAATCACTTGGTCCTCGATTTTTAGCGGCTGGCGACTATAACGCGAAACACACTTTTTGGGGATCACGTTTAATTACCCCGAAAGGCCGTGTGCTTTTTGACACCGTTTCCCCACTTATTGGCCGTCAGACCAACGAAAGATCCCGGACGTTATAGATTTTGGAGTTACAAAAAATGTTCCCTCAGAATGGATCACTCACCAACTATAGTTTCTGTTTCGTTCCCCCAGGGGGTTGGTTCCCCGTTTTGTGACTTGGCGTTGACCGTCAATCGAGTTAATTGGATAAAATATAAAAAATATTTGAGTACTCATTGTACGGAAAACATTGCCTTGAGAACGCCTGAGGATATTGATATATCGATTAACGAATTTTCTGAACACCTTAATCAACCCGTACAACATGCTACCACTAGCCATATAAGATCCAGAAATGTGAGCAACAGAACTTATTCATCTGAAATTGATCAACTTCTGTTAGAGAAAAGAAGAGTTAGAAGAGAGTGGCAACTTCGCAGGTCGCCCCAGCTTAAAACTAGGTTACGGGAATGCATAACTCAGTTAAGAAATCTGCTTGAATCCCAAAGAATGGCTTCCCTCAAAAATTATCTGGAAGGTCTTGATGGTACCCCTCAATCCGACTATTCTCTATGGAAAGCGACAAAAGGTCTGAAAAGACCCGTAATAGGTAAGCCACCTTTGCGAACTTCAACTGGAGAGTGGGCAAGAAGCGATTATGAAAAGGGAATGTTGTATGTCGATCATTTGAGAAATGTTTTTACCACAAATGATACAGCGAATAATTCAGCTGAACTACCGTCATCCGCTGTTAGACCGCCTATGTCTTTGAGACATAGTTTTCAAGATGTTGAAAATGTTATTCGTAACACAAACCCCAGGAAAGCTCCAGGTATTGATAAAATTACTGGTAAAATGCTTGAGCAGCTACCTCGTGTAGCTCGTAGAATTCTCCTTTTTATTTTTAACGCTATTTTACGTTTCGAGTATTATCCTACAGAGTGGAAGGTGTCCATGATTACTATGATACCCAAACCAGGGAAGGATCCCACTAAAGTAGAATCATACAGACCAATAAGTCTACTGCCAACAACTTCAAAACTGTTCGAAAAATTGCTAATGGCAAAGTTGAGTCCAATGTTGAACAATGTGGGATGCATCCCTGATCATCAATTTGGCTTTCGGGCTAAACACAGCGCCATAGAACAAACGCACAGACTAGTGAATGTCATAAGACAGACCTTTGAGGAGAAGAAGTATTGCTCAGCTCTATTCATTGACATTTCTCAAGCTTTTGATAAAGTGTGGCACGAGGACTTGATGTACAAAATAAAGTTAAACTTGCCTGCAAATACACACAAGCTTCTGGAAAGCTACTTATATGGGCGGAAGTTTGATATCAGAGAAGGCGACTTTATAAGCCCAACTCAACCAATCGAGGCAGGAGTTCCCTAAGGCAGCATACTGGGGCCTACTTTATACTTGATTTACGCCTCTGACATGCCAACGAGAGCCGGAATCCACACTTCAACTTATGCAGATGACACAGCATTCTGCAGCGTACATGAAAACCATCAAGTAGCCTCGCGAAATTTGCAGGAGTATATTTCAATATTAGAGAAATGGTTAAAACTTTGGAAATTAAAGTTAATGAACAAAAATGTACTCACGTTACATTCACACTGCGTAAACAAACATGTTCGGCTATCCAAATTAACAATTCACCTATTCCGCAGCAAAATGAAGTCAGGTACCGTGGTATTCATCTCGACCGTAGGTTAACGTGGAAGTCTCACATTGATGCGAAAGTTACTCAGTTAAAGTTAAAAGCAGCGCAACTGAATTGGCTTATGGGCAGAAATTCTACATTAAAGCTGGATTGCAAACTTTTATTATACAACGCAATTTTAAAGCCTATATGGTGCTATGGAATTCAATTATGGGGCACTGCCTCCACTTCTAACATTGACAAAATTCAAAGGCGACAAAATCAAATTCTTCGGATGATTACTGCAGCTCCATGGTACGTAAAAAACTCCCGAATTCATAAGGATCTCTGTGTTCCTCTTGTAAAAGACGAATTTTCAAAGTACGCAACAAGGTATATCAGTAAATTGGAGCTTCACCCAAATCGTCTTGCACGCAATATACTTAATTTTGAAAGCCACTCTCGGTTGAGAAGGATGGATACCCTTGCCACCATCAGAACGTTCAATAGGTGATTTTACCGATACTGACCGTGCAAAATAAAAAATTTTTGTCTAACATTGGCTGGACTTAATTAATTTTATGTATTTAGTTTTAAGATTTGAATACTTATTGTTGTTAGTTCACTTTGTGAAGATTCAATAAATAAATGAATGGCAAAAAAAGGCTATATGTCGGATATATGTGGACCGATATCGGAAATTTTCATTTTCCATATTTATATAACCTTATTTTATTACCAGAACTGCTTTTAAGCAAAAAAAAAGTTGTTTAAGTTCGCTCACGCGACATTTTCTTGAAAAACCCGATTTAGGCTATATCTCGGGTATATATGGACCGATATCGAAAATCTTCATTTTCCATATTTATATACGGGTATGTTCTAGATTCTACTTCGAAGTGAAAATAGTTTGAAATCACTTCAATTTCAAGCGTTGGTGTTCTACATTCTACTCTATACTTTTCATTTGTCTTTTGTTTTCGAACATTAATTTGTAGTGAATTGTCTGGTTCGTGAAACTACTTTTACACATAAAGTAGTAGTTTGAAAACACTTTTTAATTTTATTGTGAAAATGAAATATTTTACAGAAAACTTAGTATAATTACAATCCCATTGAAATAAGAGGGTTAGATGAGGGAATATTTATTTGAGATACAAGTGTGCATATAATGGGTGATTTTATAAGAACTATCGGAAATTAAAAAAAAACACATAAAATTCAGAAAAATGCATGAAATATTTATTTGGATCGATAGTTGGGTCGATATAATTTAATGTTTGAAGATTATTTCATGCAAATGTTGGCCGCGGCTGCGCCTCAAATGGTCCATCCGCTTAGTCCAATTTTGGCATACTCTTTCCAACATTTCGGCCGGTATCTCACGAATAACGTTGGCAATGTTGACTTCCAGTGCGTCAATCGAAGCGGGCTTGTCGCTATAGACATTAGCCTTAACATAGCCCCACAAAAAATAGTCTAGAAGCGTTAAATCGCACGATCTGGGCGGCCAATTGACTGGTCCCAAGCGTGAAATAAACTGTTCACCGAACTCGCCTCTCAATTGGTTCATTGTTTCGCGTGCTGTGTGGCATGTGGCACCGTCTTGTTGAAACCACATGTCATGCAAGTCAAGCTCTTCCATTTTGGGCAAAAAAAAGTTTGTTATCATCGCACGGTAGCGCTCACCATTCATACCTATTTTCCTAGTTCTGGTACAATGCACTGCATATGTAGGAGTCATTCCCTGAGTACTGGTCCAAGCTAAAAAAAAAAAAAAAAAAAAAAGTAACGTTGTGATTCGCATCATCTTTGAAGAAATACGGCCCAATGATGCCGCCAGCCCATAATCCGCACCAAACGGTTGTTTTTTGTGGATACATTGGTAGCTCTTGCAATGCTTCTGGCTGCTCTTCACTCCAAATACGGCAGTTTTGCTTGTTCACGTATCCATTCAACCAGAAATGAGCCTCGTCGCTGAACACAATTCTTCGATAAAAAAGTGGATCTTCATCTAACTTTTCAACAGCCCATTCACCAAAAATTTGGCGTTGTGGTAGGTCGTTTGGCTTCAATTCTTGCACCAGCTGTATCTTCTAAGGCTTCACAACCAAATCCTTCCGCAAAATTTTCCACGTAGTGGAGTAACAGAGGCCCAATTGCTGCGAACGGCGCCGAATCGATAATTCACGGTCATCACCAACACTGGCCGATACGGCTGCGATATTTTCTTCAGTTCGCACTCTACGTAAGCGTGTTGGTGGTTTAATGTCCAACAATGTAAATTTGGTGCGAATTTTTTTTACAATAGCCCGAATAGAAGCCTCAGTAGGTCGATTAAACTGACCATAAAATGGAAGAAGCGCGCGATGAACTTTCTTAACAGAGCACGCATTTTGGTAATAAAATTCAATAATTTGCAAGCGCTGTTCGTTTGTAAGACGATTCATGATTAAATTATAAACCAAACTGAAGATGATTGACAGTGACACAAGATACAAAACGTGAAATGCGTGAGCTGTCAAAACTTGTGTTGCCAGAAAGATAATAGCAAAAAAATCACTCGTTATTTATAGGGAAAATAAGGAGAATATTACATAAACAACTAATATTTGTTATTTTATTAACTAAAGTCGATTGGCGATATCATCTCTTATTACAGCGTTATCGGAGTCACTAACTCGTCCGAATCATCGTCATCACTTACATGTCTTTCGTTTATCGCCACTCGAACTTTTGCGTAAAATGGCACTTTAAGCATTACGATCATCGTAGCAAACGGAGAATTTGATAAACCTAACTAAAGGCCTTATCAGATAAAGCTTTTGCTTCGCTTTGCCTTGCAAATTCGCTTTGACATCGAAGATAAAACATACATATTTATATGAAACATGTCACATAAAGTACTTTTAACGCAACGTGCAACGAAATGTTCAGCAGCTCTCATGTTTTTACTCGTTGAAGTTTTTTCTAATAGCTATTGGACGAACTTGTTGAAATCAGTTTATTGGAAAATTTTTTGTCTCAATTCTGTCATAACAGGCGTGGCTATATAAAAAGTTGCCCCATCTTGTTGAAACCAAACAGTATTGAAAGGGATTGTCTTTCGGCGTAGTTTTGGAAAGGAAAACTCTTTCAACATCTTTAAATAACGGCCTCCATTGACCGTAACAGTAAGACCGTTTCCTTCGAAAAATTAAGGCCCGACAATGACACAGTGGTGTGCAGTTTCTTCAAGGTAATTATAACTGTGGGTTATTGGACAATTTTCTAGAATTAATTATTCGACTTTTTATTTAACATTGCCCTTCAAAATGTGCCTCGTTAGACACAAAAAATGCAGTTCAAGACGTTTTCATCCTCCGACACAATTTGAATGATTTTCTCACAAAATGCCAAGCGAATTGGGAAGCCTCTAGGTTTCAGTTTGTTTGTTTATTGAATCTTATACGGAAATAATTTTAAATCTTGGTGCAAGATTGACTACAGTGACTGTCTGCTGACACCCATTTGAGCAGATAAGCTTCTTGTCGAAACTCTAGGATTGGAATGTATGGCAGCAGCGATAGTTGCCTGCTTCCGAACTGAGGGATTTCGATGATAAGGCCTTCTTGCGATTGTGCCGCGCTCGACAAAATTCTTCATAAGCCTCATTGTTGTCCATCTGCTAGAAACGTTCGCCTATATTCTCTTTGGACGGAAACAATTTACTCTAAAGCGTGAAAGCAAATTCTTGTTTCATTGTCTCAATTCTACATTTTAGTTTAACTTAAAGATCAACTATAAAAAAAAACAGTAAAAATATAGCAGGTTAGTTACACAGAAAATAATTATTACGTTTTTTTTTTTTTTTTTTGCTAGCAGCTTTCGTCAGCCACCCTGTATTTAACAAATACAAGTCTTTTATTACTGCTGTTCTTATTTGGTATATATGTATGTATGTTCATTATTAAATTCGTATTAAACCAAATTCCACCGGAATAAGTAACAAGATGTGTACACGTGTTCTTTTTCCCCCTTTTTCAGCGTTGTCCGTATTTTCTATATATGTTCATTCTTAATTTCGTATTAAACCAAATTCCACCGAAATAGGTACCAAGTGTTTCTTTTTGTTACCGTTGTTCGTGGTTTTTTCACACGTTCATTATTAATTTCTTTTGAATGCATTTCATTACCTTGCAGTGTGAAAGGAGTTGGGCTAAATTTTGCTAATCTGAGCAGTGTCGAAGATATATATACTGGGCACTGATCAGTTTTAACTTATTTAATTCCACCATTTTAAATGCTTTAACAGAGTTTATTTTAGTTTTGTTAAACTTCTACAAACGCTACTCCCTCTTTCCTCCTCCTCATAACCTGCATATAATCCAAGATAAAAAAAATGGCATTAGGATTATTTCAATTTCCTCCTGCAGGTTAACATCTGAGTCTTTATCCTCCAAATTTAAAGAGAGTTTAAAACCACGTTTAATTGTTAATAAGTATAAGTCATTTTTGTCGTGACGAATTACCACATTAAGTTTAATTTGAATCAACGAAGGATTTATTTTAAAGTTTTCAAACAATACTTATTGTATTTATTTTTATGCATTAAATATTTTTTAATACTTTACTCAGTTTAAAAATAACTTTTTCTACTCGTAAGCAAAAAAATAAAATAGCAAACAAAAATTATATTCAAGAAATACTTGTGACTCTTTTTCCGAGAAGTAATAAAATTCGAAATATAATCGGTAGTTTTTGAAATAAAACTTAAACAAATAGATTAACCAATCCTTGTTCTCTTAGTTAGATTTTATTAGATTAAATTTAGAAATAATTGTTATTTGCAGTCCCTGCAATTGCATATTATTTTCTCATTTTCTTAGTTGGGACCCCGCCCAAAAAAAGGAAAAAAACTTATAATTTCTATTATACTTTTGGTTCCAATGCACTGTGCGTTTTTTGTTTGTTAGATATTTAATTAATTAAATGCACTTCCGAAGAATCAATTAATTAGATTCTAGAATCAAACTAAAACTTCTCTAAACAAACACAAATTTATTTTATTTCTAGTAAAATGGTCATGTCAATAAAAAAAAGTCGGTAAACAGTTACCTTTAATTCCAAGAGTAGTTTAGTCATCGTGGTCGTATTGGCACAACGTAAAGAATTTGGCGCTTGTGTTGTCGTTATGAACAGTAATTTATTGATTTTGGTCGTATCTCTTCCAAAATATGTCAATACCCCATATTCTATTAGGCGTCATCGTCGTCACATGAAGGCGACGCAAACATTGTTTCATTTATTTGCTCGTTCCCAAAAACAATTGAGTGTTGTCGACATCCTCTATCTATCGTTTAGGTCTTGGAAATATCGCAGGTCTATCAAAGAATACATAACTGTTTTCGAAGACGAATGTGTAACCGAGTGTTTTTTGATGTCGTCTTGATGTGACAACGATGACGCCTCTTGGAATATGGGGAAATATGTTCTCAAGACGAAGGCGAGTTTTTAAAGACGAGTGAGCAAGCAAGATCGATTCGTGAGTTGGGGGAGTAACACAAATGCTTATTGCTTAAAGCTTTCTTATTAAAGCAAAAAAAAAAAAATTTATTTAAATTGTGAAATTGAATTGAAACAAAAAGGGATTGAATGTGTAAAACAGCCGAAACAATTTAATTTAAAAAAAAAAATTTAAATACACATTAATTCAAAATCAAAAGTGATTACATGATTTTTTTTTAATTGAGCAAGGTGAGTTGAGTTAAATTTTTAAAAATAAAATATTGTAAAATATTTTAAAATATAAAAAAGTCTCATACACATATATGTACGTGTATGTATATACTTTTTAAATTATATGTAAGTATGTTATGTTATAATTACAACATTTAAGCTTAAAAGGTTCATTTTTTTTTTGTTTATTGTTTTTATAGGTATTTTTTACACATTAAAATCTTAAAACTTATTTTCAATAATTACATTAAGAAGAAAAATAAGCGCTTTTTTTTAACAGAAAATACAATTTGTTTTTATATATGTAGTATCATTTTTTCTACAAATAAAATTCGAAATAATAATTATAAAGTAATCAATTTTATATTATTTTAACTTAAAAATTTGTTTTTAATTAATTAATACAAAATGAAAATTTCTCACCAGGCAAACTTACAAAAAAAATCTGTTCACCGTCTTCTTTTGTTCATACTTTTTTGTTAACTTCAATTTACGTTTGCACTACACCTCTAATATCTGGTCCTACACCTTGAGTTACATTCGATGCAGATACTGCTATCGAGGTTGAGCCAACGGTTCCACCTCCTATAAATAAAGCTGATGTATCTAATATAGTATTAGCTGATGATCCGTTACAAAGATCGCCATTGTCCATAAGCATGTCATCACTAAAGTCAAGAAAGTCACCCAATTCCGAACCAATTGTTTGTTGAAGTGTTTTCAGATGTTTGTCGGCCAATTCGATAGCGCGTTCGATTTCATCGCTTTCATCTTGATGGACTAAAAATAAATTAATATAAGATAAGAAAATTTGTTAACAGGGTAGAAGTAATTTATTTATATTTTCATTACCTTAGCTAGCATAAATTTGTATTTACTAATATAAAGATTAATTGCCTTATTCATAAAAAGTATTTTATTAAACTTAATAATTTATCTATAATCTTAATCAATATACAATATTTTTATGAATAAGGCTGTACTACTTAAGATATTCAAAGTTGTTGTGGAATATGAGTACTTTCAGAATCGAAATTGAAATCGATAAGAAATTAGTTTTGGTGTCACAGAATGAAGTATTAACTGTTTTACGAGTATGTTCGAATGAAGCTTGTTGTCAGAATTAAGTATTAGAATATGTTTTCATCAGCAGCCGTAAATAACGTTTACTTTTCAAATATAAACTAAATTAAAAATCAAGCTGAAGGAACATATCAAGATAATCAATCCTTCTTACAGTAACTATCTTAAGATGCATAAGTTTTACTTGTTTTAGTTTTTCTAGAAAGCGCAACTTTAACGATTATTTTGCGAGCTTTATTTACTCCTCAGAAAATGAAAGTTATTATTTCAGTTTTATTTATACCCCAAAAAATAAAAGTTATTTTCCGAGTCACATTTATTCTTCAGAAACTAAACTTATTTGTTGAATTTTATTTTTTTAAACAAATTTCTGCATAAAAGTAAACATAAAAGCTTTTATTTAAAAGCATTAATATATGTATATAAGTCCTTTGTTTGATTTAAATTAACCTCAGAACTCTTTTTTCGGCCTGCCTTAGTTGATCCGACATACGGCAAACATACCTTCGCTATGTTTGCGGTATGTCTTTACTCCGGTATGCGTCATACACCACTCCGAAGGATTTCAGGTGCATAAGCTTGTCATCCTTCTTGCTTAAAACTTTGGAACGGATAATTGATTTACATCTTAGAATTTCAATGTACCTGAGCCATTTATCAATCTCTCAACATGCCTATGCCAAGGGCAAATATGTTGAAACTTCATTGCATTCGCTCGTATGTATTCAGGGAGCATAGAGAGTATGCATTTAGTGGCCTTCCTTGATGTAGAAGGAATATTTAATAATGTGATACCAAGGGCTATAATAATGACCCTGAAAAGAAATTTACTCACCATTAGGGTCATTACTCCCAATATGGGGCAAGCCACAATTTGCATTGCCTCCTATTCCATGGAATTTAACTCTACAATTGTACTTGTGGAATTAGATTGCACTCTGCACTAAGGCATATAGATGGATAGTGCACGAATAGTCCAAGTGTGAATCCACAGAAAACGGGATATAATGAGGGCAGCTAACTGTTTAAGATACTACAAGGTATACGGAGAGAATCTCTGAATTTGTAATAGTAAGGCTTCGTTGAATGCACTAGCGGGGCCTATACAACATCTAGGTTGTTCCTGAATTCTGAATATCTCTAAACGAGATAGATTATGAAATTCACCAGCAACGCGAGTGGCTCGCAATACTCACACAGGTCGAAAACTTTTGCCACAAGTTTGCTTAAGAATTCTTCGTGAGTTGGTAGACCGAAGCCCATTAGGAGCATCAGCCTTCAACCAACTCACCCGTCTAATCTCCACTGCTATTTCTTTTGTTTTTTATCTTGGAAAAGTACTCAGGGGATGCCCCTACATATGCAGTGCATTGTACTGGAACTAGGAAAATAGATTATGAGAAGGAGGAAAGGGCAGTAATGTTTGTGAACTTAACACACGGAACGACCAAAACAAACTTTATCACAGCATTTAAAGTGTTGAAATTAAATTAGTTAAAACTGATCGGTGCCTAGTGTATATACATACCTTCGACACTGCTCAGAATAACAAAAATTAGTTCAACACCGCGCACACCGTAAGATAATAAATACATAGGAGGAACATAAAAAAGGTATTATTAATAACAAATAGAGAAAAAAAACGGCAGTAAAAACATTAAATAATGTTGTAACACTGAATTTTAATAATACAACTCTGCAAATACACTCATATTTACTGACGCTTTTTGAAACCGTTAATAATTAGCTTGTTTTTATCTTGTTGTACTTTTATGTTTCTTTTCTCGAAGCATTTTTAAGTTTGAAACTACGTTTAATTTTTTAGTCGTAATAAATCATTTGAAGTTGAAACAACTTGTGTTATTATTTCTGCCTGGAATAATTAATAATTGCCAACAGGTTATAGGCCCAGGCGAGCTCTGGTGATTTGAAAAGAAAAAGTTTTTGGGGAATTTAATACAAACTTAATTGAAGTACTTTTAATAAGAATGAGTTTGTTAATGTACAACATTGAAAAACTGGACGAGACAAATTACGACTCGTGGAGTTTGCGGATAAAAGCTGTATTAATTCATCAAGATTTGTGGTCTACCATTTGTGAAGAAAATCCAAGAGCAGAGGATGATGTTGCCAAATGTTTTAAGTGTTTCGTCCATGCAAGTATCATACATAAGGAACTGTAAATCAGCAAAAGAAGCTTGGGATACTTTGCTTGAGGTACATAGACCGAAAGGACCGGTAAGAAAAGTTACTCTTTTTAAACAATTATTGAATATGAGAATGGGAGAGGCAGAATGTGTTCAGCAGTATGTTTGTAACTTTTCGTCAACTGTGGAAAAGCTGGCAGAAACTGGAATTGTTCTCCAGGAGGAGTTGTTTGCCGTTATGCTTTTGGCAAGTCTACCGCAATCGTATGAAAATTTTGTCATTGCTTTGGAAACAAGAGATGAACTTCCCAGACTTGGTGCATTAAACTTAAAATTGACAGAAGAGAGAGAGAGGAGAAAAGCTAGCCAACAGAGTATTCCCAATGAAGGTACTGCAAAGGCATTTATGTCATCAAGTGCGAAAAACAACAATTACTACAACAACAATGTGAGTACCAAAAATTCTTTTACTAACAATGACAAAAACAACCGCTACAACGGTAAACCGAAACAGAATTTTAAATGCTTTAAGTGCGGTCGCAGAGGTCATTACGCTGCACAATGTAGAAGCAAGCAGCACGACGCTTCAACAAGAAAAAAGGAACGCACACGCATATTCTGTGTTTTCAGCATCTAGCAACAACAACTTACTGAATCGTAATACTTGGTGTCTAGATAGCGGCGCTTCATCTCATTTGTGCTGTAACCGTAAATTTTTTGAAACTTTTGAGACGCATACAGAATCTATTATGTTAGCAGGGCAGAATAAAATTGAAGCAGCGGGGTTCGCATTAAAGAATGTGGCATTGTGTTAAATGATGTATTGTTTGTGCCAACTCTTCAGTGTAATTTTATTTCTGTGGGCAGAGTAACGGTAAAAGATGTTGTAAAATTTGAAAGCCAAGCAGCAAAAATAGTAGACAAAATGGGAAACGTAATTTTAAAAGCGAAAAAGATTGGAAATTTGTTTTTGTATTTAGAGTCAAAGAGCTCACTTTTCTTAACAACAAATATATGCGAAGCAATGAAATGGCATGAACGTTTTGGGCATTTGAATGTATCAAGCTTAGCGGAATTATCAAGAAAAAATATGGTTCATGGCATGAATGTAGAATTTCCGAAAGAAATTAATTGTACTGCTTGTTTAAAAAGTAAATGTACTACAAAACCTTTTTTCAACACTGAAAGCAGAGCATCTGAATTATTGGAAATAATTCATACTGACATTTGTGGTCCTATTAACAAAAACTCACTTGGCAAACAGGAAAAAAAATTAAAATAGTTCGTTCAGACAATGGTAATAATTTTAATAGTTTCCTAAAAGAAAATGGAATCATACATCAGCTGACCGTTCCCTACACGCCGCAACAAAACGGGATAGCCGAACGTTTGAATAGGGCATTAGTGGAAATGGCTAGAACAATGACGATATCTTCAGAAGTCGATGAAAATTTATGGGCAGAAGCTGTAAATACGGCTGTATATATAAGAAATAGACCGCCAACAAAAGTTCTTAACAATTGTACACCTTATGAAGCCTGGTTTAGCAGAAAACCAACAGTAAAACATTTTAGAATATTTGGGTCATTAGCAATTGCTTTAAATAAAACTCATCACCACAAATTTAGACCCAAGGGAAAGGAGTTTGTTATGGTCAGTTATTCAGAAACTTCAAAAGCGTATCGTCTTCTAGAAAAATCATCTGGAAACATTATAATCAGCCGTGATGTATACTTTGTTGAAAACGACACCAAGAAATTAAATGATGAAATTTTTAGTATTGAGGTACAACATGATGAAATACAATGCAATGAAAACGAACAAAATGATAAAATAGTAGTTAGCGATGGTGAATTTGAATCTGTTGCGGAAGACTACCTTGATTCTAGTACAGTTATGGATGACGGTGGTTTAGTTGGTTTTGACTCATACGGAGAAGTACCTATTGAACCAGAAAAACCAAAAGTAAAGAAAACAGGTCAACCTGGACGACCCAGGAAGAAACACAACATCCTGAACATGATGTGTGCAGAAGACGTTAAAATTCCGTTAAAGGTCAGTGAAGCTTTATCAGGTGAGTACGCTGATTATTGGTATGATGCTATGGAAGAGGAGTACAAAGCTCTTATTGAAAATAATACTTGGGTGTTGTGCGAATTGCCACATAATCAGAAGACTGTTGGATGCAAATGGGTTTTTGCATTAAAGAAAAATAAAGAAGGCCATACTGAACGTTTTAAGGCCAGATTGGTTGCCAAGGGTTACGCGCAAACATACGGTTTGAATTATACTGAAACATTTTCTCCCGTTGTACGTTATGAGACGATTAGGATGGTAATTGCCCTTGCGGCTGAATATAACCTCCATATGCACCAAATGGATGTGTCCACCGCTTATCTAAACAGTGAACTAACTGATGACGTCTATATGGGGCAGCCTGAATATTTTGTAAATGAAAATTTTCCCAGTAAAGTACTGAAATTAAAAAAAGCTTTATATGGATTGAAGCAATCAGGTCGACAGTGGAACATGAAATTGGACGAGATTCTAAAAGATATTGGTTTCGATGCTGTGAAAGTGAACCTTGTCTATATCGAAGAAATATTGACAAAAGAATCAATTTAATAGCCGTATATGTCGATGATTTGCTTATAGCCAGTTCAGATTTGAAAGAATTAAATTTAATAATACCTGTAGTGGACAAAGGTGCTGCAAAACATTTTTTTAGTATAGAAATTGAGAGGAAAGATGAGACTGGAGAAATCGCAATTCATCAAACCAAATATATAAAAGAACTGTTACAGGAATATGACATGAGTAGTTGTCGTGCAGTATATACGCCTTTAGAGCCAAAATTTCAAGTCGCCTGCAACAACGAAAATTGCGAAAAAATCGATCCAACAGGCTACCAATCAATTATTGGATCATTGATGTACTTGGCTATATGTACACGTCCAGACATATTACATTCAGTTTCCAAATTAGCTCAAATGAATAAAGAACCGCAACAAGAACACAACGTTGCCGCAAAGAGAATTTTGAAATATCTTAATAAAACGAAACACCTTCAATTGATATACAGGAAGACAAAGGAGCCAATAGTTGGTTACGTAGATGCCGATTGGGGAGGTGATTCAGTTAATCGAAAATCATATACTGGCTATGTTTTTATGCTTGCCGGTAGTGCGTTTTGAGCAGCCCAGAGCTGAATATATGGCGCTTTCATCAGCAGCAAAGGAGGCAGTATTTTTGAGGAAACTTCCGGGGGAGATTAAAATACATTATCCCGAGAGAGTTCATATTTATGGGGATAATCTTGGCGCTCTGAGTTTGATGAAGAATATTATTTACCACAATAGAAGCAAGCATATAGACATTAAGTACCATTATATTAGAAATGTTTATATTGTTTTCTTCTAATATAATGGTTTATAATGAGAAATTAATTGATTTGGAATATTGTAACAGTAATGAGAATATTGCTGATATTTTTACTAAGAATTTGCCTAAGAATAATCATTTGAAATTAGTAGAGGCTTTGGGAATTGAATATCAACGAATCTTATATTTAAAATTAAAATTTATAAATATGCGTGTTGAGGAGGAGTGTTGTAACACTGAATTTTAATAATACAACTCTGCAACACTCATACTTACTGACTCTTTTTGAAACCGTTAATAATTATCTTGTTTTTATTTTGTTATACTTTTATGTTTCTTTTCTCGAAGCATTTTTAAGTTTGAAACTACGTTCAATTTTTTAGTCGTAATAAATCATTTGCAGTTCAAACAACTTGTGTTATTATTTCTGCCTGGAATAATTAATAATTGCCAACAAATAATAAAAAAAAATCACGTGCACACATGATGCAAAACAAAACTACCTATTCCGGTATAATTTCGTTTTTCTAGAAATTAATAATAAACATAAGTATAAGTATAGAAAACACGGACGACAATGAAAAACACGTGTGTACAGAACGAAAGACAAAACACTGCTGATTCATTACAGGTATCTGCAAGGCATTTCCGTTTTAACAGTAGACGCCTTATGTGACACAGTAAAAACAATATATATTTAAACAGGAAGACGCTGGACCAAATAAGGGAGCTAATCGTTTCATGTAGACAAGGCGCTAAAGAATCGGCGAGTCTATTCGGCAGCAGATTAGAAGCGCTGCTAAACGAAGCTAAAACCACAGCAGAACGTGAATGGAGTAACACGAACAGCCGGAAAGCGATACTGGAGAACTTCAGAATAGCGGTGAAAGGCGTTATCAGATGTCTGAGGAACCAGTACTTAAGAATACTGTTTGTGGGCAATGATACCGGAAACTGCAAGATTTAACACAGATAGTGGATAGTGCGAAAAATCTTTTCGAAGCGAGCGAGTTTGAGGTAAATACTGTGACGTCGATGTCACCGTGTAGTTTTTACAAGTTATAGGTCTACTTCAACAAGACAAATAGAATGTAGAATTCTATACCAGTTTGAGTTTGAAGCATCCGTAAAGCTAAAATTAAAACCATCTCCTTTATATAACATAGACAACTACAGTAAAACTCTTAAATACCAAATCCAAAGAAGCTACGAGTTGGCAAAGTAAACCCTGAGCCACGAAGTCCAGAGTGCTCAAAGTAGGACAAAGAATATGGCTAAAATAACCAGACACGAAAGAACAAGTTCTCACCCCTGTGGTTGGGACCCTACGAAATAACGGGGATACCAACACCAGTTAACGTTAAAATAATGGTTAAAAACGCAGAAAAGGTTTACCACAACAGCTTGATAAAATCAGTGGTAATAAAGAAAATAAAAGGTTATAGGGGTCTAGAAGGAGTGAGGAATAGGGAGAGGTGGGAAACTGTTTAGTGTGGCATTACTTGCTGATTTACTAGTCATCCGGTTTGACCGAGACCAGTAGTGCGATTCACTATACTTTTGAAGCCCCAATTATTTCGGTTAAAATTATTAACCACAAAATTAACCTTTTTCCTATTCACAAGTACTTTAAACACCATATGCTGGGGTTTAAAGTCAGCTGTTTGAGGCAGCTGTTGTATTTAACCACATAAATAGGTGTTAATTAACACCCCAATATTTTGTGAGTTTAAAAAAGTGTTGATTTATATTGTTTACATTTATGTAATTTAATTTATGTAATAAACTATTTGTCTAATAAAAAAAAAAACAATAAAAGTTAGTAAACAACAAAATTAAATCTTGAAAATAATATTTTTGTATAAAACAATAATTAAGAATTTTTTACTCAATATGTATTTCGTTTTCCTATATAAAATCAAAAATGTTTTGATAGGCAATAAAATAACATTCTTTTATGTTAAATGTAATTATGTATGTATGTATGTGTTAAAGCTCTTCATATTATTTATTTCCTATCACAAAAATGTTTTTGATTTTATAATTAATCAACAAATACATTCCTTAAGAAGTTTTCTAAAGCAAAACGAAATATTCAATAAAAAACGTTTAATTATTGTTTTATATAGAAAGGATCTCGAGCTAAAATAATATATTTTAAGATTTTTATGCATATATATAAAAAGATCAAAGTTACAAAAGATGAGGAAAACATATAAACAAATAAAGAAAAAGAGATTCAGTACACTAGATAATACAAATGAAATGGAGTTGCCACGTTATAACAATCTGAACGTGAAGAAAAATAAAACCCTTTACGGTGACTAAATATAGTTAGTGAATAACGTAGGGGTTAGTGCAAACAACAAAATGTGTGGTTAAAGTTAACACTTCTAATTGGGGTATAAAGTTAGTGAATTGCACTACAGAAAGCAAAAGTAAAACAAAACATAAATTCTACCAACAAAACACATGTTATTTTTTATGTTTCGCTTTGGTTTGTTCTTTTTTTTTTTTTTTTTTTTTTTTTTTTTTTTTTTTTTTTGTTAATTGAATAAAAAACTCTTCCTTAAAGTGTCGTCGTTCAAGCCATAATGCACATATTATTGTTTTTATTAAACTTACCCGTTGTAAACAATTCCTTAAATGCGTCTTCAGGCAGAGAATTTAAAACATTTTCTAAGTCATGTTCCTCTAACAAATGAGTATCACCTAAAGGTATATCATCTAAAAAATAGAAATCACTTTAATTCTTAAAATTAAGCACATATCGCAATTATGAAATCTACCATCTGGACCGCCCAGCATTAGTTCGGGATCACTTAAGCCCCCCAAACCAGTATCTGCCGAGCTGGCAGAACTATTTTCACATATACTCAACATATCTTGAGTAAGAAAATCGTCGGCTGTCGGCAAGGACGTGGTAGAACCCATTCCCGATGATGTGAAATTTGAATTAGAGTTTGTGTTCAACAAATTGGCATCAGCCGTACAAGGTTCAGCTTGTGGGGTTTGTTTTTGCGAATTGAATGATAATTGTGAAATGAAATCTTTTAACTCGGTTGGTGTGGAAGCAGTTTTAATAGAAGTAGTAGAGACGGACAAGGAATGTTTTTCATTGAGATTAAGAGGGTGCAGAGGCTGCTGAAGCTGACGTTGATGATATTTAGTTTTGTTTGGTGTGTTTTTAGAATGATTATTATCATGACCAAAGCTAAATAAATGTGGAGGCAATCCATGACCAACTAAACCACCACTTAGAGGTGCCAAGGCTGGTGGTGCCAGAGAAGCTGCTGAAATGCTGGCTATAGTTGACATTACACCATGCGTGCTCTGCTGTTGTTTCTGGCGCTGATATTGTTGCTGGTGTTGCGAGGTACTTGATGTTGTTGAGTGTTGCGAATTGCTGGCTATTGATTCTAAAGAAGTCGTACTACTTTTACGTTTTAAGCATGTCGATGTTAAACGTGGCATCTGTTTTGTTATTGTTGTTGTTGTTAATGAACCAACAGTCTTTTCTACAGCTTTCTTTACACGTTTTTGTGGTCTACCCACTGGATTGGCACTTAAACCAACAGCCATTTTACGTTTACGTGCTTGTTGATTTAATAAACCTGGTCGTTTATTGCTGTTATTGTTTGCTGGAAATTGCTGCAATAAGTGCTGCTGATGTTGGTGCTTTTGTTTATGCTGATTATTTTGCGTTTTAATCAAATCTCCGCTCGGTAATAACTCTGCATTTGAGTTGTTGGATGAAAGTTTTGGTGCTAATGTTATTGATTCGTTCATTAAAAGTGGATTTGTGGATATTTTACGTGGTCTTTGTTCATACAAAAGACGGTTATAAGCGTCACGCTTACGTGCATGTTCCGTGCACAAAGGTAAATCGTGGGTTATATCGAATACTGGTACTCTACATTGCGTATTATCGGCAAATTTGGCGGTACACGGCAAGAAGACATGTTGGGCTGCATTACAAACGATATGTTGTTGACAGTGAGAAGCCATTTCTAGCGTGTAAGCGTCACAATCATTAACACAGCAACGTTTTACATTGGCGGGTAGTCTGAAAGTAAGAGATAAATATGATGAAAAATTTATAACCTCAGATTTTCTTTTGTCCATTCTTAAAGAATAATAAGGAAAATTTTAGTTATTGTGTTTTTGTTATGTGGAAAATTCAGCACTACAGCTACAAAGATTATTAATTTAGGCAAACGGAAAAGTAATTAACTTAATTAAGAATTGATTTCATTTGTAATGCATATTCATAAAATACGAGTATATCGCCTCTTTAAAAGTTCGTGGTTTTACTTTAGAAAAACCTGAACTTTTTGGTCATAAAATCCAAATTATGCCCAGTCTTGTTTTGTATATAATATTTATTTAGTTATTTTACCAATCTCTCACTAAGTAGCAACCCTTCAAGATTTTATTGCAAAAATATATGACTACGTTGCTTTAAGAAGTAATATGCAGTTTTTTTTTTATCACCTTTCATCAAAATTGTGTTTAATCTATAAATAAATTCAACTAATTTTTTTTAAGCCATTGTCGTTTTCATTAGAAATATTTTATTTGAGGTGCGAGTATTACGCTGGTTTAAACCTGATACCTGATGACCCACAACATATAACTAAATTTAAAGTTAAATGTGTTACTTACTCTTTCTTATTTTGTTCAGTGTGTTGATATTTTTTCAACAAGCGATTGACACACAAAAGGCGCCGTCTCGCAACCTTAATGGGTAATTTCTGCAGAGATCTTGTTGAGAAAAGCTGCATAGCTTGTCTACGTAATTGTTGCCTGTACATAGCAATACGTTCTTCTCTAGCTATCGATAGATTTGTTGAAGATTTCTCCCTCAGCACAATATCAGATGTGGATTTAACTATATCATAGGAATTAAGCCAGTATTTTTGTAGACAATAGGGTAAGCCAGTAACAGTTGCCAAGTGACTTTTATCTAGCTCAACATAATGTCGAGATATTTTCACTATAGCCACGGCACCCTTTGTTGTACTACAACCCATTTGCCAATTGTACGGTAAATCCAAAGTGTGGTATGTTGAGGGGAATGAGTTTATTTTGCGGGTTTTTATCGAAATGTGTGTTGTAGTTTTTCTTTTTGTATCAGCGCTGATTTTCGTTGAGTTTTCCGAATTTGTAGGTATTTTCAAAGTACTTTCGTCGATTTCGTTTGGCATTCGATGTTGTTGAGAGTTTAAAGCTAAAATTTTTGTTGTTTTCGTCGCATTGTATTGTTGCTGCGGTATGGAAGACGTATCGATTTGTTGCTGGTGTTGTTTAATAACTTGCTTTGTTGCAGTTGTTTTCGAGGCGGGTATTGACAATTTTTTATTCACATTTGCTTTTAATTGTGTAGTGTTTGGAGATGATTGTGGCGCTTTTTGAATTGTTTGTGGTGGTTGTGGTTTTGTATCTGTTTCTGTTTGTGGTTTCAGATTTTGTAAATTATTTGAAGACTCTTCATTTGCCTGCGGTACCGCTGACATGCGGAAAATAACATTCACCGGTATTTCATTTAGATCTTCGTTCTCGGAATGATTATCAGGATTTGCCGAATTTTGAATCCCTTTTAAAGATGCTGCTGCCTTTGACAGTGTTGAGGAAGAGGAAGGTTTTATAGGTGAAGTAATGACATTATCTCTATCATTACAAAATACATTATCGGCCTGGATTGATTTTATTGACTTCTTTAAGCATTCTACTTTTTGTAAATGCTGAGCCAATGTGTGATTATGAAACTTTGAAGGTGGTAAACACTGGTTGTTCGGTTGAGCTAGAGAAAGGGGAGGCGGCGAAGCTAGTGGAGTATGAACAATAATGGGAGCAACTTTAGCCATCGCGGTTGTAGTAAGTGAAGAATTCATAGTTGTCGTTGTACTGCCAACAGTTTGTACTGTTGGCGTAACACAACCCATGATCGGTACATTTTGAGATGCCGCCGTCGTTGAGGACTTCAGTGCCATCACATTGGTCACTTTTGCATTTGTTGACGCAGTTGTCTCCAAGAGAAGAGGTGTTTGCCATAATGAGGGTGTTGGTGGAGTGTATAGTGGCGGTGGCGATATAGATTTTAAATCCCCCTCGTAAATGGTTGATGAATTTACAAAGTTTTGATGATAATGTGATTGTTGTGTTTGTAATTGTGGTCTCACAATACAAACATTTGCATGTTTTTTACCATTCGAGTGGTTATTTGTTATTGTTGTTGAAGTTGCTGTGAAAGGTTGATTTACATTATTTTTAGATGTAGGTAATGAACAAGAATTTGTTATAGTTGTGGTTGATGATAAAAAAGACGCCTGTGTCTTTGTATGATTTAAATTAGATGTTATCTTTCCATTTGCTTCTGTTAAAGGTAATTTTTGTTGCAGCAAATTTCCAGTGCATGTAGGTGTTAGATCATTTAATCTGGTACGCGTTTTCTAAACGAAAAGAACAATTTAAAGTATTAGAATGTCATATGTGCATATACTCTAACATTTTCACTGAAAGAAATGACTTGGTAATTTTAACAATAGAAAAAAAGAGTATGTACAAAATCGACGAATGTTTACGAAAAATTTATAAACTTTATATCCCTAAATTATAAAGCAACGTTAAGAGTTTCTATGGAAACAATAGCCTCATTAAAAATTCTTGGACGTTTGTTATTGCAGATAAATTTATTTTCCTGTTTAAAAAAGAACTAGGTAAACAAATTATAACTAATTCTCATGCATTTTATTCTTTTTTATATTGGATCAGTGCTCAGGGAATGATCCCTATATAGGTAGTACATTGTACTGGAACTAGGGAAATAGGTTATAAAAACGGGTGGGGGGGGGGGGGGGGGGGCGGACGGTCGGAGTAGTGTAGGGAATAGTAGTATTTATAGATATTCGACTTGAACTTTCGAACATTATAAACACTTCTGCAGACAACTTGCTCCAAAAAGTACCCATGCAGCTGAAAAACGAAATCTCTGTAATATGCTGTGCGATTCACTGGGCAATCGACCACAAATGGATGAAGCACTGGGCGATGACCGTGTGTTACGTAAAAATATATGGGTTTCGGGAACAAGATCTTGTCAGAGCAAAATCCATTGTTGTACCGATAAAACAGGGAAACGCAACCCTTACTGCAGCAATTGGCCAGTAAGTCAATAGAGTTGGATACTTTGCTGTCACCGCGTCACGTAACCCCAAAATAAACTTTGAGACACCGCTCCAAACATGAGAATTGTATTCAATTTTTGGTCGGATATAGATGGTATAAATTGTAAGGTGCTCGAATGGAGCGAAGTTCTTCTTATACTGTTTCAGAAAACCAATGTGTTCAGTCCAGCGAACATCACACTTAATTTTAATTCCAAGAACATAAAAAGAGCACCCGATTCCTCAACATCTATACCATCCATGCGTAGTCATGAGTTAATAGACAGCACTGGGTCTTACGACCATTGAATTCCGCCTTGTTCTTACGATCCCATTTGGAGATTAAAATATCATCGTTATTCAGTGAGTCATTAATATTTTTCCCCTTGGCATTGATTCCTAACAGGCTGGGCCTATAACTGAATGAGTACGAATGGCAAACGCTGATGTCATCTTGAAAAGAGTGGGTAGGTTTTAAGTTTGATATAGAAGGTCATTAAGGAAAAAATAGAGTTGGAGAAAGAACGTAGCCTTGAGGTACCTCAAAATTAAACGTGAACTCATTTGATTAGACCCCATCTATAACGGAGGGCGTTTTCTGCAAAAGCTTGATATAAACCGAGAAAATTCGTTCTATAAAAAAAGCTATAAGCTTTGACAGAAATACGCCATGCCATGCCACGTTATCAAAAGTTTTGGAAATATCCAGAGCCTCTTTACTTTCACCGAAATGATGGACCGAGAGTCACCATTACTCTGAAAGGTATTCCAAAATATCGCCAGCAGAGCTGGCCCTACGAAACCCATATTGATGGCCACAAAGTAAATTGTGCCATTATATGATAGTAGTTGTGACATTATATGATAGTTAACCATACTTTCCATTACTTTCGAAAGCTCGGAACAAATTACAATTGGGAGGTAACTTTCGTAGTTATTTGCTTCCCCCTTTTTGGAGGTTGGTGTTATATTACCAATTACTTTGATTGGATACAGACTTGTAAGGTTTCAAAAATTTAATGAATTTTTTGTATATACATACATATGTATATACAATACACACAATATTTTTGTTTAGGATAAAAAACTTAGCAACAGTTTTTACATATTCAACAAAAACTGCCCATTAAAATTAAGAAACTATTTGCTGAAATGCAAATTTATTCTTGAAAAATCATGAAAAATATTACTGAATAAAAATGATTGAATAGATAAGCGAATTTTTGCCCGATTGCTACACACACGAATTCCACTGAATCCACAATTTTTGCTACAAAATTGGTTTTTGTTTCAAATAAAAATAAAAGATTGTTCTTTGCATCTGGAAATCTTTTTACAGAAAATTTTCGATGTTCTGTCTGAAAAAATGTTTGTGAAAATATTTTCAGTATAAGTACAATAACAAAAAAAAATCTTTCTACAAAGCAATTTTTATTTGAGCTTTTATGAACTATTTGACTAAATTTTCCCAAAACAGACACAAAAATTACAAAATACGGAGGCTCATTTTAAACACCTATTGAATATTTTTTCTTAATTACATATTAACATGTGTACATATGACTACATAAATACATAAATATGTACATATGTATAATATTTACTATTTTTTAATCACCTGTGTATTAAATAATATGGGTGGTGTAGTTGGCACTGATTCTGTGAACACATACGGGTCTTCTTGTTGAATCACTCTTGTTGTGATGAGGTTTCCTTTTAATATGTTGTGGTTTTGTTTGTTGTTATTTAAGTTTTTACAATTGGTGTTTGGTATCGTATTGTTGTTGTTGATAATAGTGCTGTTGTTGTTGGTTGTTATAAATCTTGATGCTTGCTGACATGACATGTCCCGGTAAAAAAATTATGTTTTTTTTTATTTTGCTTTTTAGTTTCCTTTAACGTTTTTTCTATCTTGGTTTTTTTAATAATTGCGGCAGTCTCTTCCTCTTTTTGGCTTTTATACAATCTTTTTGCTATTTTAACTAAGCTGCTTGAGTGAATACTAACATTTACAAAATATCTTATAAATTTAATAAATTTATTTTCTTCATACCATACTTTGTAAAAAAAATTAGTTAAACCTGCAATGAGAAAAAAGGACAAAAATAAAAATATATGTATACCTTCGTAAGTAAATTAAAAACACAATACGAGTATTAGCAAAACCAGTAAAAAGTAATGTACTTACGGAAACGCAATACAATTTAAAACTGTATTTAGTGCATTAATAAAATCAATATATGTATATATATAGCACTAGGCAGCCAAATATTTGTTGTTTTGAATTTGTATTTAGTGATGCCAAGCTTAACCTAAATCATATTTACAACATACGCTTTTGCTACTTACATACATTTTTACACCAAAAATTAAAGAACATCAAATAACTATTTTTTAGTCGAATTAAAACAACTAACAATGATCTGTTTAAGTTAAAGTAATCCCCCTCAGATAAATACTATACGCTAGCATTTTTTCCAATATCGCCAACAGCTCCTGTTTCTCTTCAATCGTAGCAAAATGATTTAATTTCATCGGTGTCTTCAGTTTTGGGAAGAGGAAAAAGTCACCGGGGACCAAGTCCCGTGAATACGGTGGTTGAGGCATGATGACGGTTTTGTTTTTGGGCAAAAACTCAGGCACAAGCATCGATGTGTGAGCTGGTGCGTTGTTATCATGGTGCAAACTCCATGATTGTTTTTTCCACAATTCTGTGCGATGCGTTTCTGACGAATTGCTTCGCGCAAACGGCGCATAACTTCAAGGTAGTATTCCTCATTGACCGTACGACCTTCTAGCAAGAATTTATGATGCACCACGCCATTGCAGTCAAAGAAAACAGTCAGAAAAACCTTCACATTTGACCGAACTTGACGTGTTTTTTCGGTCCTGGCTCATCTGGACGCTTCCATTTGAATGATTTGGCTTTGGTTTCAATGTCATAGCCATGCACCCATGATTTGTCACCATTTATGATGTTTTTGAGGAAATCTGGATCGTCGTTGACGATGTTCAACAGCTCTTGAGCGATGTCCATGCGACATTGTTTTTTCTCAAAATTTAGCAATTTTGGAACAATAATCGCTGTCGCACGTTTCATGTCTAAAAATCCATAAACATTGCTTGGCATGAGCCGAACGATATACCAACATCATCAGCAACCTCTCTGATAATGATTCGACGATTATCCAAAACCATTTTCTTCACTGCTTCCTCGGTTGTTGACGTGCTCGGTCGACCAGGACGAGCATCTTCATTGACATCTTCTTTCTTAAACAGGTTATATCACAATTGAACTTCTGTTCTGCTTATAGTAAACTCGCCAAACGTCATAATCAACATTTCAAATGTTATTGCGCATTTAATGTAATTTTTTACTCAAAACTTAATACAGTTTCTTTGATCCATTTCTTCGAATAGTAAAAAATCGAAGAGCACACCAAAACACGGCTAACCTTTTTATTGCCGACACACATATATGTATAACAGACATGTACACCAAAGTAACAGAAAAAAATGCGATAATCGAACTTACGTATATCACGAAATTTTTAAATAACGGTTATTTTTTTCAGACCTCGTATGCATGTTTAAATGTGTGTGAAGATAAATTTTTTAAATTTATAACAATGGGCATAAACCAAATGACTGAACAGAGATCTGTTAAGGAATTAACATAGCTCTGTTAAACATAAAAAATTGTGGGCAGTGTATTCCAAACGCAATTGTGGGCACATTTTTGCACTCACCAGCCCAAAAATAGGTTAAAGTTAACCCATACGCCAACAGCTATTAGAATAACAAAAAACTAAAAAGAAATTGATAGCTAATATTAAAATATACAAATATTTCATTCTTTTACTTGTTGCTGTTTTTTTTTTTTTTCGGCATTCGAGAGTTTTGCGCCTCGCTCTCATTGGTTAATTTGCTTATATCAATTGTGTACATATGTATACAAGCATATTTATATGCCTAAAAAGGGGATTTGAGTTGATTTTACAGGAATTTGAGAGATTCTTAAAACGACCTGTTGAAATTTGCATTCCTATATTTTTCTAATTATTTATCATTTACAAATTATTTTTTATTATCATTTCTTATTATTTACACTTTCTACACATTTCCTTCTGACCAGTAAGTTTCTTCATTCGCCGAATTTTGACACTTATGGTGAGACAAATCGTGTCAAAGTGCATTAACATCTACAAGATGGCAACATTAGAGCAAAATTGCAACAATACAATAAAAACAATCATTTGGTAAGCTATGCTTATCAAAAATATTTGTAACTTTTATCACAATTACGAGTACAAACTATAAGTAAGTACCATTTCACAATTATAAATTATTATTTTTTGAATTATTTTTATGTTCACGAAATAATTTGTCAATGTTTAATTCAGAATAAACCACTAAATTTACTACCAAAAGTGTATAAAATACATTTGACTTGAATGGCTCATCATATTACCAGTAGCAAACACTGGCAGATGCCATAGCGCTGCCATCTTGCATACGGTAATGCACCTTGACTCTTGTCTTACAAACCAAAATAAAATGACATCTTGTAACACAAATCAGTCGTAAAGCAGTTCTAGGCTGGGGAACAGCTCTCGCGTTATTGTAATTATTTCTTTAGTGCGGTCAGGCTTGTCGTTGTTATTTGGCATTCGAGAGTTTTGCGTCTAACTCTCATTGGTTAACTGTCTACCTCAACTAACTGTATTAGTTTACAGTTTTTTGAGGTATTTCGTTATTAACCGCGCGGTAACTTCCTATGCGAAGGCATACAGTACAGTTAGCCACAGCCCCGCAAAAAATTACTGTTAATACCATCATGGGTCTTCCTATAAATTGACAGAACGGAGATCAGCATCCTCCCGGGTGGTTTTGCTTGCAGTTCAGCCTGGGTTAATCATGGTTGAGGTGCTGTTGTCTTCCAACAGATACCTGTACTATAAGGAACTAGTGGTGATGGTTAGACGGATGAGCTGGTTAAAGGCTTCGGTGGGCTTCGGTCTACCAGCTCATTAAGCGTTGCCATTCATTGATTGCTGGCAAATGTCATACAGAAGGGACTTTTCAGCAAGGGGGTTGCCTATATAGCTACAAACATATGGTAGCAAGTTGCGACCTGTGTGTGCCTGATAAGCCACACGGGGAGCGCTGGTGTATCGTGAATAATTCACTCCATGGCTTCGGTCCATCATCAGATTAGGCCGTGAAGGCAGGTTCTGAGGAAAATCAATTTTCTTTGAAACCTGTATTGGAATTATGACTTTTTGTCAATAAAGTCGTTATTTTTGTTCAGAGAATGTTGATTTTTTATTTTGTGATAACGTACTTTGATGAAATACATCTTAATTTAAAATGTCGACTTCGAATCTTTTGTTAGTAAGGACGGTTTAAGTAACGACATGTATTCAATTGTTTATATGTATAAATTTGCATTTGTATATTATTATTGTGTATATGTAAGTATGTATATATCAAGTGTGTTTTTGCTGCTTTTATTGTCACGTTATTGGATCACCTTATAATAAAATGTGGTCATAGCACGTTTTCTCTTTACATTGCGAATTGTACAAATTGCTTTTACTACAAAAAATATATACATGCATTTGTACCTATGTATGTAGTGTTTGTGTGTTACCTACACACAAATATACGTATGAGCGCATAGAAAACAAAAAAAACATTATACGATAATTCCTAGCTGGTAATAAATAATAATACCTACATACATACATACGTATATGCATATGTATACAAAAACTTTTTGTCTACATTAAAAACCGTTAATAACAAAACATGAAAATATAAAATTACACATTTTTACGTACATATGTATGTATACATAGTAAGGACATTTTTGCATACATATGTATACATACGAGTCCACAGATTATTCTCCCTTAATAACTTGCTCGATGTATGAACGATCATTTGCTATAACTAGTAGACTGCGGCATTTCTTACATATTGAGTTATGATTTTATACTTTTTCATTACGTTAAAAAGAGCTTTTATCCCATATAATTAATAACTAATAACACATCGTTGATTATTTCTCGCTGCTACGAAATATTCTAAAATTTTATTTTTTCATCTCCATTCAGTAGGTGTACAATATAACTTATTAATTTTTTCATTTAAAACTATTTTTTTTTTTAGTTTTTGCTTTAAATTTCATTTTATACGATTTTTTTTATTATCCTTTTGAAGTTTTACAATAATTTTTTGTAAAACTTATAGCTATTAAATTATGAAGTATTCTAATATACCTTATTTGACCTTGAACACTTTCTTGTATTGCAAATACCTATTAGATATTTTATACATAATTAAATTAATTTATACATAATTAAATTAAATTAAAGTTTTTTTTTTTAATTTGTCACACTTTAACGTATTTACCACTTTCTTTGTTTGCGTGTTTAACAAATTCAACAATGGAAAGGGACACAATTGAGCAAGCACTTGATTTTTTTGGCCAGAATTTTCGGCAAATTTCAGTAAAGTAGGTCTGAAGGAAATGAGAAAACACCTGTGCATGCTCGCCCAGTATGTTCTCCGGAAAACATTACTGTTGTTCACGATAGTATTGCACGAGAGCCAACAACCTCGAATCGTCGTCGTGCCCAATAATTAGACATCTCACGAACATCACTGATGCGAATTTTGAATAAAGATTTGAATTTGCACACTTACACGTTTCAATTTACACAAAAGTTGAAGCCTAATGACAATTTCCGGATAACTCATTTGGGCAAATGAGATTCCAAGAATGATTGTTCAAACATCCATGTCAGCCAAGCAGTTATCGTGAACGGTGTTCGCTATAACGAGATGATGTGGCCAGAAATTGAGAATTGCCACACAGCCTGCAAAACAATGGCTCTTTTGCGCGAGAAATTCAAAGGCCGAGTTATCTCACGTCTTAGCAATCTTAATTGGCCACCACGATCATGCGCTTTAACACTGTTGGATATTCTTTGGGAATATTTCAAAGAAAAAGAGCATGTCAATAAGCCAAGAACAATTCAAGAGCTAAAGAATGAGAATTATGTCTTAGAGGCATTAAATATATCGCTCCTTTATTGCAACATAGTCATATCTCAAAAAATGAGCTTTTCGAGTTAACAATGCAGAATTGTTAACAGTTCTACCTTTTATATTGTGCCAAAATTTTATTTCAATTACCTTTAAACTGTTTCTAAGACTTGTATGGAAACTAAAAATGTGTTTTTCTAGAAACAAGCTCTTTTGCGTTATGACTATGTTGCAATAAAGGAGCGATATGGACTATCTGATAGAGTTTATATCACCGAAGCCGTGGCGAGCAACTGGCAGATATTTTTTCACACATAATTATCATAGATCCTTCTATCATAATAAAAAAAAACCTTTTTGTTTTATTTACAATTAACATCGTGCGTTTTGGTTGGAGCACCCTTTACCTGCATACATATGAATGAATGTAGAATATATATACATACACAAAAAACGTGTGTTTTGGTCGAAAATGTATGGTTTATATATTGTTAACAAAACGCACGGATTAAGTGAATTTCAGTACAACAAAATTCAGAACAATATTGTACTGTTGTACACTATTTCAATATTAAAGAAACAATTATCAGTATTTGACAAAAAAACGATGAGAAATAAATCTTCAGCAGAAACATGGGACCATATTTGATTTTAAAAATGTTCTGGCTAACTAGGCTTTTTTTAAATTAACATCAAATTTGCTTAACACTGTTGTTAAGTGGTTAACAGAGCTCAGTTAATTGAAAAACTTGACTTTGCTGAGAACGAAAATTTTTTGTCTAAGATTTTAAATACGTATTTATCTTCACACAAATCCCACGGATGTACGATATTATCGCTACATAGCGCTAGATGGTAGCACAAACAAAATGTTTTTATTTTTAATTTTTATTTTTTTTAAATTGCGATCTGTCAAACGTCAGCTGTTACACTTTCACCCAAATTCATCGATTAGTTTATTTGTTGTAGTCGTTTGAAGTAATCAACTTTTGTGTTTCTTGAAAAATGGAAAAAAGTGAATTTCGTGCAGTGATTGAACATTATTATTTGAAAGGGAAAACTGCGAAAGAAAAGCTCGATAAACATTACGCTGAGTCTGCTCCGTCAGATTATATGGTAAAATATTGGATTGCTGAATTTAAACCGAACAAGCACTGAAACAATACCATCAACAGGAAAGCCAAAAAAGGTGGTGACTGAAGAAGAAAGCAAGAAAATCCTCGATATCGTTATGAATGATCACCGAGTCAAGTTACGTGAGATTATTGATACGGTAAACATATCATATGAATGCGTGTTTAATATTTTTTATGAACATTTGCATATGAAAAAGCTATCGGCAAGATGGGTGCCGCGTTTCCTCAGTGTCAAACAAAAACGAGTTCGACAGACAACTTCACAGCAGTGTTTGGATTTGATAAAGTGTAATCCTGATGATTTTTGGCGTCGATTGAAAACTGTTGACGAAACAATGGGTGGAAGTGCTCCGAAGAAGGCGAAGATAGCTCCAAGTTATTTTCTCCTGTTACCGAACTTGAAAAATGGCTCGCAGAAAAAAGATTCATCTCAAACGAAGTAGTGATTATCGTAACTAACGCGTAGAGTTGGAGTATCGTCTTACAAAGTGTATTGAGCTAAAAGGAGAGTCTCTCTCCTATGTTGAGAAATTATGGTTTTTAAAAAAAAATAATTTTTTCCTCCTTAGGTAGCTTCAATATCAATCCGCCCTCGTAGTATATATGAATATATCTTAAAGTGCATATTAATGTATCTTGTAAAATAAGAATTTTGATAGTCAGTATCGCTGCCTATTCTTTTAGTAATTATATTTTTAATTGCAGCATTCAATTTTGTATATTATAAATAGTTATTCTTCCTAATGGTCGCTCAAATATTTTTTCATGTGCAAAAATAGATTCAATTATGCATATAATAATTTATGTACATATTATATATGTACATATGCATGTATATAAAAATACATTTTTGTTTTGTTATTACTTTTTTATTAAGATAACATACTGTGTTATTTATTTAAGTGACTAAAAACTCATCGCAGCGATTTTTTAGTGGAACCACTTGTTTGCTTCTCATTGTTTTAATTGTTTATTTTTGTATTCTTTACAAATCTTAAAAAGATTATGCGACATTTCTTGCAAGTTTGTAGAAACTTAAATGCATATACATATGCATACGTATTTGCACGTTTGAAAATACCGTATGTATGAGGATCACATACATAGTTAGCAAACGTACATATGCATAAATCCGCTTTATAATGAAAGACAAATTCGTTGATACTGATCTAGCGTTTACCTAGTGTTTAGACATCCGAGTAAACGCCTAACCATAATGCGCATAGACTGGCTTAAGCTTGTGTTAAAATTAAACGAAAAGTCTGTCAAATGCATATGTGAATGAAAAGCGACTTTTACTTGGCCATAATATATAAACTTAATGATTTTAAACCCATTGTTGCACAACTGCGTAATACTTGTGTATTTTCTAAGATTATAGAAAAAAAGTACATATAAAATAACAACAAAGTATTTGTATGAATTATTTCCAAATAAAAAGTAAAAAGAATTTTACGGTAATTTGTTTGATTAAACATTTAAAGAATGCTGAAACACATTTCTATTAAGTTAAATACAAATGTGTCTGTTTCTGTGCCTTCAATTTTTCTTTCTTATTTAAATAAATTTTGTAAACATACACACAAACTCCTGAAAATAAATGATGCCTTACAGAAAGTGCGTTCAGTTTCGTACTTTGCTTAAGCAACTGGCATTAGATGAAACTTACCTATCGTTTAGACAGGAAAGTAATTTCATGAAAGTTGCAATACACTCACACCTTTTTACTAACACACTCTCATTTTGCTTACTTTCCACTCAGCTTTCATTAAAAATTTCACGAAACAAATTTTTTGACGTTTTCTGAAAGTAAAATGACAAATTCTAAGCACTCTTGCCACATACAAAGAATTATACAAAGTTGCAGTATTGTAGTAAAATAATAATTATAAAATTAACTTATTTTACATGTATATGCAAATAATTATAATATATTTTTCTTATATTGTATATTAAACACATAAAGAAAATAATTAAAGTATTTTTATAAAAATAATTTCATAGAAAAATGTATAACGATAAGTTTTTTCAACTATTGCCTCATAAATCTGTATATGTAATAAGTTCGGCAACTCTGATTAGTAAGCAAACAAAATAAGAGTGAAGAGAAGCAGAGGCAAATTTTGCAACTCTTTGCCTCGGCGACATTTTTAAAATGAACTTTCACTTTCCTGTGTAGACGAACAAGAAATTTTCATGAAAGTCGTCTATTTCATTGAAATTTTTATTTGTAATACGTATACAGAAATTTCATGAAAGTACTTTCCTGTGTAATGGTAGCGTTAACGAAAAGTTTCATTACCTAGTGTCTACAACTGCGATTAACTCTGATATAATATCTGAGAAAACGTCAGCAGAATAAGAGAACGAATTTCTTTCTGTCCATCTTAATATTTAACAAGGAGTATACGTAGTTTTGTTAATCTTATAACAATTCATAAATCACTGGAAGCCGAGAAGAAAACACTACGTTGCGGTGAATATTATATGAATTTTGTCTATGCGCACATTTTGTACGTTAATCACGTATAGTATATATTTCTTGCATAAAAACAAATTATTTGCCATTTAAAAGGGGTTTTTTAAAAGAAAATTTGCAAAACTAATAATTGGTAAAATCGTAATGGCGTCTTTTTGTACACAAACACATACACAATCGTTTTGACAGCTCTTCTTATAAGATGGTTGCCATGAGATTTCTCATAAGAACGCTCTCATAAAAATTATTATAACACTGCGATAACACTGATTT